>CAJQZJ010032789.1:4847495-4907023 GCA_907164525.1 Lophiomys imhausi
AGGGAAGGGGTTGTAATGGAGACCTAACTTGAAGTAATAAACAAATGTTAAAAAAAAAAAATGCTGAGAGCTGGAGAAACTGTCTACCCAAGAGAAGACCACACCAATCAGTTATCCAATAGTAAAAGGTCAGCCCTAAAAACAAACATAAAAACATTTATACAGACTTAGCAGGTTGTACCAATGTATTTAGGAATGTTACAACAATTAAAGAAACAGTTAATATGAACGTATATATTTAGGAATATATATACATTTATAATAAAGAAATAGTTGATATGAATTTAAAAGAGAAAAAACAAGTTCTTGGGAGGGTTTGGGGGTAAGAAAGGGAAGAAGGAGATGATGTAATTATAGTATTAATCTTTTAAAAATATTTTAAAATCCTTGTTTCCATAATTAAACCATTGTTTCTGCGAGGACAGGAAACTGTGAATGGTCAAAGCACCGTCGTGGGCAATGTGAACCCTGCAGTTATGAAATTCGATGCGATGCTGTGGAATAAAGGGGGTGTGATTGTCTCTGATTTGTTTTCAAAGTAATTACTGGGAGTGATTGATCTGCTGTTGATGATGCTTTGTTCCTGGTTTTGGAACAGGGCCAGGAACATAGAGACAGTTACAAACAGAACAACAGAAAACTTCATTATACTTATCTTCATAATTAAGCAAAAAAAAAAAATCAACTTTGTATATCTAAAAACTCATTTTGAAAGATTTCCATATATAAGTTTATATGAGGAAAATGACTGAGAGTGAGTTATTCTATGACAGGAGTGATTTTCCAAATAACAAACCATTTCAAAAACAGGTAGATCAATGTGAGTTTCTGGTCTACATAATGAGTTCCAGGACAGCCAAGGAGAGACCCTGTCTCAAAAGAAGAAAAAGAAAAGAAAACTATTTGGGGAACAGTTTCAGGTTTTGTTTTGTTTTGTTTTGTTTATTTTGTTTTAGTTACAGATAGCAGAAAGAGTTCTCAGAATGTTCCACCCAGTTTCCCATTATTAACAAACCCATTAATATGGTGCATTTCATTCATTAGAATTACTGCTGTATGTTACAACTAGTACCAGTACATCACCATTAACTACACACAAGCATTTTGATCTATGTATCTATTCATTTTTTGAGACCATGCCTAACAATTATGTAGCCCAGGATGGATTCACACTGAGAGCAATGCTCTGGGTTTAGACTCCCAAGTACTGAGATTTCGAGTAGGTATCACCATGCCTGACAAGACATCTAAACCACAGTGGGTGACTATTGCTTTTTTCCCCTAAAACATTTGGCCAGTTTTGTGTCTTGCAATATTATACTGAAAAATAATGTTCTACTGGTCCAAACACTTTTCAGTTTTTTTATTTTGACTTTTCCTTTCTTTTATATTTCCTAGAATTTTGAAATTATAGGCTTCTTCACAGTTTGATTTTGTAATCATTTAAGAAATGGATGACTAATATACTGAAGCTTAGAAAGACGAAGTCTCATGAGGCTGAAATAGTGACTCATTGACAGGGAAGGCACCCTACCGTCAGCATTGGTAAGCCCACCAGGCTGCAACATTTACTTTTAAATCATGGTCACATGGATGGCTTTGGTTAAACTTAGAACTTCAAAAAACCCTAAAATGATATGAACATGAGAAAGAGGATAGGAAGTAGTGAAGATTGATAAGTAAGGGAGATAAAAGAGGGTGGGGAGGTGGGAGGAGATGCATTGATTACATGTATGAAACTGTCAGAGACAGTTTAAAGAAATAATGTCCACTACAAATCAGATCAACAAACATCAATAGCAAGAGATACTCCACAGACTACAAAGAAATTAAACACAACATTTTTTTTAACAATTAAATTTTTTAAAGTTTTTCGAGACAGGGTTTCTCTGTGTAGCCCTGGCTGTCCTGGACACTCACTTTGTAGAGCAAGCTGGCCTCAAACACAAAGATCCTCCAGCTTCTGCTTCCCAAGTGCTGGGATTAAAGGCATGTGCCACCATGGTTGGCTTAACAATTAAATATTTTTCATGAGACAAAATCTCACTATAAAGCCCTGGCTGGCCTGGAAGTCACTATGTAGACTACATAGTCTTGAAGTCACAGAGATCTGCCTGCCTCTGCCTTTTCCTGAGTCTGCCTGTGCTTCTTATGTGCCAAGATTAAAGCCATGTGCCACCAAACCCAGCTGAACAAAGTGTTCTTGAATGTTCAGTGAGTCACAAAGCCATTAGCTGAACAGACCGCTGCAAACCAATTTTGAAGAAAACTTAAATTATCCTCAACAGGATGATGAGTGAGGAGACAACTCAATGACAAAAAGTTTACAAGCACGATCTAGACCTGGGATTTAATCCTAGATCTAAAAATGTTTTTTTAAAGGTAATTTAAAAAGGAATGAGATCACAGGGGAAGACTAAGGCAGGCAGTCAGCACATGCCTCCCTGTCTAGACATCACCAACCATGCGATGTCTGCAGGGGCATAAGTGGAGGCCCAGACACTTATGCTGAGACAAGGCAGTTGCTCAGGGACAGGATGGGGCAGGACAGGAGTAGACACCAGGGTCCAGGCTTTCTGTCCTGCCCCAGCCTCAATGAACATGGGTGACCGCTAGTGTCAGGCTACATACACCTTAGAGAAGTTTTATACAAGAGATGTGAAAAGGGGGTCATCAGGATACAATCCCCATCAAACAATGACATTTTAGTAATATGTGAAAGACAGACTCAGGAGGGATCTGTTAGTGGCCAGGTGTCATGGCAAAAAAAGCCCACGCAACCAGGATTGGACCAGTAGGGATAGAGCAGAGATGATAGATAGCAGAAATACTTGGCAGATTTTTAAGTCACTGGACCACAAAATGAAATAAAGAATGAATCATGCCGGAGTGAGTCTGAGGACCAGAGCTCAGGTTCAAGAACACATAGAAATTCTGGCCATGTTTAGTAGCTCAACTGTAACTTCACATATCTGAAAGGAGCGACTGGGAATCTGGGGTTCATGGCGTGTTACACTAGCAGTATCAGTGAGCTCTAGTTTCACTGACAGGCTTTGCTTAAATGAATAAGGTGGAGTGTGGTCAAGAAAGATTCCTGGCACCAACCACAACAGAGGTTAATTTTCTGCTCAGTGTTTGGTCTGTGGGTCCTGGGGAGCTGGGAATAGACAGGTCTCCTCAGTGACAGATGCTAAATAAAGTTCACCCCTCTGTGTGAACACATGCACACACGAGAGACAGAGAGGGAGGGAGAAAAGAGAGAGATAAACATGCACGTACATGCATACATATACATACTCATGTGTAGGTTGGAAGGAGTAGGATGTAGGGGCTAATCCACTTAGCCTAGGTTCTTCATTTTAGGGATGAATCTGTGAATAAAGTATTGTGACCACTTACTTTTTTATATTTTGGTCAGACATTTGTGGGCGGGGGGGCAGTGTCTATAACAGGTGATTGAGCCACTGCAAGCTTTTGAAGATTAGAGCAAAACTCAGGGTAATATGTTCTCTCCTTCTACCATAAGGGGATGGGGGATGCAACTTGGGTCATCAGATTGTGCAGCAGAGCTGCCTTTTCCCACTGAGTCATCTTGCCGGCTTTGGAATACTTTTAAGTTGGCATTTTATTTGATTGTTGAAATAATGGTCTCATAATATAGCCTGAAGGGTTATAATAGTCACTGTGTAGCCTAAGTGGTCTCAAATCTACCTCAGTCTCCCAATTGTTAGGATTACAGGCACTGGCATGAACCACTATGATACACTGAAATTGACTTTGTAATTTTCTCTCTAAGTTGTCATCTCACAAGTAAACTGCTTTGCTGTAGGGTGTATTTAACTGTTTTAGAAACAAGACTAAATGACTGAAGCTATGTTGGAATCCTCAGGAAAGAAGGCATGTTTACTATTTTATTCTTAAGAGTACTGCAGCTTATGTGATTAAGAATGGTGAAAGGCAGGAAGTGAAGTCTGAATTATTACATAAAATGGTCTCAACAGTCAGTTCAGAGGCAGCTGCCATTCTGTTCTTCTCCCCCAATAAATCTCTTGTGTGAAGTTTGTTGTCTGGTGTGGCTTGATGTTATTCCTTGGCTGCCATCTGGCAGGGTGCCCTTGCACCAGAAAAACCCTTCCATTGCTGTCATTGACTTGGATATGTTCTCCTAGCACCTGTGCTTCCTCTCATCATGGCACAGATGAATAATCACCAAAACAAAACACCTGATACCAGTGTTAAGGCCTTTCAGCTGTCCATAGCAACTGCCTAGCCTCCCTCGTTTCCCAAAGCCTGAGAGTCTCTGGGTCCCCCTTCAAATGCAGTTTGGAAGGCCACTGGGCCCTGGGCTTGCATAAGCTCTTTGACTATGTCCAATGTGTCATCAAAAGAGATATTGGGCTATTGACTGATCCCATGTCCCTTGAGACATGGACATCAGGGTTAGATTGCCCTTTAGCCAACTCTTAGGCCTGGCCATCGACAACTGAGAAGGCCTGGGCTCCCTTGGCCTAACCACCGCCATCTCCGACAGAGAGCAACAAGTAGCCACCAAGGGGTCACAGAGCAGCCCATCTCCTTCCTTCTGGACAATGGGGTTACCCACTCAGTCCTAATGGAGTTTCAGTGACCCACCTCCCCGTATCATTTCCCTAATGTCAGGGTAGGGGACAGCCTTACCAGCCTCACCAAATCCTACCCCTCACCAATGCAACCCCAGGGCCCAGTTGCATCTTTAGAGATATCCCCCTTACCCACTCCTTCCTGCTTGTACCAACCTGTCCCTTCTCCTTGCTGGGGAAGGACCTCCTAGCCAAAGTGGAAGCCTCTACCTTCTTCCTTTCCCACCATCCACTTAACCCCAGGCTCTCCAGTCATTCCTCCCTTCTAAATTATACAATCCAACAACAAACGCCTTTTGCCTTACTGACTTCCCAGGTACATTCCCAAGTATGGGATACCCAAAACCACTCTGTAGCCAAACATCATCCCTCTCATAATCTAACTAAAAAACCCTTTTACGCCTGTTTAGGGCAGAAAGAAAGACATCACCTGCCTACTTGGTTCTGGTTGTTTGGAAAGTTTGGTCTGTCTCTTTTGTGTATGAAGATGGGCCTCTGTTTTCTCGTGTGTCCATAAGCCTATGGCAAACATGGGTCCAAGACTGAAATGGGTCAGGCTTAGTTAAATGTACGAATGATAGTTGGCTACTGTATGTTTTGTTTCTGACTCGTCTCCTTTGAGCATGTGAGCTTTCTGTGTTCTGTGTTCATTGGTTTTGGTTTTGTTTTTGTTTGCAGCTGTCAGCACAATCCATCACTGCTAATGCCATTTGTTGTGGCTGCTTTGATGGCTAGGGCTCAGAATTTATCTCTGGGCTTTTTGGTCACTGGATTCAATTTAGCAGAGATTCAAATGTCTATTGAGTGTGGATAATATTCAAGTTGTTTTATGCTGTTCCTCTTTATTGGAAAGCTGGCTCTAGAATTGGGTTATGGCTCCCCCACCTCTACACCCAAAAATGTTTCTTTAAAGGTTTTCTCAAAAATCTCTGTCCTGTGTTAGGAGGGCCACCTGACTGTGACGGAGAAAGGAAAGCAAAAACAAGACAAAAGGATTGAAAGAAAGTTGCTTTGCAATGACTGCTCTCTGTGATAACTACTCATGTTTCTGGTAAATGGTTAGTTGGAAAATGTGAAAGCTTGAGTAAGTTCCAAGGGTCTAAGAAAGTGTTTGAGGATGTGAAAGCTAGTGTTTTAAGGTATGTAAATATGTGTGTTGTAAAGGTATAAGAAAGTAATCTAAGGTAATAAAAAAATGTTTCAGATTTCTTTCCCCCTCTATTTTTGAAGGTTTAGAGTTTTCATGTTGATCAGTGGAATTCTGATAGGTTGATAAAGCACTGACTACTATTATCATGGATAAGCTCAAGACTTTTAGTTCCCTTTGGTTGTCTTCTAAGTATTCAACTAAAGGTGCTTCTCATTGTGCTAAAAGATCTCTGTCCAATCTATGTGAACAACTCTGTGGGCAGAGGTAAAGTGTTCATGCTTTTTAACTCAAAGCTTTTGTTATGGGTGACTCCTGCTTTTTTTTTTTAATGTGGATTTTAGTACAGATTACAAACAGTAGTGATGCTAATATATCTAAAAGTTTTATGTGTTCTTTTAAACAACAAAAAAAATTCATGTAAGCTTTAGGGAGTTGAGAGAATCAGATGACTTGGATCCACCTCTCACAGGTGAAATAGGCTCCAGGTAAAAATGGCCTAAGTTTCTCTACCTCCCTATTCCTTGGGGCGTGTCCTCTCTGTCTGTCTGTCTGTCTCCTGGTCTTGAGACCCTTCCTCTCCCTCAACTATCAGGACTATGTGCCTGAAAGTTCCAAATGTAAGACTTTTCCTTTAAGTTCCTAAAATTTAACTTCTGTCTCAGCATGTTTCCACTCAGCTGACAGACACCATCCAGGAATCAGTTTCGAACCACATACTGCTACAAATGGCTTTGAGCCCTGGACTTGGTGACAGCTGATATCAACTAGTCCAGCCGATATGACTGATCCCTTTCTCTTCAGAAGCTGGGTCAATGAACCACATGCTTCTGATAAATGCACTACTATCTGAATCCCATCCCAGCTTCTGACTACCATTACAGCCTTCCTAGACCCTGACAATGACATTTCAGCAGGAAGTATTATGGAAGAATGCCTGTCACTTCTTCTCATCCTCCACAAAGGAAACTCCCTAGCATAAGGGACAAAATGCCTACAATGCTTATTGGCATATCAGGAAAGGTACCTGTTAAAACCAAATAGTCCAAAATCTATCAACAGGTGGATTCATTATCTGAAATAGTTCTATGATATGATAGACTTGCTTATCTAGAACAGGGAGGTTATTGTGTGGCTTTGAGAAAAATTCTTGTTTCTATGCAAACCACTTGAAAACCATTCGAGAAAATCAGTAAGGATTACATTTACTAACAGCAGAGAAAGGCACCTTGGCCCCTTCCTCAAGGAGGAATGTTGCTTCTATTTCAATCAATCGGGGGTAATAAAAGACAAAATCTGACAACTCCAGACTGATCTCCAAGAGCACAAGGGACAGTTCAGGGCCTCTGGCCAGCGGGTCATTGATGGTCACACTGTCCTCCTTAATTGCCCTTTACCTCCTTTTCCTAACCCTATTCATGTCACCCTGTCCCATAAACTTCTTACCTAGATTTCAACAGTAGACTCAAAAGATTTCTAACCAGATGTTTAATCAGTTATTACAGGATTATCAGCCCCTAACTACAGGACCAGAGGATCTATCATCCCTGAATATGCCCCGACAAGTGAATATCAAGCTTGCCTCAAGAACTTCGAAGTAGTCTAGTGATAATATCACCCCCTCTCTTAACCTCTGATTATTTTATAGTAAACAAAACAAGGAGGAATGTAGAGTAAACGGGCCAGAAAAGAACCCCTTGACCCTGACTTGACCCTGAGACCAGGACCAAGGAAAGAATACACTGACCCTGACTTGCCCCAAGCCCAAGACAAATGCCAAAGGAAAAATTCCTGCCTCTGGCTTGACCTAAAACTATTAGACTTGGGAATCCCTGCTCCCAAGACTCAGTAACTCAGTGTTAATGGCCAGTGTTCCCTAACATAGGGCCCTTTCCCACTGAGCTTACTTGGCTCCAAACACCCTATAAAAGACTTCCGTTCTGTTCTTCTCCCCAATAATCTCTTCTGTGAGGTTTGTTGCCTGGTGATGTTACTCTGGGCTATTCCTTGGGTCTTGATAGCCAAGAAGATTTTGCTTCGGAAAAACCTTCACACTGCGCCATCCCACATCAATGCCTGACTGACATCAAGAAAATGTGCAGCAGGCTTGCCCACAGGCCAGTCTGATGGGAATGCTTTTCCAATTGAAGTTCCCTCTTCCAAAATGACTCGAGCCTATGTCAAATTGCCATAAAACTGGCCAGCACAAAGGGATATCACACATAGTCACAATATTCCTAGGTGAAAAGGACACTAACACTATGAAAGCCACTAGAATATGTTGTGTAAGAATGCAGATTCAGCAGCAGAGAACCCATCTTTGAATTCTGCCTTTGCTACTTCATAGCTATGCAACAGTGGACAAGTTCCTTAACTCAGATCCTCATAGTCCTTATCTGCCACGTGGTAATAACAGGGCTATTTGCTTCGTGGGACTCTGGTAAGGGAAAATGAGATCATTCAAGGAATAGTAGCAAGTAAACAGAAAGTTCTCAGAATATGCTTGCTCTACTGGAATCAAGTAGAAGTGTATTTCATAAAAGTCTAAATAAACATAGTTGATGGGGGGGTTCTCTTTGTCTTTGTCTAGAAGTTCTTGAAGGACATTAAGCAGGTGTCAGATACTTCAACATTCTAAACTGCAGAACAAGAATTTTGGCCATCCATTGGAATTGATTGTAACTGCGTATGCAGAAATACTTTCAGAAGCTTGACACCTACGGAAGATGGAGTTTATTCCTAGAATAGAATAGTCCTTCAGAGCCTAATGGAGTCTAGCCCAGCCATAGGATTCCCAGCCTATGGGGGAAGCATTTCATGTTGAAATCACCTGCTAGTGAAGCAAGGGCTAAGGAAATGAGGTCAGTCCAATAAAAACCACAAAGGAATTGACACGGTAAGATCCATTTGCAAACATACTTCAGGGAGAAACTTACATAACAACCATTTAAAAAACAAAACAAAAAACACAACAAGCCTGTTTTATTCAACATCAATAACATGTGAAGAGCATCGGCCTCTTAACTGCGAAGAGAGTTCATGCAGGGCCCCAGCTTTCGTTGCCATTAAAGGTGATGGAAGAGTTAGTGTGTGATTAAATGCTGGGGATTAGGGATGTCTCAGGACCCTCTGCTGCTGAGCACATTTGTAGGAAAATTACACTGATGATTTCAAGCCTGCACAGTTTAGCAAATATTTACTTCTTATTTAAAATGCACATCCATATGCTATGTGGGTCCTAAGGAGTAGATCTAAGTGTGTGTGTGGTGTTGAGTAATGAAAAAGCTTCACACTGAAAACTGCTACACCACTGAGCTGTACACTAGCCTACTTTTTACTTTTTATCTTCAGGCAGGGTCTTAGTAAGTAGCTGAGGTCAGTCTTGAACTCACTCTGTAGCTCTTGTAGGCCTTAAACTTCTAATCCTACTGTCTCTACCTTCCCAACATCTAGGATTACAGGCCTGTACCCCTAGGCCTATCCCAGCTTGAGTCTTTGTAAGGGAGAGTTTTAAGTAGTTGGATTGGATTTCCCACAATGGAGAAGAGACAGTTTAAAAACATCTAAAATTTTTCTGGGGCAAGTGTCCTAAGAGCTTGCAGAAAATCACTCACTAAAGAAGGAAGCTGCATAATCTGAAAGGTGTTACTAACTTGCTTAAACTACATGGCTCTGTCTTTAAAAACCTACTTGTTTTATTTGGCGCTTATGACATTTATCACAGCAAAAGTTTCCCTGATGAGATACAGGTGCAGCAAGGGCCGTCTGTGCTGGTTCTGGGCATCTCAGGGTTGGACACTTGAGATGCTTTGCCATTTTAAAACACCTTAAAATTTCATTTAAAAAGAAGTATTATCTTCCAAAGATCTGTATGTTATCCTTACTCAATCTGCACTCCTATCTAGAGAGAAACAACCAGGGGTCTTCTTTGTAGAAAATGAGATGTGGAGGAGAGAAGGGAGTATATGTAAGTCACTTAGGGACTTTGATGCAAGGGTATGAAAAGCCTATGCCAAGTGACAAGAAGACTGTTTAATCAGGAGAAGATAGCACAAATGTGACTTCGTGTCCCTGCCAGAAACCAAATCTCTGCGAGAAATGTTGAGCTCATGGGGAGGAAGGTGAGTGGACGGGAACATAATTACAAGTTATCGTCTTCCCGATCCTTTCTCTTTCCTGAAAAGTGGGAGGCTTTGGAATCTGTTACTGGTGTCTATTTCATGCTTAATTGTGTTCTTCTGGATACTTCCTTCCTTTCCTGTATTTTCTCGTGGTTCTGTAACACACAACACTGACACTGCCCTTTATTTCATAGGAAAATAAACACTAGGACTAAACAAATTGACAAGGCTGAATCTCCATGATTTGATAGATATGAAATGACTTGATTTAGTAGTAAAAGTCATCTCCTGAAAAGAAAAAAGAAAAAAAAACCCTAAAACATCTGTACCCATTTCAGTTTCCCTATGTTTGAAGTACTCGCTTCATTGAAAAGCCCTTCTTTCTACTTGTGTAGTACTTCAGAACTAAAACCCAATCTTCTTAAAGAAGCTCACTCTTGTTTCCTAGGGATTTGCCTTATATCCCCAAAAAGGAACACTGCTAATATTATCAAGAGCTAAGCTAAGAAACATTACCCCTCTTACAATGGCCTCAGTGCCAGCAACTCACAAATCTACTGAACACCACCACAAAACAAGAGATGGTAATAAAGAAATTCAGTCTCAGCTCGAAGCAGCAAGACTGATTAAAAGCCTGGACGGCCAGTGTAGTAGAGATTCTAACCACAACATGAAACCAGGATAAATGAAGTTCTATCACAAAAGAAGCATGATGAACTCAGGACTTGAACAGACGTACTGTAGGAGCTTCCATTCGGCTTGATAAGATGTGTGTGAAGACAGAGTGGTGTCTCTATTGATAGACACGTCACCTGTGGTGTCAGGGTGACTAAGACCCCTCTTCACTGCTAACATGTGCCCCTGTGCATTAGGCTGGGTGCTAAGTGCCATACTCAGTAAGCAGCATTACGGCCTAGGGCTTGTTCAGAAAAAAAAAAAAACTGACAAAGAAATAAGAAGTGAGACATCAGCAGAATTTCCTCAGCCAACCAAGGAGAAGAGGTGCTGGGGATGAGCACAGGAAAAAAAGAAAAGTCCATCCAAAGTCAGTAGACTTGCAACCAAGCTTGATGGTCTTAAGAGGCTTTAAAAAAATTAATAAAAAAAAAGGATTTCATGCTGAGAATGATTTTAACATAGACCTTTCTAAAGGAAAAGTGTACTTAGACACCCCTGAGTTAAGACAAATTCTCGTGGTCATTTGCCAAGTGTATATTGGAATCCCACCATGTGGCAGATACTAGGTGCCCCTCATCACTCCTGTATGTGTTTCCAAGTGAGCCATGGAAAGTAAGTCAATAGAGAGCATTCTTCCCTGGTCTCTGGCTTCAGCTTTTGCTTGAGTTTGCACCTTAACTTCCCTTGATGGTAGATTATAGCTTGCAAGCTACTTAAACCCTTTCCTCTACAAGTTGCTTTTGGTCATGGTTTTTTATCACAGCAACAGAAACTAACTACAACACAGAGAAGTATGGCTCTTCTCTGACAGTAACTGCATCATCTTGAGAAGGTCACTGAGCTTTCGTGTGCCTCAGGGAACTTGTGCGTATGTAGGATGTGACATTCCATGTAAGGACAATGTGCAGTGCTGAGCCTTCAGTGACCACTTAGGAAGTCTCGGCTCTTTCATCAGGCTCCTGATGTAGATGCATCTAACCCCCTGCCTCTAATCAGGACAAAAACACCTTGTACCTAACCTAGAAAGGTGATGCAGATACAATGGTTTATAGAATCTGAGACCTGGAACCATGGCAGAGAGCCCTGAGGGAGCCACCTCAAAAGACACAAGGAGCAGCCTCCCATAGGACAGAAGTCACAGCATAGTGTACTACCCTAGCTGATTGTTCTTCCCTTTCCAAATTAAGGGGAGAGTAGCCACAGGCAGGCTTAGGAAAGAGGTAGAAGACTAGCAGACACCTAGGATTCCCCACCACAGCCTTTAAGAATCTTGAGAATTGGGCTGGAGAGATGGCTCAGCCATTAAAGGCTAGGCTCACAACCAAAAATATAAGAATCTTGAGAATTTGGGAAGGGGCCCTGAGTCAAAACCTGTAATGGTTTAATGAAAATGTCCCCAATAGACTGAGATGTTTGAATAGTTGATCCACAGCTATTGGCACTGTTTGAAAGGTCTAGCAAATATGGCCTTGCTGGAGGAGGTTTGTCACTGGCGCGATAGCCTTTGAGGTTTCAAAACCATATGCCAGATCAAGTTTGCCCTCTCTGCTTCCTACTTGCAGTTAGAGATGTGAGCTCTCAGCTCTCAGCTTCTAGCTCCAGCTGCCATATCTGACTCCTGCTGGCATTCTGTCCCCTAATTATGGAGCCTAACTCTCTGGAGCCACAAGTCCCCCAAAACTCTACTCCTTTAAGTTGGCTTGGCCATGGAGTTTTGTCATGACAAAAAAAAAAAAAAGAGTAACTAATACAGTAATGTAATAATAATATTTCCTGTTTATAAACAGAAGTGTTTATATTTATAAACCTAGGTTTTATATAGAAAATGAGTAGCTTGACCACAGTGACAGGGAATTAGCCTTGTGACAGGGACATTTCCTGATGAGACGACAGGCAAAGTCTGAAGGTAACCCACCGCTCCCTCAGCAACACCCAGCAGAACCCCTGCAGAGGCAGGACAGCATTTATGGCTTCTCAGCATGGGCACTCCAGCACCAGCCCTTAAGCCCATCCATCCAGGGAATACAGTCCCCTGCCACTCCAACCACATTGGGTCATATCACCCAGCCCAAGTTAGTGCCTTCTGCAAGGACATTGCTTACTTAGGCCACATCCTAACAGGTCTTCTGCCCCCCAAAATCAGTTCCAAAACTCAAAATAAGTGCTATACTTAAGACAACTCCCTGTCTTAAAGTGTTATATCCTCCTCATGCACCCTCAGTACTTTATGAGGCTGAATAATTTAATGCCTCCAAACACAAGGTTTAGATAGGGTTAGCTCGTAAACATGGAAAGTGTCCATCAACATAGAGAACCAGAGAGAGCCAGCTTTTCCACCTAACTGACAGAAAGAATTTCATATATTTTAATACAAAGCAAAGCAAGAATTCAATTCTCTGAACACCCATTCTGGAGAAAATATAAACTTTCTTTAAATGCCAACACAAACTATCTGCTAGAAGAAATGTTAATAAGAAGGAAATATTCTCTTTCAGGGTCAGGGTTAGGGTGCACAGGATGAATACCAGGTGAGCAGGTGGGGTGGCTCTGGGGACCTGCCTGGAACTCTGGGACAGACTCCACACAGAGACAGGTGATTTGGTGGGTAGGGTGACTAACTGACAGGCAGGTAAGTGAAATGGATCTGGAGGACCTACCTAGAGTTCCAGTTTAGACTCCAGGTGGTACCTAGTGGGTAGGGTTACTGACGGGTGGGTAGAATGGGTCTATGGGACCTGCCTGGAATTCTGGGTCAGATCCCACATGATGCCAGGTACCTTAGTGGGGTGGTTGACAGGTGGGGGGGATGGTTCTGAAGGGCCCCATTTGGAGTTTGGGGTTTGACATAACACAATGTCAGGTGGTGTGGTTGGTTGAATGATTGACAGGTAGGCAGACCTTGGAATTATGGTTTAGATTCCCCATGGTACTTGGCAGCACACTATGTAAGGTGACTGATGAGCATGTGGGCAAAACTGGTCTCTCTAAACAATTCATACATAATTAAAAATAAAATCCATCCACATATTATTCCAACCTTGGGATTTAAACTCTCTCTACTGAAGAAAAAGAAAAATGTCATAAGAATAGCAAATGCATATTCAACCTCCAGACCGAGCCTGGTCTGAATATCCTGTGCTCCCACCAAGCTTGGTGATTTCTCCTGATTCTATTCTGCCTCCACTCTCCCTAATCCCCAGGCCTACCCAGGAACTTCACAACCAGAGCTCCAGTGGCCCAGCCTAGTAGGCTCCTCTGAGCCCTTCCCAATCTTCAGGGTTAGGCCCAGCGGCACATTCTGTTCACTGGTCCAGCCTGCTGTTTCCACATCAGATACATAACCAATGAAAGATGTCCAATGCCCAGGTCTGTCTCATTGAAAAACCACCAACAACATTAAAGGTCAAGACAGTATGTCCAAGCCACCCTAAGTCCACCAGTCCCATAGAGATGTTCTCTAATGTGAATTACCTAGATAAACTCCAGGACACAGAACTTAAAAGAACACCTATAAACTTCAACAATGAATTCAAGGAGTTTAAAGAAAACAGAGATATATTTCTGCAATCTTAAAGAAAAGAATTTCCTGGGAGCTGTCCAAGAAAACACAAACATAAGGCTGCATGAAATGAGGAAGACAATCCAGCTTCTCTCAGGGTAGCATTGGCAGCTGAAATGTGGTCAGGTACCATGCTAATTCTATGTTGAGTGAACAATTTTCCAACCACCATTGAAGGTCATTCGTGAGTGGCTGAGAATTATCTATTTTGTGGCTTTCAGACAGAGGTCCCTTTCCTTGGTAATATCTGGACTATATTATACTTCAGATATGGTAGGGTGGTAGGATGAGACATAACAATGAAGGGATGTTGGGCATTCTTTTTTTTAAGATTTATTTATTTATTATGTATACAGTGTTCTGTCTGCATGTATGCCTACAGGCCAGAAGAGGGCATCAGATCTCACTATAGATGATCATGAGCCACCATGTGGTTGCTGGGAATTGAACTCAGGACCTCTGGAAGAGCAGCCAGTACTCTTAACCTCTGAGCCATCTCTCCAGCCCCATTCTTAATTCTCAATGAAAAGTGACTCTTCTCTTGCCCTAACCAGAATATTGGAGCATTACCTTCAGGTCATGGAGCCAGACATATGCTTCACAGAGAATACATGTCAGGGAACCCTGGGAAAATGGACATTGTGAATTACCTAGATAAACTCCAGGACACAGAACTTAAAAGAACACCTATAAACTTCAACAACGAATTCAAGGAGTTTAAAGAAAACAGAGATACATTTCTGCAATCTTAAAGAAAAATTCCTGGGAGCTGTCCAAGAAAACACAAACATAAGGCTGCATGAAATGAGGAAGACAATCCAGGATTTGGAAACCAAATTCAATAAAGAGAAATAATGATGAGACGTCAAGCTGAAATGACAGCAGCTGATCAACTCAATAACCCAAACAAGAAAACTCTTGGGAAAGCCTTTCAAGTAGAATGGATCAATAGAAGATAGAATTGTCAGGAGTCAAAGATAAGTAGAGGAATTAGACCATACATGTAAAGGGCATGAATTTTTTTAAATACCTAGGAAGAAACATTAAGGGACTGTGAGGCAACAAGGAAAGGTCAACCTTCAAATTATAGGCATAGACAAAAGAGACAAATCCTAAGTCAATGGTGCATACCAGATCTTCAACAAGATCTATAATCTTACATTTCTGGAAGTACACTCTTCCAGCACTCTGGAAGCTGTAGTAAGAACATTATGTTATGAGAGATTGGGGATGAGGAGTGTTCATCTAGGGGATCTTCTGGGTTCATTCCATGGGGCAAAGAAAAGACTGGATGTCTGGGGAAAGCAGAAGACCAAAGTTCAACCGGAAAGAAGCAACAGTAGCAGGTGTTAAGCAAGTGGAGCAGAAGAGCAGAGCCGGAGACAGAAGAGAATGAAAACCATAAAGGGCTACTACAGCAGACAGTTGCAATCATAGGGCCGGGGAAAGCCCCAGAGCTGAGGGTCCACCCGAGCACTCTGGGTCTGCTGGACATTTTATAGGATCTCCAGACCCTACCCTTTCTAGACTCTTTCCCCTTCTCCCTGAGTGGTCCTGCCCCTGCCAGTCATTAGTGATTTGTAGCAGGTATACTGTTCTGGTTGCGGGAGGGAGACATACAACCCCAGGAGCAAAAAAAACAGCCCCTCTTAAAAGGCCCACACATGTTTTTCCGTTGGCCTAAGTTTTCCTGACTCTCCTTCTATCACAAGTCCAAGGCCAGCCTGAGCTACATAGATTATCTCAAAACAAAAACAAAAGACAAAAATCAAAACAATAACAAAAAACCAAAAACCAGAAATATCCTATGTTTAGCAATTCTACTTCTGAGAATGACTCAGAAGAATGTAGGGAAATGAACAGATTATTAAATGACCACAGACACAGCATTAGTCTTAACAGCCTCAAAGTAAAGGCAAGTCAGTGACCACTAACAGGAGAATGGAGAAATGTGGTATATCTCTACCACAGAATATTATTCAGACTTACAAAGGAAGGGAATAATGACCCATATAGTACTGTTTAAGGCTCGTGGAGGAGAGTGGTTATCTAGCTATCTAGGGTACCACTGAGTTCATTCTGTGGGACTGACCAAGCATTGTACATCCTGGAAAGAAGAACCAAATACAGAGAGCAAGATCAGCAGGAGATTGAAGCGATGGGCGGAGAGAGCGTGAGGGGTGAAGACTGGAGGACACACCGGGCAAAAGCCACAAACAAAGAGCAGAAATCACACTTCATTTGGACAAACAGCTCCCATCAAGGGAAGTGAAGATGCCCCCAGGTGGAGCTCTGGGTGGGACTTCTTAGAAGCCTCCAGCCCCCTCTGTCCCTGTCCTCCTCTTCTCTCTGAATGGTCCCCAGCCTGACAGTCCTTAGCAAAGCTTAGCCCAGAACAAGGAGGAGCCTCTCTTAAAGCAGCCAGTTTCTGTTTCCCAGATCAGCACAAGTTTGCCCAAGGTCCCCTGACCTTCTTCAGAACCATGTGCAAGAACCTTGAGAAAATTAAGCTGCGAACCAATAGAGTGGTGGCAAAGGGCAAAATTTGTATGATTGCATTCATGCAAGATACCTAGATTAACACAAAAGAACACTAAAAAGCAGGGGTGTACAGTTAGTGTTAAATAGGATGCTGAAGACACTGTGGAAATGGGGCTTAGCAACTGTACAACAATACAGATTGAATGGTGTACCCTGACATTAAATCACATGTATTTAACACAACAAATATAAGCAACTCACAGTAGATCATGGACCAAAAACTAAAATGAAAAACCGTAAACTTCTAGAAGACAAAAGATGGGGATGTGGTTTCACGATGAGCTTTGTAGAAGCCATACAGTTAAGTTATGTTCTCTGTAAGAAGTCACTACAATGTGAGAATTTGTTCAAAATCTAGCTTTCCAGTTTGGTTGCTAAAATCAAGTGAAAAGGGGCAAGTTCCTCTTCTTCAACTGATGTGTGGTCATTTCCTCTTTATTAAAACATTCCCTGCTGGAGGTTAAGGGAGGCTCATTCAGGAGGTAAACAGAAAGTCACAAGTCCAAGAAGGAAGAAACTTGGAAGATTCTAGAATGTCTTTCCCTGGTTTGACAAAAGCTGTAAACAACTACTTGGGGATGGAAGAGACCCTGACCAAGCAGGAGGCTGAGAAAAGAGCCCAGGACTGTCAGCTGCCTGACAACCCTAGAGAAAGCTCCTGGTTGTGACTTTCCACAGAAACAGCACTTTTTTTTTTTAATGTGTATGAGTGTTTTGCCTGCATATATGTCTGCATATTACATGCACACCTGATGCCTGTGGAGGCCAAAAGAGGGAATTGGTCCCTGGAACTGGAGTTACAGAGGGGTGCGAACTATTCTGTCTGTGAGAGCTGGGAATTGAACCTAAACCTTAACCTCTCAGTCATCTGTTCCACCCCACAGCTGCTTTAAAAAGTCATCCATGCTCCTTTAAGTAACCTTGGGCCCACACTCCTGTTAGTAACCCAACAAAAATCATTGGCTCATCAAGCTGGACTTGTGTGCACTCCCTACTTCTGTCTACTGTGGATTCACTTTCTGGGTTAGAATGCGTATTTCATCTTCCTAGGAAAAGTCTGTCATACAATAGCAAAAAAACATGGTTTTGGCATAAATTAATTATACAAAGTAATGCACATGCATATTTTTATCATATTCATCCCCCATTATCCTTTTGGGGCCCTCTTCCCAACCAGAACTACTTCCACTTTCCTGTATTTTGTGTGTTTGATCTAATGAGCTCAATCAGGGTTGCTTAAAGGGCCATAGGCAGCACAGCAGTGGTTAAAACACTAAAGAAATCTCTCTCCACCCTGTGCCCCCATTAACTGTCAATAGGTCCTCAAGGAAGGGTGGGTCTTCATGAGGACCTAGCAGCAATCCCTAACCACACACAAATCCCCATAGAGGGGTTGGGTGTAGTTATCCCTGCACCCATCCAAGAGATACAATATTGAAGTGTCTAATGTTTTTTTTAATGGATTTAAAAAAAACATTAATGGGAATTTTTGTACATATATATGTAAGTATTCTGGTCACCCTTGTCCCCTGAGCCTCTCTTGTCCTCTTCCTACTACCAACTCATCCTCCCACCGTAGTAACATTTTGTTTTTGTTTCATGGCCCACTGGATTTAAGGGGAGATGCTCACATGAGCTTGGAAACAAAGTATCATGACTGAATTGTTGTTGGTACAACACTAAAGACAACAACTTCCTTCCCCCAGTAGCCCACCTTGGCTATTAACTCCCCTGGGCAGGACTCTCTGGCAGAAGTAAGATCTTCCCTCACCAGGGTCTACAAGCTCCCCAGAGAACTACTGAAAATATTTAGGGTGCCAGGAATGCAGTCCCCAGGCGGGGTTGGGGGAGGGTTGGGGGGGGGAAGCTGACCTCAGACTCATTTAAAAATGATAGTCTGTTGTGGATTCACTCTTTAGGGTAAATAAATGTATGTTTGTGTGTCTCCCCAGGAAAAGCCTACCACACAACAGCAAAAGACACATCTTTTGGCATATATCAATTATACAGAATAATAGGTTACCCCCTTTTACCCAGATGGTGGCATATGGCTTGGCAGGTGGCTAGTATGGCACAGGGGGTCTGGAGCTCAGTAAGCTTTTTGATGACCTTTCCCCTCAGGACCTTCTCAGCATTTTTTGGCACTATCAGGGCTAGCCAGCAGGGAGAGAGCTTCCAACTCAGTTTCTCCTTCATTTCTCTGTCCTAAAACTACAGTACTGGAGTTTTCATCAGTAGGGGCTTCACATATGGCCCTGATGGGAAACATACTGTTAAGAGAATGAAGGTTTATAGGCTCAGTCTTGTGTAGGGCCTGTCAGGCAACAACTGTAGCTACTTTGAGTTCATGAGAACCATGGTCATGTCATTCTCTGGAAGACAGCATTTCACAGCCCTCTTCCTCATTGTATGGCTCTTAGAATCTTTCCTCCTCGTCTTCTGCAATATTCTTTGAGCCTCAGAGAGAAGTTGGTGTCCCACTTAAGACTGAGCACGGATCAGTCTCACTTGCTCTTAGCACCTTGGCCAGCCGTGAATCTCTGCATCAACAATCTTTCTGCGAACAGAATCCACTTTGATCATGCCACAGGTATGAACATCATGATGCAATGTGGAGGTGCCCAGACTTGGTCAGTTGTTGCTCTGAGTTCATGAGTGTGGAACATAATGTTGCCTGAAGACAGAGGCCTGTAAATCCCCACTACCTCCTGTTGTCTCTCACAATATTGTCACTCCATCTTCCACAATGCACCCTGAGCTTTGGGATGACATTGATGCCCTTCAGTGCTTAGTCTACAACAGTCACCAATTCTCAGAACTTTAACCCCAATCTCTGCAATAACTCCCACTAACTGAAAAAAAAAAATTCTGTGACCAAAGCTGAGAGCAGCAATAATTTATAGGCATGTACATAAATATTTAGAAGGCAATTTGCTGGTCAAAACGTAATCATTTATCAAAACAGCAGAATCTCCCACAGCAGGGCCTACTGGCTCCCCAGCCAAGGACTTGAACAGCCTTCTAGCACCTGGTATGAACTCCAAGTGGAGCTGGCCTCACAGGCAGTCAAAAACAGCTGGCTAGTTCCTTAATGGTCATGAAACTTCTTACTCCAGTGGCATAATCCTCAGCAGGTCAGTTTAGTAGCACATAGGGTTCAGAGCTGAGTTAAGCTTGTTCATTATTTTTATCTTCCAGAGCCTTCAAAGCACATTCTAGCACTAGGAAGGCTAGCAGCAGAGGGAGCTTCCAGGTCAGTTGTAATTTGATTTTGCTCTTTCATGTATCAGAGTACATGGAGTTCTCAGTGATAGGTTCTTCACATCTAGTTCTGGTAGGAAACACACTGTTAACAGAATAAAAACAAGTCACAAATTGGTAAAAATATATTTGGAAAATAAACAACCAAAGTTCTCAAAGGGACGTCAAGAACACAAGAGCTGAGTGTTGTAGTGCACGCCTTTAATCCCAGAACTCAGGAAGAAAAAGCAGGCAAATTTCTGTGAGTTTGAGGCCAGCCTGGTTGACAAAGTGAGTTGCAGGACAGCCAGGACTGTTTACAGAGAAACCCTTTCTGGAAAAACAAACAAACAAGGAATCAAAAACCAGGAACCCCCAAAACAAAAACAAAAATATAAGGAGCTGTCTCAAGTTACAAATAAAATGAGTAGTCACAATTTTAAAATGGCCAAGAATCTAGAAGGAAAAAAAACATGTAGTGACTACCAGTGGGTACTGGGGTTCACTTCAAACAGTTGCAAATGACCTGGAACTGGATGTAATTCCACATAATCTGATCGTATTGCAAAGAACTAAACTATACACTTTTGGGTGAAGTTAATGTCATAAATATATGGCAACATATTCTCACAAAGAGGACAGTAAGAAGAAAGAATTGTTCTCAGCTTCCAGGCACTGTTGACTTTGTGAAGACCATCTTCAACTGTGACAGCCAGAGATGTTCACACACTTGAGATGGAAAAACTTGTTTCCTTTATGCTAAAACAGAGAGCAACCTAGGAACTGCTCCTTGCCAGATTTCTTGTTAAATGAGGTACTAAATCCCTAACTATAGAAAGAAAGGGGACAAAAAGACAGAGCATAATGTGATACATAGATAGCGCATGAACATATGGAAATGTGCTCAACACATGTCACTGTCATTTAAAATTCCTAGTTGAAGAATTTGACTACAACATAAATCTTATACACACACTGATAAAGCAAATAAACAATAGTAGAATGTTTCATATGGCAGTAGTTACAGGACATTCTGGGAGGAACAAGTAAGAGACGGTATTTAGGTCACTGATTACTACGGCTTTAGAGAAACCTGGTGGATTTACTTTCTCAGGTACTGTAGCTATTCTATGTGACAGTATTACAGGAGATAAATGACACATTTTGTCAAAACCAAGAGAACTTCAGAGCACAAGGGTGGAACTTCTAAGCCACAGGTTGAGAAGAGAAAGAGGGAGAGAAGGAAGTGGGGGAAGGAGGAAGAGAGGGAGGAAGGGAAGAGTCAGAACAGTGATGAAGGTAATCAGAGAATTCAAGGATTCTCTGCAGAATGTTACCAGAAATAAAAGCACATTAAAATTCTTTAAATTAACCTCATAAAAGCAGGAGAGACCATATGCCACATAAAAGAACATATAAATGCTGTAATTTCTATGCAACAAACTTTTCAAATTGGTATGCCTGTATTGTGAGAATTTCTTTCCTAGGAGATGTAATATCTACCCCTTCTTATAAGGTCCCAGTGACAAAGTAAAGTATGATTCCACCAAAGTTCACACAAGGATCCAGCTTATTGGACTTACAAAACACAGTGAGGGGATGCTGGAGGAGCCTGGGTGAAATAAAGCAGCCACACTGAAATGTATTCACCCAGCACTGATGAGGACTTCCCCATACTGCACAGACGGAGACTATTTCCAGTTAACCTTCCTCAGCCTATACACTTGAGCACATTCCGAGAATCCGGCTCACTTCATCCTCTACAATTGGCCAGCTGTCTACTGTCATCAACACCAACAGAACAATCAAAGATACACAGGGTTTGGAAGCAGAAGGTGACTCATGTGTGGGTGTCTGTGTGCTCACTGTAGTTTACTCCTGTGGTCTCAATCCTCCCATCTCTTCAAGCCTTTGCTGATGACCCACTCACTGACCTGAGGATGCACATCTCATCTTGCACTTAGAATTTTCTCTCATCCCTCATTTGTCTGTTCACAGTAGGGCATTGTTGCTGATTTCATTTAAAGGTAGAGTCTAGAAATGTATGTGGCTTGTAGTACATTTATGACTATATAGAAACATATTTACTCACTATGTGTGCTTGTGTGTGTGTGTGTGTGTGTGTGTGTGTGTGTGTGTGTGTACACATGTGCATATATTTTCATGTTCTATTGTAAGATGGATTCTCCACAGTTGGAACTTTCGCAAGATTCATAATCTTTTCTGCACAACTGCTACAGTCATTTAATGAGACATGTCAGCTCCTGACAGCACCCCCCCTGTTCTACTCCAAGTAGAAGATGAGCATTGAAGAATCTCCCATTGGAGATGGTTGAATTAGTCACAAGCCTATCACTTGCCAAGAAAAACCCCTTGCGTCAACTGTAGACAGAATGCTGTCTAAAAAGGACAAAACCTGGAAGCAGGTAAGTCGACAGCCTAGCTCTGCCAAGACAGGGTAGGCAAGTCCTTCATAATTCCTGCTCTACAATCAACGTCTGTCAGAGAAACGGGGCCAAATGGCTGAAGATTGATGCTGTAATGTATGGAGAGAAATTGGGAACTGTCCAGGCAGCCACAGGTATGTCATTTCTTAGTTTTGGAAGCTGCAGTCCCTGCACTTCCTATATAATCAGATATATTTATCCTTCTCAGGTCTCTGAGGTGGTTGAAGAATAGATAGCTAGAGTCTCATAGTTAAATTTTGAGTTGTTTAGGAATCAAGAGGGTGTTCTGGATCTAAGAAGATATTTTTAAAATTGTGAGGCAAGTTAGTATGTTGAGTTAGATATAGAACTTTAAACTCATGGAGATGGTTAGATAGTAGAATGTTAAAGTAGGGGCCATGGACTGGACATTGGGGATGTATGCTAAGCCATATAACTTTCATAATTGTAGCCTATTTATTTCTGTTGTTTTGTATTGTATTTATTGTTATAAGAAAAAGAGCCGTTTGTTGGACTGAAAGGGGGAGCTGTTGGGGGGAAAAGCTATACCTTAAACTTAAAAAAAAAGGTAGTGCATGGGGAATTGAGGGATTGAGGGGCAAGAGGGTGGGACCAGAGGAGGGAGTAGGGAGGGGATTGCGATTGAGATGTAGCTTGAATAAAAAATAAATAAATAAATTTAAAAAAATAAAGCATATTTTTCTATGAGCTATAATTATAGTAATGTCTGCAATATTTGGTAACTTTTCCTATATAACTGGTATCAGTCTAGTAGATAAAACACTTTAACAAAACCATGTTTGTGAGATATATATACCAATAATACAATGCTTTAAAAAAAATACCCCAAATGACTCTTCCTCCTAAAAGGATTGCTGCATGACACACAAGAAAAGCAATTTTAGTGGTAATCTGTCCAGGTGAATTTACTTTTCTACAGACATTTTCTCAGTATTAAGTTGGACATGCTTCTCGTGTTGTACAAAGCGCTAAATACTTATTAAATAACCATCTTTCAAAAATTTACAAACTAACAATTTATCACCCATTTTTCAAAATTTACACACTAACAATTTACTACCCACTGGTCAAGCTAAACATGCCCCAATGCCCTGAGTGTTTCTGGGAACAGTCCTATGTTGACCAACTTTAACAGTGAAAACATTCACCTGATCTATACGAACGTTCAAAGTCTTCAGCCTGTCCCAGCGCAGCTTCCCTGCCTCTGCATGGCCCCACTGTGTCACCTTGGGGCCACCTGAGATTTTGTGCACTGCCTCACATCTGCCCTGGCAACGCAGGCAGGTGCAGGGTGCTCCTGCACTTGCTCTGGGTGGTAGGTGGCAGAGGAGTCTGCCTGAGATCTGCGGTTGGTGAAGGCCAGTGGGACCGTTGGTGAGAAGGGCGCGCGCTCCTGTGCATGTGACTGAAGGGAGGACCCAACGCCACCGGCTGATCTGTGGAACTCGGCTGACCTTGCACCAGCTGACAGTGTCAGCTCTGCCTTCTGGGTCTTGTGGTCACGCCCACTACTCCAAGTACCGCCCCTAGCCCAGCCCTGACCTTCACCTGTGCCACCTAAATACTCCCAACCAAGCCCCTTCCACCTGGAGAGTCCTATTCACAGCATGTGGTACCTGCAGGGACTGGGATTGTGCAGCTCATTGGAAATCCATCATTTCCTGGTGATCTCAACCCTACTGTATTTTTCGCTAAGTATAGGAACTTAGTGAGGCACAGGTCAGGGGTGTTTTGTGTGACAGTCATGCCAGTGTGTTGGTTTAGTGCCAGCCTAGCTGGAAGTGATTTTTTTTTCCTTAAAATCTTTTATTTTTCTATTTGTGTATTCTTTTTTTTATTTAAGATTTTCTTTTTTTAACATTGCAATCTCTATCCCCCTTCCTCTTCTTTTCCCAGCCCCACCCTCCCCCCTCCACCTACACCCCCCACCCCACCAAGCACCAACCTACTTGTAATGAGTCTGTAAGCAGGCCTCTGGTGCATGCCTGCAGGAGTATAGATAAGAGGGCGTAAAGCCCCTAAGTATCTTAAGAAGCCAAATTGGAGTGTACCTAAGTAGATACTGATAAGCATACGGGTGTGACGCAAAAATAGTATATAAGCTACGACCAAGTGACAGATGACGGCTCAGTCCCACTCACGGTACTGTTAGCCCATTCCTCTGCCGGAAGGAACCTCAAGCTCCACCTGAGGACTTCTTACCAGGTCATATAAATGTTTGAAATAAGGGATAAGAAATGTGGTGGATTTATATTGTTGCTGTAATAGTGATAACCCTGTTTGCCTTGCAGTGTGTGTGTGTAATTCAATATCAGGAAAATATTCAGGAAGAGGAGTTATGAGTTATAACTGAATAATATAGTATTTACTTAGATAATAATATATAACTAAATAATAATATATATATATTTAATAAATATAATATAATTATACTCTGCTTGTCTATTGCCAATTATTTGCCATTTGACCGTGTAGGGTTGCGAGTGCTGCAACCTGGTCACACGACTCCCTTCCCAGAGAAGGAGGTGTCGGGATTTGGATTGAGACCGCGCTCTCGACACTACTCTGGTACACCAAGCTGCCTCAGGATTAAGTGCCTCGTCCTCCATCGAGGCAAGACAAGGCCGCTCTGCCAGGAGCATGAGCTCCTGAGGAAGGCAACATCGTCCAAGTCTGGGATAGACCCCCATTCCGATTGTTAGGGGATCCACTTGGGGACCAAGCAACCTGTCAGCTTCATATGTGTAATGGGCTAAGGGCCACTCCCTACAAGCTCTTTGCGAGGTGATTTGGTCTCTTTAAGACCCCTTGTGCCCAAGTTAATTGGCTATGTGGGTCTTTTTGTGGAGTCTTTGATCTTGGGGTGATTCTTATGCCCAGCTATGGATTCCCCTGGCACAAATTTGTAGTACAAAGACAGTTTACACTTGTTGCTTGGGTCTTGCTTTTCAAAGGACACTGATGTCCAATTGTGGCCTTTTCTGTAAAAACCCAGAAAGCATTTTCTGGAGATTAGCAGGAGACCTTGCCACAGTAGAAGACAGGGCTTTAGAAACCTCCAATCTTGCACTGATAACAAACTCCCCAAACAATACCAAGACAGATTTCCCCCTGCTGCTCCTCCCCAACCTTGGCATAGAAATTAGTGCATAGACTAGGCAGACCTTGAATCGGGCAATCCTCCTGCTTCAGCCTCCTGAGTGCCAACATTACATATCACTGGACAGGATAGTCAATTAACAGATTGTAGCCATTATTTTTTATTTCATCCTTCCTGTGAGCCTAGATCTACTGGACTGTGTCAACCATCTATTGAAGATTCTGCTTATTTAAAATGCAGTATGTCTACCATATATACAGTACAGGACAACTATCCTACAACCAACACACCAAAAAGGATCAGGAACATAGACTTTGTTACCCCTTAATGGGAGAATTTGCCCTAGGGGTGCTACCATGTAGGCCCCCAGTGCAAGAGGAAGCTCTTAGCCCACATACGACTGTTGAACTGAGAGGGGCTGATTTGTAGGGACACTCCACATCAGAGGAGTGGGATGGGTGGGAGACAGAGGAGAGGGGGGAGGGGGGACTGGGAAGGGTGGAAGGAGGGCACTGTGATGGAGATGTAACTTGAAGTAATAAATAAACAAAAAAGTAAAATGTAGTGTATCAAATTGGCAAAGGGTCAGTTGTACTGGCTGGTTTTGTACATTAGCTAGACACAAGCCAGAGTCATCAGAGAGGAAGGAGCCTCAGCTGAGAAAATGCCTCCATGAGATCCAGCTGGAAGGCATTTTTCTCAATTAGTGATCAATGGAGGAGGGCCCAGACCATGGTGGGTGGTGCCATCCCTGGGCTGGTGGTCCTGGGTTCTATAACAAAGCAAGCTGAGCAAGCTAGGGGGAGTAAATCCAGTAAGCAGCCCCCTCTAGGTCCCTGCTCTGCTGGAGTTCCTGTCCTGACTTCCTTTGGATGATGAACAGTGAGGGAGAAGTGTAAGCCACATAAACTTTTTCTCCTCAATTTGCTTTTTGGTCATAGTGTTTGATTGCAGCGTTGGTAACCCTAACTAAGACAGATATATTGCTAAGAATCTATGGTCCAGAGTATTGAACATTGTCCTCTGCTGAGAGTCTCACAATGCTGAAGTCAAGTTACCTGGCCACTATACCCAAATCTGGAGACTGTGTCCGCCTGTGATTTTGGAGCTTACCCTTTTGGCAAGGCCTGCCACTCACTCCTGAGGCTACCGACCACTGAGGAGTTCTAGGGAAGATGAGTACATTGAGGTTTGGTCTTTACGGTGGTGGTGTTCTCTCTTGTGGGGCCACAAGGTGAGCAGACTTCCTCTACCTAATGTGCTCCTGGCAGCATGATGTATTTTGCTGCCATAGACCTAAAGTAACCAAGCCCTGCATCAAGATTCTTAACCCTCTATAAATGTGAAGTTTCTCTTAAGTTGGTTTCCTTGGGCTTTCTATCAACACCAGTGGCTAACATGTGACAAAGCACTGAGAAGACTCTTTACATAATTAGAATCTCTTCCTGCCTTCTGTGGATTCCCACACCTATTTCTCTAGCACTGCAGGGGGTGGGAGTGGGCAGAATCAAGGGGAATCCAGGGCAGTGCAGTTCCCTGCTGATCACATTCTTCCCACCAATGCCTGGCGACCACAGAAGTGTCTCCATTTCTGCAGTTTTGTCTTTTAGTGTTGTCACTGATGAGGTAGTGCCTCATGGTCGGGAGATAGTGGTAGAAGTAGTCTGCTAAACATCATGGTCAGAAAGCAAACAAGAAAAGGAAAATAGACCAGGGACTCACATTTCCATTCACGGACATCCCTGAAATGACCTGAGGCCTCCATCTAGGTTTAATTTGTTGTGTTTCCACCCTCTCAATAGTGCTTAGGATTAAGAACAAACCATATAAGAAATGGTCAATCCATAAATCATATGAATGAAATCCAAATGGTAGAAATTATGCCAATGAATTCCAGTAATAAGTAAACCTCAAGACTGACTACTTTATTCAACATAAATTCTTTCAGATCCAAACAAGTTTAATCTTTTTTTTTTTTTTTTTTTTTTTTTTTTTGGTCACTGGGTAATGTTGTATCCAAGTGTCTAGATACTGTAACAAACTTTCCCACTGGATCTACAGCAACAATGGCACCAATGACAGAGGAGAACTATTTAACTATTCTAACATTTTTCATGAAAGTGGTATTTTAAGATATTTTCAGGTTTTTATAACAATAGAAATTTTGCAACATAGCTTACCCAGTGAAACTGTAGTGACTTCCGGGGAGATAACTGACCAGTGATTTTTCTCTCTGTCTCTTGTTCTCCTTTTGGGAGGTGACATTAAAGACCGAGACATCCAAAATCAATAGCAGATCCTGGAGTAATTACAAGGAGACACTGCTTATACACTGGGGAGAAGAGCCTGAAATAATACAGTAAGTTTATATTTCAGACTGACCCCAAATCTTGCAGTACGTGAAATTTGGAGTAGCATCAGGTCTTGATACCCCATAGCTTAAGTGGAGAGGTGGAATGGATGTGGTGGCCAGCAGAGACTGACACTTAGTTTCCCATGAGGTTGTGGAAGAATTAAATCCAACAGGTCCTGGTAAAGAGCGTACATGAGCAAATGTAGAGGGGGTACTGGGGAGGCCCCAATTCTCAATTCACATGTGCTTCACATGCCTGCGCCCATTGTTGCCTCACATACTGTCATACTTCAGGCTATGCTGCCCCACCCCACTTCTTCCATCCCATATAAACATCCACACATCAGGCTATGCTAGATACCCTACCAAAAGGCACCATATTACACACACTGCTAGGAAATGGGCTGGTTCTGAGGACCCAATCCTCTTAAGGCCCCACATGCACTGGTACGTTTCAATTCAAGGTGGATACCCTTATTTCCCACAGTAAATGCTAGATATAGGGCCCTGCAAGACGACTTCCACAAGCCCTGCTAGACAATCACCCCTCTGTTGCTGCTGAGCAGGTATACCTTTGTTCTTAGTGCAAACAAAGATCAAGGTCTAGCTGGCCACTTCCTCTCTATCCTACTTAAAATGCTAGCTACCAGGCTGTCTTAGTTACTTCCTATTGCTGTGATAAAATACCTTGACCAAGGCAACTTATAAATTATGGAATTTAATAGGCTTATATACACAGGGGTGTTGGGGTAGTGTTAAACATTCTAAATGTTAATTAATTGGTCCTGCTTGCTGTCTGTTACTTACATTGACTCTGATTGGTTAAATAAAATGCCGAGGCCTGAGAATGGGCAAAGACAGAGAAAGGTGGGACTTCCTGGGATTACAGCAGGAAGCCTGCACTTTAGACAGAGGATTAATTCATTCCAGCCAGCAGCAAGAAGAAGAAGGCATTCCAGCCAGGAGCAGCAGGAAGGAGGCACACACCATGAGTTAGAAAAAAGAACCTCATTCCACATGGCCAGGAACATCGGCATATTGTGGAGAATGGAATTCCAAGGGGACGTATGTATATATGGGGTCATATTTGGGTAATAGACTTAAGAACTAGCTTAGATGGGCCAGGATTGCACAACTCAGGCCAAGGCTTGTTAAAATCCACGTGCAGTTTCTGTGTGCTCATTTTTAATGTCTGCTTAAGGATTAGCCGCTGAATCAATTAAATATAACCTAAATACTGGGTAAATACTTTATTAGCCATATATTTTTTACACAGGGGTTTAAAGTTTATGATGGTAGAGCAGGGATACTGAGGTAGGCAGCTGGGATAGCTAAAAGTTCATTTCACATCAAGACTCACAAACAGGAAGCAAACAGAGAACACACTGGGAATGGCACCACTCTTTGAAAATTCAAAGTTAAATTGAATTTTCAGTGACACACTTCCTCCAACAAGGCTACACCTCCTAATACTTCCCAAACATTTCCATGCACTGGGCATCAAGTATTCAAACAAATGAGCCTACTGAGGTCATTCTCATTCAGCCACCGCACAGACCCTGTTGTACACAACCACTGCTCCACTGGCATCCAAAATCCAGTTCTTACTGGGCCTTGCTGGATACACTATCTCTCTGATCCACTGCCCCACATACATTGCTGGACATCAGATACTACACAGACATGCTAAACGAGCTAACCAGCTTCCCCACAGCCAGAACCCATATGGAATCAGGCCCTGCAGGACAACCTCTGCAGCTACACACACACTGTTACAATCAGGGCTTCTTGGAAACCACTCAGGCTCCATTTTGTGCTAGGTGTACATCCCACTGCCATTGCCCACCCAAACACTGGCATTATTCACATCCTGCTAGACATAACCCCAAGCCAGGTGCTTGCTGCTATGAATCAGGCTGTAGTAGACCACGTGACCTCCACAGCTCCAAATGCACTGATGGGCGGCCCTACCACTTGCCCGGACATAACACTAGTTATTGTTCCCACTGTCCCTGCCCTGCCCTCTCACATGCACAGCTGGATTTCAGGGCTTGTTAAATTCATCCCTCCCACACCATCCCTGCCCCTCATACACTGCTAGCATTAGCTCACCAGTCAACTGAATTAACTCAAACTTGACTAGGTATCAGGCCTTGTAGGACATCACTAAAAACCCAACCCACATAAGCTGCTAGGTACCCGTCCATTTAGGAATCCTCTCCTTTCCCTCATAAAGTCCTCCACAGTGCATCAGGCACTGTTAGACTCACCCTCCAATCATATATGGCTTCCAAGAGTACAACGCAAGTTTACAGACCATGAAGACCATCCCTATTTGCCCAGAAAAACTTCTAGGTGTCAATCTAACAGGACAATAGTCCTGGAAACCTGTTCCACAAGTGCTGCTATGTATCAGATGCTGTGCCCCTTCATGCCTCATACACAATCCTTGATAGAAGATCTTGCAGCACCACATCCCCCACCAAAATGCACCACACACATGGCTAAGCATCAGCCTAAGAGCACACCACATGCCACACTATGAGACATGAAGTCTGCTGCTCTCCCAAGATTGAGTGGTACATATCAGACTTGACGAACCATCCCACAATTGCCACCCCACCCCCACACACACACACACTAGAAGCTATCAGTACTATGGAGGAGTGGGCCTAATGAGCCTAGCAGAAGCAACCCTGGCAAGATGTGCCCATTCACTTTTCTAGCCCTGACTGTGGATGCAGTGGTGTTGTTTGAGGTTCCTGCCATGAATTCCCCACAATGATGGACTATAACCTAAAATTGTAAGCACAAATGAACTCCTTTGTCCCCCATGTTGCTTTTTGCCAGGGCAATTTATCACAGCAATGGGAATGACACTAGGACACCATCCAGTGTTTGGCTCCTCTACACTGCTAGGACTCTCCATGTGGCCCTTTAATGGTAGGGTGGTGGAGTATTCAGCAGTTGTTACCTAGCAATATATGTGGACACTTCAGGCATATGGTGTCCAGTTTTACTTTCTACAAGCCTAATTGTTGCTCTGCAGAGGACCCCTGAGCCCAGAAGGTTGACTTCCTGAGAGTTTGCACAGCCATGGTCTGTGCATGTTCTACTGTGACCTCATGACGAGGAATTGTGAGAGAGTCCACCCAGCACATATAATGGTGAGGCGTACCCTGGGTTTCTGTGGGCATAGAGAGGCGGTGTGGAGTTTTCACCTGTGCAGTTTATTTATGTCTAGTGAGATTGTGTGAGGTTTTGAATGTTTGGATTCTTTGGTTTGTGCGTGGGTAGTGTGTGTGTGTGTGTGTGTGTGTGTGTGTGTGTGTGTGTGTCTGAGAAACAGAGAAGAGAGAGAGAGAGAGAGAGAGAGAGACAGAGAGAGAAACCATGAGGCTGTGTGTATCTACTTGTGTATGCATGTGAATCCGTCTGCAAGCTTTGTACAGCTACTGGTGCAGGCCAGGCTTCAGTGCCTTACTAAAGGTATGTTGATAACCTCAATTTCGATTTCGGAAGCAGAGTCATTCTTTGGTCTGTATCTTCCACATAGACTAGGCTTGTTGGACAAGGAGCCCTATATCACCTGTGTGCTGAAGCAAAAACTAGTGGCTAGGCCTGTTTTCTTTGGGTGATCCTTTTGTTTTTATTTCTGTGGTGGGCAAGGGTACACTGCATTTAACTTGGGACCTCATGCTTGTGAGGCAGGCTATTTACAGAGCGAGGCATCTTTCTAAGTTCTAGACCCTTGGCTTGTTGCTTACAGTTTCATTTATTTGTTTTTCTGTTTATACCGTTATTTTCTTTCTGGCTTTATTTTGGAGGGTTGTTTTGTGGCTTTTTTTTTTACCATTATCTGCCTTGGATTTTTATTTTAAATTTTAGTTATTAATTTTGTTTGATTTACTTTGTTAATTGATGCTCTCTGTACTGGCAAAATGATAAAATCCAGGCCAAGTTAAGTTATATAAAGTCAGGTTTATTGGATAGGAAAGGGAAAGAGAAATAGCATGCACACACAAAGATAGAGAGAGGACAGAGACAGAGATAGACAGACAGACAGTGGAGGAAAGAGGCAGAGAGGGGAAGAGAGAGAGAGAGAGAGAGAGGAAGAGCAAGACCCCAAAACATCTGGATTACATAGGAAAAGGCTCCTGGGGGCGGGGCATGCCCTGTAACAGGTAGAAACTGAGGCCTGCTGGGAGACCCTGGAGATCAGGCAGACCTAACATTGTTATTTGCTCTTTATTTCACTTTAGTTTTCTTTAATCTTTTACTTTTTAAAAAGTATTGATCGTTGGTGGTGTTCTTGACCTGTGGACTTCACACCTACTTAGCTGGTCGCTAGCTCTGGTTTTCTAATTCTTTTTATTGGTTTGCTTTTTACTTTTGCCTGTCTGCTTCGATGTACTTAATGAATTTTTATGTGCTTCTATTTCTGTTTCTTGAGGTGTCCTGGTTTTTCTTGGATTTCATTGATTGATATTTTAATTAGCTGGTCGGTTTGGGGTCTTGTTTTAAATTTTGTTTTATTTTTTTCTCATTCATTTCTTTCTTGTTCTATTCATGTCCTGTCCTATCCCCTAGTTCATTTCTCAGTTTTTTTGAGTAGCATCCAGAACATTCCTGAACTGTGGTCTTTCTATTTCACTGGATTGTGAGTTAGGTCATTGTGTGTCAAGTTTTGGGTTTTCTCTGTGTGTGTCTTCAGTGCTCAAGTTTAAAGCTACTTGTTTGTGGGGTTTTCACTTTGTCCTTTGATTTTACATTCATTCCCTCTATTTTGTGACTTTCATGCCTATGCCTCAGTTAAGTCCCTTTATATTTCCTTACCCTTCTTTCTCCTTCCCCCTTTTCTCTGGCAGTAGCATTGTTACCAACCATGTACCGTGAGGAGGAACCATCAGAGCCCAGCACTGTGTTGAGCATCTTTGATGAAGAGGAGTTCACCAGGCAGTACCCCCTCCTGAAGACCTTAGGCCAGGGTGGCACTGGCACGGTCATGCTGGCCCACCATCGTCTCACAGGTGTCCCAGTCGCCGTGAAGGCTCTGGTGAAGCAGAAGAAGCGCTGTGAGCCAACGGTGTCAGAAGCTGACATCATGAGGATGCTCAGCCACCCCAACATTGTTTCCCTCGTGCAAGTGATAGAAACAGAGCAGAACGTTTACCTAATTATGGAGGTGGCCCAGGGAGAACAGCTATTTATTTGCATCCAGGAGGCTGGATGCCTGAAGGAAGAGGAAGCTAGGAGCATATTTGTTCAGCTGCTCAGTGCCATAGGCTACTGCCATGATGAAGGTGTTGCTCACAGAGACCTAAAGCCTGACAATGTCATATTGGATGAGCATGGAAAGGTCAAAATTATTGAGTTTGGCCTAGGTGCCAGATTCAGGCCTGGGCAAAAGCTGGAAAAGCTGTGTGGTGCCTTCCAGTTCACTCCTCCAGAGGTCTTCCTAGGCCTCCCGTATGATGGCCCGAAAGTAGATGTCTGGACTTTGGGGGTCCTCTTATATTACATGGTGACAGGGATTGTCCCATTTGCAGGGGATACCTTGTCAGAACTTAGGGAACAAGTTCTGCAAGGGAAGTATGACATCCCCTATCAGCTTTCTAGAGACCTAAGGAGCATGATTAGCCTGTTATTGACAGTAAATGCAAGGCAGAGGCCAACTGTACATGACCTCATGGGTCACCCATGGCTTCAGAAAGGGAAAAACACTTTTACAATTCATTGCAATGGAGATGCCAACTGCCCAGACCCTGAAATTATGGCAGCCATGGAAAATATTGGGTTTGATGCTCAAGACATCAGAGAATCTCTAAAGCACAAAAAGTTCAATGAAACCATGGCTGCATACCAGCTACTGAGAGGCCAGGCATGCCAGGATGATGGCAGTAAGCTCCAAACACATTTAATGAACCCAGGGGTGACACCTTTCCCTTCAGCTGAAGACCCTGCCACTTTCCCTCTAGCCCCCAGGAGTAGGGCCAGTGAGCCTTTCCTTCAGATAGTAGTCTCATCCAGTGAAAAACATCATCTGAGGCAAAGGGGGCAGACAAATACCTGTGTTCTTCCAGAGAAAACACTCCCCGCTCCGGGCAGAGGCCACAGATGCTCTATGACTGCTCCGTGTATTTACTTACCAAGAAACAGTGCAATGGAGGTGGGAGATTCCAGCTGTTCCACTAGCTGCCTGTCAGAAAAGGCCTTAAGTAGCCCAGAACAAAGTGAGACTGCAGCCCAGGGGCTGGGCAAGGTGGAAAAAGAGGATTGGAGCATGCATCCGGAGGCTGTGCTGCTGCATGCCCTCTGAGGAAGGTATACCCCTAAAAGTGAGGGGACACCATGAGCTGTACACCGAGAAGTAGAAGGCATGGTTCAGGTATATTTTTATATTTGCTTTTACACATGTCCTTGCATATAAACAGTTCATAATTATGTTCTTGGAATGTAATGAGTTGGATTTATATATAGATACTGTGGGATGTGAGCTTCCATAAAATTCAAAACAAGTACAGTATGTTATTACTCCCAGAGTAGAGAACTGGGACACAGTCACGATCAAATGAATTCAAAACCACAGTCCATCCTGAGAGTCCGTGTTGGGCCCCCTCATCTGTTTTCCTCTGGTGTCGCGTCCCCCCTTGTCCAGCAAGGAATGACGCAACTCGCAAAACTCTTCTCCAGCAGTTTATTCAGGTCCCTTGAAAACAGTCTTCCAAATAATGGGGCAGACCCAACCCACAGGCTAAATACTAAATGAACAGCCAGTCAAGTAAAGCCAAGTGGTGCTATCTTAGAGGTCTACGTATGCGGAAGCAAGCCAGATCAGCGGTCTTTGCCAAATATGAACTTATTATCATACAGAGCGCTCACCGTCGGGCTGGTGGAAGGCAGAGACCAGCGCCATCTTTAGGGCGCGGCACTTCGCAGCTCTCTACAGTTCCTCCTTTTTTATTTTTTCTAAAGTTGGTAAAAGTCCCTGGAAAGGCTTCGTAATCCCTCTATCTGGGGATCTCACGGTGGGCCTGAGCCTGTAGGAGGGCGGTGCTCAAACTCTTACCCGTCTCTGGGTCAGCCTCCCCACTCGGGACTGCCCTGTCTTAGGTGGCTGAGACTTACCCGTCAACTCCGTCACTGACTTACCAGACCCTAATATCCGTGGAACGAATTCCTCAGTGGGCAGGGACTATGCTTAGTGAAGATTTACTTCACGGCAGCAAGCCATGCCTGAGGGGACTGGCCCACCTCAATGGCAACAAGAGCTTGTATAATCATGGCTGCATTACGCTTTTGTGTGGCTTTCATTTTGTAGATGCACCATAGGCAAACCAGAGAGGCTAGTATCATTAGTATCGCCAAAGAGCCTACACCCGCCCACTCCTTAAGATGATCCATAGCCGTCTGTATCCAAGAAGTCAAGCCAGTAGCCAGGCTCAGATCCACCCGAGTGGAGTTGATGTGGATGATTGTCGCTCTCAGCTCTCTCATCAAATTTTCAAATTCAGCCGACCAATCCTGTAAGAGGAACTTTGACAATTGTCTAGACAAATTAGCAGCCTTTGTATAATTTTGATATTGTATGGAAGTAACACACAAACCTTGCAATTTCCACTCACACCCCAATTGTGTTAGTTGCCAAAGAGAATCAATCTGTTCTTGTATTAAATCTATACGTTGATTAACTATCATAAGACTTCCTTTGAGATGAGAATTCATAGAGGCCTGAGTATCCAATGCCTGTGCCACAGTGGCTGAGATGTTATTCAGGGCATTGGCAGTCTGTATAGAACTAGACAAGGCAATAGCTGAGGCAGTAGCTCCCACAGCAGCAACAGTGATAGCAGTAACAATAGCTGCAGTGATGCCAAAATCTCTTTTAAATCTGAATAGCATCATGGTATTAGGAGCCTCTACAGGAACTGGTACATATCGAGGCATTCTAGTCACCACAGCCACAGGAAAGGCTGTGGCATTCCAGCATAGGGCATAAAAACATGTGCCTGGAGTGCATACTAACTTTTCTTCACCTAAGGATGCACTCCCATTACTTACAATCCACAGAAAAGGAGGCCAGAGACTTACTGGTGAAGCTGAAAAGCTCTTGTTGCGATAAGAATGAAACAAAGAATTCCAAGTACCAGAGCCACTACCACTAGAGAAATCCAATCTGGTAGCAGACCCTAGGGAAAAATTACCTCTTTGATAAATTCCTCCCCCTAGCATAATGACAGGTCCCAAGTCCTTGCAACTTCCATTTACTCCACACAAAAGCCACAAATCAAAAGGATTGGTGGCAGTCTGCTGAGGATCCCTAGTAGATATATCAAGCATTCCTGTACAAGACTTATTCACTATATTGCTAATCATGGGGCTAAAGGAAAAATAATCTTGTTGAACCCAAACTGCTCTGCGCTCCTGACATACTCACTGCTCCTATCACCAGGATCCTTAGGAAGGTCTTCATGACGAATCTTCCTCACAAGGCGTTCAGGCACCCACACTGGATCTTGTTGATTCTGAGGAAAAACACAAACAGACCCTCTCGCCCATGTTAGCACGGGGTCAGGCCCCCGCCAAGAGCCTGTCAAAATATCCTTCCACTTCACCATGCTTTTAGGTGAACCATGGGAATCCTGATGTCTGTCCGCTGCTGAGCGGCCTTGAGCATCCAAATTGAAAAAGTTTAAAGTAAATAAGGCTAAAGACATTCTTTCCATGGGGGTACGGCCTTGGCCTATTCCCCCTTTTTGTTTTTGTAAGCATTCTTTCAAGGTGCGATGAGCACGCTCCACAATTCCTTGTCCTTGAGGATTGTATGGTAATCCGTGATTAAGCTGTACCTCCATCTGGTTGCAGAAGGAGACAAAGGACTGAGCCGTATAGGCTGGTCCATTGTCCATTTTCAGCTGCTGTGGTTTTCCCCATGCAGCCCAGGCTTCTAAGCAATGTCCTATGACATTGCGAGCCTTTTCTCCACTCATAGGTGTAGCATGTATGATACCGGAGCAGGTATCCACAGATACATGAATATATTTTAAGGTTCCAAACTCTGAAATGTGGGTAACGTCTATTTTCCAGATTTTGAGTGGCAACAGCCCTCTAGGGTTCACTCCCACACTGGGAGGATGATGATGAATCACACACTGAGGACAGTCCAAAACTACTTGTCTAGCATCTGCTCTAGACAAATGGAATTTCTGCTGTAGAGTTTTTGCATTTACATGAAATAATTGGTGAAACTGTCTGGCTTGATCCAGGAATGAGCTCCAAAAAATGCATTCCATCCTGGTCCATTGATCAACTTTATTATTACCCTCACTTAATGGTCCAGGTAATCCTGTATGTGCTCTGATATGTTGAATATAAAAACACCTTTTTCTCTGCCAGATTAAAACTTGTAACTCTTGTAATAAGGCACATACAGTACTACTATTCTTAATAGGACCTGCTAATTCTAATACTTTCACTGCATTGACCACATAAACTGAATCTGAAATCAAATTGAATGCAAATTGACATTTTTTAAACACATCAATTACTATTTTCAACTCTACTATTTGGGGGGAGCCCAGTTGAAATTGACATAACACGGGCTTTTGTCTTTCTATCAAATAGGCTCCACAGCCTGTCTTTGAGCCATCAGTAAACACATTTGGTGATCCTTGAAGTGGTACTGCTGAAGTAACCTTAGGGAATATCACTGGGTGCTCCTTAAAAAATGATAGCAATGGATGTTTAGGATAATGGTTATCAATCACTCCTTCAAAGCTACATTGCAATATTGCCCAGTCATCTACAGTGCCACACAAAATCTTAATTTGGTAACTGGAATAAGGCACTATTATACTGGCAGGAGCAACTCCAAAAGACTGCAAGCATTGTTGGATACCATTCAAGGCTAAAGCAGCAAGTGCAGTGGGATAATGTTCTATTCTGTTCTTACTTGTGTCCACATCCCCGGGCAGAAAGATCTCCCTACTTTCAGGGACTGAACTGGCTGCTCTGTCTGAGTGGCTTCTGGATATGTAGGAGGAGTCGAAGGCGCCATGGCAACGGCTTTGTTTACATCAGCTGCCACCAGCGTGGCTGAAGGCTCTGTAGCGACGACTCCGCCCATTCCGACTGCCGCTGACGTGTCAGGTGCCATGGCAACAGCTCCTCCCACACCGACTGCCGCCGATACGCCCTTCTGTTTTACTTTTTTCTTTTCCTTTTTTCTAATAACAGTCCTCTCCAACTGTTCTATTAGAGCGTGTAGCTCTCCTTCAGAATCCGTGCTCTCTGAGTCCTCTAAATCTCTAAAATCTCTAAAATTTCTAAGATCGGGATAGAGAGGAACTTTCTTTTTGTCTTCCTTTTCACTGTCTGCCTGCTCAAATCTTTCGCCTTTGTTACTTCCCTTTTCACTGTCTGCCTGCTCAGATCTCTCCCCTTGTAGCAGTTCCAAAGCTGATTCTCCCTCTTTGGTTGCATTACAACACCTCTGATCTTCTAAACAACTCCTCACCATTTTCCAAATCGGTCTTACTCCATGCTTCAGAGTCCCCTGCTCCCAAGCAAAATCCAAGTCCCTGCCTAATTTGTCCCAGCAGGATACCGTAAGATTCCCGGACACCGCAAACCACGGAGCCACAGAATCGCATTCATTTAAAAATCTTTCTAAGGTAGACTTCTTAATCTTCAAATTCCTAGCTAAAAGTAGCTCCTGAAGAGCCAGAGAAATTGGATGTGACTGAGACAATCCCATGTTTAAAAATTTTACTTTAGGTTCGCTGCTTCCCCGTGAAACTTTACCTTTTGTTCGCAACTTCCTGTGAAACTTTACCTTTTGTTTGCTATTTCTGCAAAACTTAACTGTTTGTTCACTATCTCCGCGAAACTTAACTGTTTGTTCGCTATCTCCGCGAAACTTTACCTTGTGTTCGCTATTTCCGTGAAACTTTATTGTCCTGATTTATCCCAGGAACTTACCAAGCGCTTCCCCTGACTGCAGGAGTTCTGAGTCTTTTCTGGTTCCCCGTACGGGCCACCACTTTGTCGCGTCCCCCCTTGTCCAGCAAGGAATGACGCAACTCGCAAAACTCTTCTCCAGCAGTTTATTCAGGTCCCTTGAAAACAGTCTTCCGAATAATGGGGCAGACCCAACCCACAGGCTAAATACTAAATGAACAGCCAGTCAAGTAAAGCCAAGTGGTGCTATCTTAGAGGTCTACGTATGCGGAAGCAAGCCAGATCAGCGGTCTTTGCCAAATATGAACTTATTATCATAGAGAGCGCTCACCGTCGGGCTGGTGGAAGGCGGAGACCAGCGCCATCTTTAGGGCACGGCACTTCACAGCTCTCTACACTCTGGTGTCTGCAGCACACACATGTTGTCTTGTCAGATCATCTGGACTCTTTCCACACTGTCACTGATATTGTTGTCGTCACACAGCCCTGGCATCCCCAATATGCTGGGCTCTGCACTGCCAGAGGCGAACCTTCAACAGTGGCATCCTCTGGCCTCTCATAGTCCCAAGCCTAGGCTATTCATCAAATAAATCCCCTTTGTCCCTTCAGCTTTGTCCATCCAAAACCAATACCACCTGGGAAAGTCTCACACATCCCCAAGCTTGGCTGCCAGCATGAGACGCAGCTTTTGCTACCAATGGACAGCAGCTTGTCTGTTGTGTCCCTGAGGAAATGCTTTCAAGAAGACTTTTGGCTCTTGACACCTGTGGCTCTCTTAATCATGACTGATGTCTCAGCCAAAGCTTAGTTGTATCAATTATCCTAGCCAAGCAAGGTTTCACTTTGATGTTCTGGTTTCTTGTTAATTTAAACTGATTCTTCAACCTCTCCTGGTCTGAAACCATGGATTCTTAATTCAAAATATAGAATAAATGGCTCTAAGAGTTTTTGCCTCATTCTCAAATTTCACAGTCAAAACTTCCTGTGATGTGCATTACTCTCAGCATTCTTCTCTACCATGCCCCCAAAACCAGTCCATTAAACCTTAAGAACAACGAGGTTCTCATTGTAGGCTTCCATACATTTTCACAATCCTCCCAAAACCAACATGGTCAGGTCTGTCACAGCAATACCTCACAATCCTGGTACAAAATTTCTCTTCATTTGTTTTCTATTGCTGTGATGGAACACTGACAAAAAAAAAAAAAAAAAACAAAAAAAAAAAACACAATAAGGCTTCCATTGATTTGGCTTACATGGCCCAAACATAATCCATCACTGAGGGAATCCAAGGCAGGAACTTAGAGATGGAACCTAGGGACAGGAGTTGAGGGTCAAGACCATGGAAGCATGTATTTTATTGATTTCACACCCATGGTCATGTTCAGATTCCTGCCTTGCAACCTGTCCAGTGGTGACATCACTGCAGTGGCTGTGTCCTCCAGCTCTGCCATTAACAACCACAGGCCATTTGATGTAGGCATTTCCTCAGTAGAGTTTCCCTCTTTCCAGATGAACCTAGCTTATGTCATGCTAAAAAAAAACCTAGCCAGCACTCATCTGAAGTATACTCCTCCTGAACTTCATGGCCAAGCACATTTGTTTCAATGTATCCTACAAGGCTCTTTTATTTATTCTCTTCAACTCCTAAAAAAGGGAGCACAGCAGCCCAAGAGTAAAATCATTTTCTTTGAGTCCAGCTAGAAAATCCATTTTCATGTCCAGCAGGTTGGACTATTGCTTGTCCCATGATATAAAAATGCCTGCAGTGGGAATGGGAAGCAAGAATTTCTACCAGGGAAGTTCATACAAGTGAAAGCTGAATTGGATCCTAAGGTGGCTGCCTGAAAGATTGTCCCCACATGACTTTAGCTTCATGTTTGTGTGCCTCCTGGTTTGATCCTGTTACATTTTGATCATTCTCTCAATTGGGCTACCCCAGTCACCTGTTGGGTGTTTGCCAACCTCAAATTCTAAATACGTTTTCTATCTGCTCTTCTACCATTTTTTTCTTAGTAGATCCAAAGCACTCATTCAAAATGCAAAGCACAGTGATTGTAGATCATTATCCAGACTGTACAAAACCATCTTGTGGAGAACCTAAAAAGTTGAACTAGAAAAAGAGAGTAGGTCCATGTTTACCACAGAGTGAGAATGGAGGAAGGCAGATATGAGAGTGAGGTCCAGGGTGGGATGGGAATGGATTTTGTGGTGGGAGCAAGGAGAGGTGGGAGGAGGAGGTGACAACCAAGTTTCAGAGGAACCAGATTGGAGAACACTGTAAGCAGGGTAATAACAGTCACTAAGAGACCCAGTCTTGTGCCACCTAACATTTCAAGTGGCCAGAAACAGAACATTGAGATCCATTGTGTTGTCACCCTAACATTGACACACAGAGCTGTGGAAGCCAGAGTGTGGGAATTTCTGCCTGCTATGAGTTTCTCTTTTCTGACTTAGCTAGGAAAGAGGTAACAGAGGGGAGGGTTCTCCATAGGAGGATTCCTGTCATCTGGGAGTCTCTCAGGGGATTCCAGCTCATGAGAGGGTGGCCAGGAACCCAACTGCAGCTGGAGATAAACAACAGTGACCTCAACAAAAGGGACAAACCTCTGGCTGCCAGACAGGATGCAGGCAAGTCTTCAGCTGCAATCTGGGTACACAATCCCCTCTCCTCCTTCCCAGCTTCCTCTTCCAATAGAAGGGACAGAGGGGATGGAGGGGGCTTTAATAGAAACCACCCCACCATCCCTGTTTTAGTGCCTTTGACTCTCTTCTCTGGGTTTGATAGACTTTCTCTTGATTGGCCTCTCTTCACCTCAATGCATGTAGAAGCCCAGCCAAGCAGCATATATAAGTCTACATTTTCCCGGGTTGCCTCTCAATTGGCTCCTGCTGTCCTAGTACCCAGGCCACCTAACATCAGAGAGACTGAAGACTTCAGAGTCAGATGTATAAGCCTGATTGTCAGAAAAAGAAACAGGAGGGAGACTGGGGTGCTGCTCTTGAGACCTTCAGAAATGGACCACCGCAGAGGTGATGCTCCAGCTCAGGCTGGGAGCACGTTCCTGCTCCATCCATGCAGCTGCAGCAGAGGGACTGGACCTGTGGAGGGGACTTGCTACAGTTCTACCCTCTGAGACCTGCTTCTTCAGGCAACTGCTCTCCCCACAGGACTGGTCTTTATTGGCTTTGGGGGCTTCTTGGAGCTGACAGCTAGCTCTTTCTCTCTCAAAATCTCGATTGGCATCCTGCTGCCAATGAGAGTCTTAGCTAGGATTTCTACTTTCTGGAGTTCTATTTATATATTTCTTTGTCTGAATTATTGCTCCCATATTGGAAGTAAAACTCTTTTTGTCTCCCTTCACAGTCTGTCCACTCCAATCTTAGAGGTATGATAACTAACCCATATAAGTAGAACTCTCACAGCCCAGACAGTGGCATCTCAGTTAGCAAGGAATGCAGTCAACAAAGATTCCAGTCAGTGGGTTCTCCAGTCAGTAGGAACTCCAGTCACAGGCAGCTCCATTCAGCAATGATTCCTGTTATTCCAATGAGCATGCATCCTAGTCAGCAGGGTTTCTAGTTTGTGGGGGGTCTCAATGAGTGATCCCTTCAGTCACTGAGGATACCAGTTGGAGGGAACTTCAGTTAGCTTAGATTCCAGCTAGAGGGAAGTACCTGAGTCAGCAGTACTGTCTGTCATAGCAGACTCCAGAGACTCCCTCATCTAGGACTTCCAGGCAATGAGATTGTCCTTTTGTGGGTAGGTATTAGAAGCTTCTGGGGATATAAGCTGTTTTTCTTGTCTGGGTTACCTAATTGCTGTCCCTCGAATTTCTCATCCTGCTCTTCTCTGGGCTTTACAATGGCAGGAATAAGAAGATAATACAATGGAGCATCTCATATGTGTATTTCATAGAAATTGAATAAAATGGATGTTTGTGAAATATGGCCCCAGGAAACTCTTTAGTGTCCCTTTGCACAGAGTCAAGGTAGCCAGTTACATTTTGGTGGTGGGTTTTTATGCTGTGGGAGTTAGCCCACATTCTTCAGGACAAGGGACTTCAAAATGTCAAGGTCCTCCATGTCATTAAGTGTGCTTTCAGAGACATCAGACTCTAAGCTGATCTAAGAGAGGAAATTTATGACCACATGTGGCCTCAAAACATGGATGGACAATGTTACAAATTTCTAGAGTGAGCAATGCAATCATTGGGCATGATTAGACAGTTATTTCTACAGAGACATGCAAGGGAGCCTGATGTCCTGTAGAAAATACTGTGGAATCAGAAATGGTATTAGCATGGTCCCTAGCCCTCCTGAGGACTCTATGTTGCTGGGTTCTTTACCTGCATCATGCCAAGGAGTCCACTGTTTCTCTGTCGGAATGTTCTCCTTTTGGATTCAGGGTTACGGCAAGATAGTTCCTATGAGGCTTGAGACGGGTATGGCACTCTGAGCAAGTCTATCCAAGGGATTACAATCATTGACCTAGACGTGTCAGTGGACTAGGATGAATGGGAACAGAGCTGTTGCTGTCCCATGCGACAGGACGGTCCCTCTGGTACAGGTGTATAAGTCTGTAAAAGCACTGCCAAGATGTCCTGCCACATTTATAAAATGTAACAACTTCATGATGGGAACAAGTCGGGGAATAGAACTGCTTACTGGACAGCATCAAACAACCCAAGTCTGGTTAGCTTTAATAACAGTGACTTTTTCCTGAGACATTGCTAATCAAATACCCATAAATGGATTCATCCAGTCATGAGATTGGAGTGCTCATGGTCTGGTCACACCACAAGGCTTCATTTTTGAACACTGCTACGTCGATGACCAAGCCTTAGACATGTGAAACTAGGGACACTAAACATACAAATTGTCACATTCCATCTCTGGCTCACATGTTCTTGTCCATGTGACAATGCAAAATACAGTTAAACCATCTCTACTAGAGAGCCCATAGTCTTTTTTTCCCATTAATTAATTTATTTATTCACTTAACATCCTAATCATGGCCCTCCTCTCTCTCTTCCTCCCATTCTCACCTTATCACCCTCTTCCCCCATTCCCCCCTCAGGGTACCAACCCACCTTGGCATATGAGGTTGTATCAGAAGTTACATACATGTGGGGACCTAGGTCCAGATCATGCATGTTCTTTGGTTGGTGGTTCATTCTCTGTTAGCCCCCACAGGCCCAGGTTAGTTGGCTCTAAGTCTTCTTATGTTGTCCCTGACCCCTCCAACACCCTCAAGCCTTCTCCCAACTCTTCCACAAGACTCCCCGAGCTCCACTTATTTGGCTGTGAGTCTTTGCATCTGTTTCCATCAGCTGCTGGGTGGAGCCTCTCAGATGACAGCTATACGAGGCTCCTGTCTGCAAGCTTAGCAGAGTATCATAGTGTCAGGGATGTGTGCTCTCCCATGGGGTGGGTCTCAAGTTGGGCCAGTCATTGGCTGACCATTCCCTCAATCTCTGATCCATCTTTATGCCTGCACATCTGATAGGCAGAACAAATTTTGGATCCAAGGTTTTGTGGGTGGGTTGGTGTCCCCTTCCTTCCATTGGAAGTTCTGCCTGGCTACAGGAGGTGGTCACTTAGTGTCCATGTCCCCCCTTGCTAGGAGTCTCAGCTAGAGTCACCCCCATCTCCTCCCAGGAGCCTCTCCTGTCCCAGGTCTCCAGCTTGTCCCAGAGATGTCCCCTAACAGCCCCTGTTGGTTTCTCTTCTCTATCCCAGCCCTGTCACCCCCAACTCTGATCTCCCCACACCTGATCCCTACCCCCATTCTCCTCCCCACCCCCTCATCCACCCAGTTCACACTCTACCTCCACTTCTGATGTTTATTTTATTTCTGAGTGTGAGTCCAGCATCCTCCCTTGTTACTTAGCTTCTTTGGATCTGTGGATTGTAGCATGGTTATCCTTTACTGTATGGCTAATATCTACTTATAAGTGAGCACATACTGTGTGTGTCTTTCTGGGTCTGGGTTACCTCACTCAGCATGATCTTTTTTAGTTCCATCCTTATGCCTGCAAATTTCATGATGTCCTTGCTTTTAATAGATGAGTAGTATTCCATTGTGTAAATAAATGTATCAGTTTCTTTATCCATTGAGGGACATCTAGGTTGTTTCCAGTTTCTGGCAATTACTAATAAAGCTGCTATGAACATAGTTGAGCAAATGTCCATGTGATGTGGTGGAACATCTTTTGGGTATATGCCCAAGAGTATTATAATTGTGTCCTGAGGTAGAACTACTTCCAGTTTTCTGAGAAACTGCCAGATTGATTTCCACAGTGGTTGTAGAAGTTTGCACTCGCACCAGCAATGGAGGAGTGTTCTCCTTATTCTACAGCCTCACCAGCATGTGCTGTCCCTTGAGTTTTTGATCTTAGCCGTTCTAATGGGTATAAGATGGCACCTCAGCATTGTTTTGATTTGCATTTCCCTGATGACTAAGAACTTAGAGCATTTATCTAAGTGCTTCTCAACCATTAGAGATTCTTTTGTTGTGAATTCTCAGTTTGGCTCTGTATCCCATTTTTTGATTGGATTATTTGGTTTGTTGGTGTTTATGTTCTTGAGTTCTTTCTATATTTTGGATTTTAGCCCTCTGTTGGATGCAGGGTTGGTGAAAATCTTTTCCTAATCTCTAGGCTGCTATTTTGTCCTATTGATAGTGTCCTTTGCCATACATACAGAAGCTTTGCAGTTTCATGAGGTTCCATTTATTAATTGCTGATCTTAGTGCCTGAGATGATGGTATTCTGTTAAGGAAATTGTCTCCTGTACCAATGTGTTCAAGGCTTTTCCCCACTTTTTCTTCTATTAGTTTTAGTGTATCCAGTTTTATGGTGAGGTCTTTAATCCACTTGGATCTGAGTTGTGTGCAGGCTGACAAATATGGATCTATTTGTATTTTTCTACATGCAGACATCCAGTTAGGCCAGCATCATTTGTTGAAGATGCATTCTTTTTTCCATTGTATACTTTTGGCTTCTTTGCCAAAAATCAAGCATCTGTAGGTATATGGGTTTATTTCTGGGTCTTCAATTATATTCCATTGATCAACCTGTCTGTTTTTATACCAAAACCATGTGGTTTTTGTTACTATTGCTCTGTAGTACAACTTGAATCTGGGATGTGATACCTCTAGAAGTTCTTTTATTGTTCAGGATTGTTTTCACTATCCTGGGTTTTTTATTTTTCCATATGAAGTTGAAAATTGTTCTTTCAAGATCTGTAAAGAAAAAGAAACGTGTTATAATTTTGATGGGAATTGTATTTAATCTGTAGATTGCTTTTGGTTAGATGGCAATTTATACTATGTTAATCCTACCAATCCAGGAACATGGGAGATCTTTCCATCTTCTGATATCTTCTTCAGAGACTTGAAGTTTTTGTCATACAGGTCGTTCACTTGCTTGGTTACAGTTACACCAAGATATTTTATATTATTTGTGACTATTGTAAAGTGTGTAGTTTCCCTAATTTCTTTCTCAGTCTGTTTATCATTGTGGTAAAGGAGCGTTACTGATTTTTTTTTTTTTTTTAGTAAATTTAGTATCCAGCCACTTTGTTGAAGGTTTTTATCATCTGTTATCATCTGTAGGAGTTCTCTGGTAGTATTTTGGGAGTCACTTATGTATAGTATGATATTATCTGTGAATAGAGATTACTTTGACTTCTTCCTTTACAATCTCCTTTAGTTGTCTTATTGCTCTAACTAGAACTTAAAGTATTATGTTGACTAGATATGGAGAGAGTAGGCAGCTTTGTCTTGTCCCTGATTTTAGTGGAAATGCTTTAAGTTTCTCTCCATTTAATTTGAGGTTTGCTATTGGTTTGATGTATATTGTCTTTATTATGTTTATGTATGGGCCTTGTGTCCCTGATCTTTCCGTGTCTTTTTTCATGAAGGGGTGCTGGATTTTGTTAGACTTTTTCAGCATCTAATGAGATGATCATGTGATTTATTTTCTTTCAGTTTGTTTATATGGTGGATTACATTGATCAATTTTAGTATGCTCAACCATCCCTGCATCTCTGGGATGAAGCCTACTTGATCATGGAGGATGATGCTTTTGATGTGTTCTTGGATTCAATTTTCGAGTATTTTACTGGGTATTTTGCATCCACATTCATGAGAGAAATTGGTCTGAAATTCTCTTTCTTTGTTGACTCTTTGTGTGGTTTAAGTATCAGGGTGACTGTGGCCTCATAGAATGAGTAGAATGAGTTTGGGAATGTCCTTCTGTTTTTATTTTGTGAAATGGTTTGAGGAGTATTGATATTAACTCTTCTTTGAAAGTCTGATAGAATTCTGCAATAAAACCACCTGTCCCTGTCCCTGGCCCTGGGTTTTTTGTTTGTTTATTTTGGGAGACTTTTGGTGATTGCTTCTATTTCCTTAGGGGTTATAGAACTGCTTAAATTATTTACCTGATCGTGACTTAACTTTGGTAAGTGAAATATATCAAGAAAATTGTCCATTTCATTTAGATTTTCCAATTTTGTGGGGTATGGGCCTTTGATGTAAGACCTAAAAATTCTTTGGATTTCTTCCATGTCTGTTATGCCCCCCCCATTTTTATTTCTGATCTTGTTAATTTGAATACTGTCTCTCTGCCTTTTAGTTAGTTTGGCTAAGGGTTTGTCTATCTTATTGATTTTCTCAAAGAACCAGCTCTTGGTTTCATTGAATGTTTGTATTGTTCTCTTTGTTTCTAACTTATTTTTGTTATAACAAAGTTAAAACTTTGTTCTCTAATTTATTGATCTCAGCCCTGAGTTTGATTATTTTCTACCATCTACTCCTCTTGGTTATGTTTACTTCTTTTTGTTGTAGAGATCTCAGGTGTGCTCTTAGTTGCTAGTGTGAGAACTCTCCAATTTCTTCATGATGGTACTTGTTGTTATGGACTTTCCTCTTAGCACTGCTTTCATCGTATCCCATAAGTTTGGATACACTGTGCCTTCATTTTCATTGAGTTCTAGAAAGTGTTCGGTTTCTTTATTTTGTCCTTGACCTGGTGGTCATTGAGTAGAGAGTTGTTTGCTTTCCATGACTTTGTATACTTCCTGTTGTTTCTGTTGTTGAAGTCCAGCTTTAATCTAGAGTGGTCCTCTATGATAAAAAAAAAAATTGAAGATTTCAATTTTCTTGTATCTGTTGAAGCTTTCTTTGTGACCCAGTATAGGGTAAATTTTGGAGAAGGTTCCATGAGGTGCTGAGAAGAAGGTGTTTGGGTGTTCTGTAGATATCTGTTAGGTACATTTGATTCATGATGTCTGTTAGTTTCATTATTTCTCTGTTTAGTTTCTGTCTTGATGATCTGTCCATTGGTGATAGTGGGGTGTCAAAGTCTCCCACTATTAATGTGTGGGGTTCAATGTGTGATTTAAGCTTTAGTATTATTTCTTTTATGAATGAGGGTGCCCTTGGCTGTGGGGGCATACATGTTCAGAATTGAGACATCATCTTGGTGGATTTTTCCGTTGATGAGTATGAAGTGTCCTACCCCATCTCTTTTAATGTAGGTTGAAAGTCTTTTTTTTTTTTTTTAATTGGATATTAAAATGGCTACTCCAGCTTTCTTCTTGAGTCCATTTACTTGGAAAACATATTTTTTTTCTAGCCCTTTAATCTGAGGTGATATCTGTCTTTGCTGCTGAGGTGTTTCTTGTATGCAGCAGAATTATGGATCCTGTTTTCACATCCATTCTAGTTAACCTGTGTCTTTTTACTTGGGAACTGACTCCATTGATGTTGAGAGATATTAATGACCAATGACTGTTAATTCCTATTATTTTGATATTGTTGTTGGTAGTGTGTGTGTGTGTTTGTGTGCATGTGTGTGTGTTTCCCTTCTTTTGATTTTGCTGATTTGGGGCTATTTATTTCCTGTATTTTCCTGAGTATGGTTAGCCTCCTTGGCTTTGAGTTTTCTTTCTTCTGTAGGACTGGATTTATGGATAGATATTGTTTAAATTTGGTTTTGTCATGGAATATCTTGTTTTTTTTTTCCATTTATGGTGATTAAAATATTTACTAGGTATAGTAGTCTGGGCAGACATCTGTGGTCTTCTAGAGTCTACAAGATATTTTCCCAGGCCCTCTTGGCTTTTAAGGTCTCTGTGTTGAGAAGTCTGGTGTAATTATGATAGATCTGCCTTTGTATGTTACTTTACCATTTCTCCTTGCAGCTTTTAATATTCTTTCTTTGTTCTGTACATTTAGTGTTTTAATTATTATGTGACAGAAGGATTTTCTTTTCTGGTCCAGTCTATTTGGTGTTCTGTAAACCTTGCTGTATGTTTATAAGCATCTCTTTCTTTAGGGTGGGATTGAGAAAATTTTCTTCTACAATTTTGTTGAAAATATTTTCTTGGCCTTGGAGCTGGGATTCTTCTCCTGTTATTCTTTTTTTTAATGTTTATTTATTACTTCATGATACATCTCCATCATAGTGTCCTCTTTCCCCCCTTCCCAGCCCCTCCCTCCCATCCTTTACCCCCTAACCCTTCCATCCCACTCCTCTGGAGTGGAGTGTCCCTACATAACAGTCCCCCGCCCCAATTCAGCAGTCATATGAGGGCCAAGAGCCTCCTCATACACTGGGGGCCTACAAGGCAGCACCACAGGGCAAAGTGCCTCATTGGCAGGTAACAAAGTCTATGTTCCTGTTCCCTGTAGTATAGTTATCCTGTACTATATGGCTAAAATCCAATTATAAGTGAATAGATATTCCTGTTATTCTTAGGTTTGATCTGTTCATAGTGTTCTAGATTTCTTGGATGTTTTGTGACAGAAACTTTTTAGATTTAACTTTTTTTGAGTGATGCATTGATTTCTTCAATGCTGTCTACTATTTTTGAGATTCACTCTTCCACCTTTTATATTCTGTTGGTGGTGCTTGTTTCTGTAATTCTTGTTCTCCTCCATAGGTCTTCCATTTCTAGATTCCCTCAGTTTGTGTTTTCTTTATTTCTTCTATTTTCATTTTCTAGTCTTGCATAGTTTTATTCATTTCCTTCACCTGTTTTTTTTTTTTTGTATTTTTCTTTATTTGTTTAAGGGATTTGTTAATTTCCCCTTTAAAGGCCTCTATTATCTTTATAAGATTGGTTTTAAGGACATCTTCTTATACGTTGGCTATGTTAGGATATCCAGGGCTTCCTGTAGTAGTATAGCTTGGCTCTGGTGATGCCATATTTCCCTCTCTATTGTTGATTGTATTTATTATTATTATTATTATTTCTTCAAGTTACATCTCAATCACAATTCCCTCCCTACTCTGGTCCCACCCTCCCACCCTCTTCCCCATCAACACCCCCATCCACTTCCTTTTTTGTTTGTTTGTTTTAAGTTTAAGGCATTGTTGATTGTATTCTTATGCTTTCCTTTAGCCATCTGGTTGTCCCTGGTGTTGGTTGGGTTTTGCTGATACTCTGCCTCAGAAGGCAGGCAGAGCCTTGGACCTTGATGTTCCTGGGGCCCAGCAGGGTTCCTTTGGAGAAAAGACTATGGAGCTAGGGATGCGATGCGGGCAGTGTGAAACTTACCTCTGCTGGCTGTGCCCCCAGGTGGATTTGGCAGCCAAGGGAAAGGTAGAGTGAGCTCTAACCAGCGTGTTTCTGAGAGTTAGCAGGCCTCTTCTGGAGGGATGACAATGGAGTTGTGGGTTAGAGGGTGTAGCTCACCTCTGCTGGTTGAGCTCTAGGTGAACCTCTGCTCAAGAGAACCCATAGTCTTAACAATCCTAGAATTATTTAGAATCTTTGTCCTTTGAGACTCAGTACAAACTCTTAGCTATGATTATCTATATAATAAATTATAGAATTGCATGATACCCTGGTCTGGTAGCATTCCATTGTAATGGAAGCATTCCATTACAAAAGTGAAAATCAGAGGATAGCAATGAAGAATCAGAACAGAACGAATAGCAAAGCCAGGCAGGGGGACATTAAATCCTGTAGTTCTGAGTGTATTATTATCTTAGAGTTTCTACTGCTGTGACAAACACATGACCAAAATCAACTTGGGGAAGAAAGGGTTATTTCAGCTTACAGTTTCACATCATAATCCACCACTGAGGAAGTCAGGCAAGAACTCAAACAGGACGACAGCCCTGGAGGGAAGAGCTAATGCAGAGGCCATGGAGAGGTGCTGCTGACTGGCTGCTGTATGGCTTTCTCAGCCATAGAATGATGTGTCCCCACCAATGATGCCAGCTGGGTCCTTCTGGCATCAATGCATCACAGGCTTGCCCACAGGCCAACCTTGTGGGGGGATTTTCCCAGTTGATACTCTTTCTCCAAAATTAGTTCTACTGATGACAAATACAAATAAAACTATTGAACACAGTCATCCAGGGCACTTGATGATGCGTGTGTGCAAATGACTGCCAGATAACCCTGTTTTGTAAGATAGCACTGGCCAAGGCAAACAGAGCTTCTTTCCTTCCAGTGTCAACTACTAATGTTAATTCTTCATTAATGTTAATATATATTAATATATTAATAATGCTAATTATATATCACAGTAAATGTATATTTATGCAGGCATATGGTTTATTGTTTAGGCAGCTATATAATTTTGCTTAAACTCTTTGTTATGTTCAGATGGGACCTGAATGTGTCGAGTATACCTCAGAAAATAAATAATTCCTTATCCAAGGAGCTTGGGTGCCTGATGTAAATGCTGTATTATTGCTTCAATTGGATATTGCCTTTGAAGACAACCACAGCCTCTCGATGTCCCCACTATGCAAACACTGTACTAACCAGTTGACAATAATCCCCCTCCCAACTTCAGTAACTATTGGAGGATAAATGACCACATCTAGAATGGACTATACTCAGATTTTAGTGAATAAGATTGGGAGTAGGATGGAGATAAGAGAGTCGGGATAAAAGAATTATATCAGTTTTTATTAGAAAAATTATGAAAAGTAGCAGAGAGAACAAGTTAAAATACTACGAGAGTCCCCAGATTTTAGACTGTGGAAATTATAACTAAGAATCAAAAAGCAAGGGGGGAAAGGTGGGAGAAAGAGGAAAAGATATAATATTAGGGGGTGGGAGGGGTGGATGAGATGTGAGTAAGGCTCTGATCATACTGTGTAGAGAAACAAACAGCAGTCACCAACCTAACTGGGCCCTGCACACATAACCCTGATACCACCACAAGAAATATATGCAGGAGAGAAAGTTAAATAACAGAAAATGAGAAACTTCAAACAATACAAAGTTTAAAGGTGAAGTTCTCAGGTCTCTCTGGTTCCATCTAGCTCCACGTGGTGCCTTCCCATCAGTCTCTGTTTTAATCACACAACAGCGATTTTCTTCCTCTCACGTCTCTGTGAGGCATGTGGTTATTGTTCCTCTGTTACAGAGAAAGAAACTTAGGGTAAGGAAAGCTGACTGACTTTTCCTAGATAACACAGCTAGTAAGTGGCTAAACAGGGCCTCAAGCTCAGACATTTATGGAGTCTGCATAATTAACTTTCATTTTTGCTACACATAATCTAAATTTACTGGAGAACATTTGAACTTTGTAGAGGGTACCTAGCTGTCAGGATATATTTTAAGACTTAGCTTATCTTTTTGAACCAATTCTAGGCAAGCACAAATGTTTCTTCTCCTCTCCCCCACTTGTCTCTCCAGCATAAAGATTATTATTGTACTAAACCTGATGGTTTTCACAGAAGTACTGGTTTTATACCTCAGGGTCATCCTGGAAAAATGCCAATAAATATTCAGTTAAAACTACTAAATGTGTAATTTATACTCTCAAAAATCACTTCTTAAATATACTTTCAAAAGGGGAAGAAAATAAGGAAACACAGCCCAGAGAGAGCTGAACTGTATTAAAATTGCATAGATTTTCTTCTTGAGCCAAGTGAAAGAATTATCAATGTTTAGGGCTTTTTTATGTTTAAAATCTACATTCTGAGCTGGAAGAATTAGCTCAGTGGTAGTGTGCTTGCCTAGTACATTCAAGGCAGTGGGTTCAGCTCCCAGTACCTCTAAATAATAAAACAATTGAAATTAGATAATCACACCTTGTGGTCTGTTTCTGGTGGGAATGCAGGCTTGTGCAACCATTATGGAGGTCAGTCTGGGGATATCTTAGAAAACTTGGAATAGTTCTGCCTAGGGACCCAGCCATACCACTTCTGGGTATACATCCAAATGACTCCACCAAATCACAAGGAAGTTTCCTCATCAATGTTCATAGCAGCCTTATTTGTAATAGCTAGAAACTGGAAACAACCCAGATGTCCTTCAACTGAAGAATGGATTAAAAAACTGTGGTACATCTACACAGTGGAATACTACTCAGCCATCAGAAACAATGAGATTATGCAATTTGCAGCCAAATGGATGGAACTAGAGAAGCTCATCCTGAGTGAGCTAACCCAGACTCAGAAGGATGCACATGGCATCTATTCACTTATAGTTAGATTTTAGCCATATAGTACAGGATATCTATACTACAACCAATGCACCAAGGGGACCAGGAACATAGACTTTGTTTCCTATCAATGAGACACTTTGCCCTAGTTGTGCTGCCTTGTAGGCCCCCAGTATATGAGGAGTCTCTTGGCCCTCATATGACTGCTGAATTGGGGTGGGGGACTGTTATATAGGGACACTCCACTCCAAAGGAATGGGATGGAAGGGATAGGGGGAGGAGGGTGGGAGGGCGGGACTGGGAGGGGTGGAAAGAGGACATTATGATGGAGATGTAACCTGAAGTAATAAATAAAATTTAAAAAGAAAAAAATGTGATGGAAGCTCTTGGTAAGTCTTCTACCTACAACCACCTGAGTTTTTTTTTTTCACTCTTCACAGATTTCAGCCTTACTGTCCAGATGGATCTTAAACATCTCTAGTGAAAGTCTCATTCAGATGCTCTGTACTCTGACAGTACCCACTTCACCTCCCAGATTCTATATCTCTTAATTTCAGTGAACAGAATTCCAAACAGTATGCTGGCTTGCCATAATAACAAAGGTAAAAGAATGCATAGGCCAAAAATATACAAATACAGTGAGACATCTGGTATATCTATTAAGGAAAAACAGCAACCAGCAACTTGTAAACACATTAAAAAATTCTGCATGCCAAGGAGCTCAATCCACTCTGCTCTCACCAGCTGACATTGGACAAGTGAATTGGAAGGCTAGCTAACCTACTAATGTTCAGTTAGAGGATGTGGAGGAAGAGAGTTGGTTCTTAGAACTCGTAGGATATTAAAATCATCCAAAGGTATCTGTAAGTCTTCTTGATAAATGTCTTGCTTCGTTCAGCTTGAGACAGCCTGGCAGGATGTGATGTTTCCTATCCATGATTGCATTGTTGGCACTGTTTTCATTCCACAACTAAAATAAAGATTTATTTAACTGAAGCAAAAACTCTGAGTCTTTGTCTCATTTTGCTGTATATACACATGCATACACAAGGTAGGTAAAATACACAGAAATGCTTTTGCTTCAGCAAACTAGTGCTGATAGTTTTTATTTGAGAAGTGTAATACATTTTATGAATACATAATTTCTTGCATTCACAGAGACATTCATTAGTGACAGAGTCCTGCTGGGCCTAAGAAAAACATTGAAATCTCAAATGACAAAGCACATACATGATTAATTTATTGTGATAAAGAAGATCTACATTTTACTTTTTGAAAGATTTCAAAGTGTTTCTTTTATATTAATTTTCCAAGTTAGTCAATCCTTTTATTGGTTAGAATAGTAATAACTAGAAAGAAATAAAGATGCCGCTCTTGTTTCTTCTGTGTTTATAGCTCTGTTTGGAGGACATCTTTTAGAATAGTCCTCAAAAGTTCTCAACTTTTCTAATGCTGCAACCTTTTAAAATAGATCCTCATGTAGTGGTTACACCCAACTACAAAATAATTCTTGTTGCTATTTTATAACTGTTATTTTGCTACTGGTTTAAATTGTAATGTAAATATCTGATATACAGGATATCTAATATGTCACCCCTGTGAAAGGGTCTTTCGATCCCCAAGGGGATCGAGATATTTTAGAGGGATACACATGCTAATAAATAGCCTTTAGTTAGGTAGGTGGTTCGAGATATGGTCTTGCTATAGAACCCAGGATGACTGGAATAGCCTATGCAGGCCATGCTGGCCTCAAACTCTCAATACTTGTTTCTTAGTAACCTAAGTCCTGGTATTAAACACCTGTACCATACATGTTATGGAATGTTTGTTTTTATGTACTTGGTGGTGTTTCAAGGTTCACCCACTAGCCACCTCCACATGGACATTCTTCAAGCTGAAAAGAAAGTCTTTGTTGCGAGCACTCAGCTGCATGGTGAACTTGCCCAAATCATGAAGCTCTGAACCTCACAGCCCTTTGGTTTTTATGCACAAAAAAACACATCTTGGTTGTCACACTTCACAGTTAGCAAGAATCAGAACTATAAAAGCCAAAATGCAGGTTAGTACATTTTAAAACTTTCCCGGAACGGTGGACTAGTTCTTTGATGGGTTAGGTCTTGGCTCCCATCTTGGCAGGAGCTGAGAGATTGCATGCTGGGTTTTAAGGTCAGAATGGCACCTCTAACATGATGTCAGCTGGGCTAAGGTCTGGGGGCCTATTACAGGGGAGATGTGTCATGAGTAACTACAGGAGAACTGAGGAGAATCAAGTTAAGGCAGGGGCTGTGGACTGAATGTCTTTGTCCACCCTCTGAAAAAGATTTGCATGTTGAAACCAAATCCCTTTGAAGTTGATAGGACACGAAAGTAGGGCCCTTATTAGTTGGTTCAGAACTTATCGGACTTTAAGAAAAGGGGTGTGTGTGTCATCCCCCCCCATCTCTTCATCTCTTATGTGAAAAGATCTGTGCATATGTAAGAGTCTACACTGGATTTTTCAGAGGTTTGATCTTGGGCATCTCAGCCTTTAAAACTTTGAAAAACAAGTGTGTGATGCTCTGTCCAAGCTTCTGGTGCTTTATAGAATACCCTAAGCTGACTTAGAAGGTGGGCTTATTTCCTACTGCTATGTAACAAATCCCGAAAAACTTGGCAACTTAAAAATAACACCCAGTTAGTAGTCTGCAGATCTGTAACGCTGAAGTCCAGGCAGCCTTGAAGTGCTACTTGAATTAGTCTCCCTTTAGGGTCTTACAAGGCTGAATGTGCAAAATTTTCTTAGAACAGTAATTGGTTCTAGTAGTTAATAATCCAGCTTCAAAAGTACAAGATGTTAAATAAATGTGCTTCTTATTTGAATGTAATGTCTGAGTAGGACCTTTCATCTCTTGGCTGGAAAGAGAATCGGAGGAGGAGGCTGAGTCCGACACCCTTCCCACTAGTCCCACTTCCTAAAGGCTTCACTAGACAACCCCCATCTCTGCTGCCCCTACTAAAACCCACACCATTTATTTCCACAGTACCACACAGGGATTTAACACATGAACCTTTAAGGGACATTTAACTACTCAAAATATAGTATTCTAATACCTTATTCTGTTTCTAGTGTGCACATCAAGCGTCTCCAAGAATACAGACTCAATGATTTGCTAGAAAGACTTATTTAAGAAATCTGTTGTACTCACTGGTGTACCCTATAACAGCAAAGGAATACACATCAAAACCAGTGAGAGGCAGAGTTGCTCAGAGGTGCAGGTGAGGCCAGGCACATGCTACCCGGTGCCCTTTGAAAAACACTCACACATACAAAAACAAGCTTTATTCTCATAGCAGTGTATGACAATAGATGTAAACTCTTGCCAAGCTGGGACACTCATGCAAGCTATGTACCCAGGGTTATCCCCGAAGGTCACTTACATGGGAGTGCAGTGCCAGGAGGCTATCTGATCAGTTTCCAATTCCCCCTACAGTCAAAATTTATATATAGCAGGGCCCAAAGCCTCAAGCATCAAAGCACCTTCAGGATACTTTCTGAAGGTGGTCAGAGTCAAACCTCCAGTAAATAGTGGATTTGAGCAACTTGAGCCTGCTGAGTTAACCCTTCACTGTGCAGTCCACAGTTACTTGTCATATTTACTGTTCACTATCTCTGGCCTTTGAAGATGGTTCTATGAAATCATAAGACCTTGTTTGTGTCTCTAGTTGGCCCATGGTCAATAATCATTTATTAAATAAATAAATAAACAAATAAACAAACAAGTAAATAAATGAATGGAGTTTTGAGTAATATTTCCAGTAGGCTCCTGTTGCCTCTGCTTCCTATAGGTTTTTTTAAATCATGGGCAAACACCTTTAGAGCTTGGAAGGAGGTTATAAAACATAGCAGTTTAATAGAGTACAGGCCTGTAAAGTTAAAACCTGATTAGCATAAAATTTCAAGCATTTCTTTGAGCAGTTTTAAAATTCCAAAATTATTTGACTTGGCATGGAAATTCTATCTAAATATATCAGAACTTTGAAGAATAATTTTGGCATGATAATGAATCTCACTTTATTGCAAAGCTTGCCTTTCTCAAATTATAGTAATAATTCTACTGCAATGCCTCCTGGAACATTTATGAGTTCCTTTAACTTACATTTCTGTAGCATCCTAATCTTTTGAACTTCCTGATGTGGAAATATCTTTTTATCTAGTGTCATAATTTTTAATAATGTATTCTAGCGGGGGTGGGAATCCTTCAATAAATTGTCTGTCTCTCATTCAGAACAATATTAGCTTTTGCCATCTGCTCTGGCCACTAATTACAAGCGACAGGGGAACAAATATACAGAAGATCATTTAAAAGGATCTTTTAAAGTGATTTAAAATCCCTGTAAGCTTCTTTCACTTAAAGTATGCTCCGAGGAAGGCATTATTTGTCATGATTCAGACACAGATTATGAAGTAAACTGGTCATACACAGCAGAACCATTTGTTTCCTGAGTTAAAGATGTCCTGAAACTACTGTGGTGTCAACTTATGTCTCCATTAAGAAGCCAGCAGCACCCTCAGCACTATGGTCCTCAGAAGGGGATTATTTAAGAAATAGCAACTTCGATAACAGTGGAAATAGTTTCAATTGTATTTCCATTGTGCACGTTCATGTTCTGAGATGAAAGAGACAAAGTGTGGTGGTGTGTATAACGCTGATAATCTGCAGATCAGAACAATAACAAACTATATACAGTTGAATGGACCACACTGTAGACAATTGAGGGACGATGAGAGCCATTGTCTTGGCACATTCATGCCATTCCTGCTTCAGCAAAGGGTCATCCTCTATTTTTGGACAAATCATTGTTTTGCCCTGGGAAGTCATAACCAATATAGCAGGTTCTGTGCCAACTCTATCTACGCTTTCCTTATCCCCAAATTCCTTGACAAAATCTTTTATTATTTTTATTAAAAAGTTAGGTCTTGGAGCTCCATACCTCCAGAGTTGTTTCTACAGTATGTGTAGTGGTGGCAGGAAGAAATAAAATGTATCTTTCAAGTGATAGGCTGGGACAGCAGGATATTTTCTAGACAAAGCAGATCATGTGCTTATAATCAGTAGCTTGGGTGAATATTCACCAAGAACTCCAAATGGTTCTTGTATTGAGAAGGGTTCCTCCTGAGTAAATGATGTTTCCTCCACCCTTCGGGGCCTACAGCCCTTGGACTCGAAAGAGTTTGTGGGAGGCAGCCATGGGTACATAATGAAGAAGGACCTTACAGATACAGTGCCAAACATTCCCATCGTCTAGAACAAAGAGCTATGTTGTGAAATAAATTTCTTAAATTCTTGCCTTGGGTATTTTATCACAGCAACAGAGAACAAATGAAGTCATAGACGGAAAGCAAAGTAATTGTTGACCAGTGGAAGAAGCTCACATTGCTGCAGTGTTTTGACCCCCAGCATACCTGCAATTCCACATCTCCGCTGGATCACCTGAGGACCCACAAGTCTTGAAGACACAGAGGAAAAGAAAGTATGTGTCCAGCAGAAGGGCAGACTCCAAAAGCAGTAGACACTTACAGGGTGTTGACCAGAACAGACCCTTTTGCTAAATGTAGCAGCCATTTAAATCATTTTCTTGCTGGAGAAGGAGGGAAACTGATTCCACCTGCTTCTCTTTCCTGGAGAGGGCAGGGGTTAATAAGAGGAAGAGGGAATGCATGATTTTCTTCTCTTACAATTTATTCATTCTTTCATTGGTCCAAACAGTATTTATAAAGCTTCTGCTTCATGTCACATTCGGATTAGCTAGTAGAGACAATATAGAAAGGATGTTAGTTACTTTTGCATTTCTGTGACCAAATTACATCAGAAAACAAGTCAAGGAAGAATTCATTTTAGTTCACAAGTTCAGAAGTTTCAGTCTACGGTGGCAGGGAAAGCATGATTACACAGAATTTATGACACCAGGGATTTTTCATATGACAATGGGCCAGAAAGGAAAGAATGGTCCCAGAATCAGGAGTGAATCTAGGCCAACCTCCTAAAGCATCCCAAAAGAAAACTCCAGCTGAGGACCAAGCATTCAATGCCTGAACACTTCAGAGTCAAACCATAACAAAGAATGAAACGTGTAAGCATTGCCTCAAAAAGCATGTGGCCAGTAGGAGACATTGTGACAGGAAATACTTGATTACTGTGAAGGGGAGGTGCTGTTCTATGGCTTCCAGGAAGCTCAGACCTTGTGCATCCTTCTCCACCAGAAGTTCCAAGCTCAGTTGGTTTCCAGGCAGAAAAGAGTGGAACACGGGTCAGGATTGGTGGCACAGGATAGCCTGGA
>CAJQZJ010032798.1:0-59795 GCA_907164525.1 Lophiomys imhausi
ATCTAAATATAAGAGATAGATAGGCCATCTTCAAAAACCTCAAGAGATCTGCAGAATATGGCATTCAAAGATGTTTTCTTAACTTAAGATTTTTTGATATCGAGACATGTCAGCTCCTGACAGCACCCCCTATTCTACTCCAAGTAGAAGATGAGCATCGAAGAATCTCCAGTGGGAGATGATTGAATTGGTGGTAAGCCGTTCTCTTGGCAAGAATTTTGCTATCTTTTAAAAAACACAGAAATGTTATGGAAATATGTTTTCATTGTAGTCCTAGGTGTGGAAATAAGAGGCCGCTTTGTAGCCGCTGACTATATGATTTTGTCTGGTGCCCTTGCAGGGGTGTGATTTTGTCAGCGGCAGATAGTTTCTGGAATTGTATGATAAATTCTAGAGCCTCAAGAGGGGATGTGGTGGCTGCTGCTCCCCCTGCTGCTGCTGCTCCCCCTACTGCTGCTGCTCACACTGCTGTTACTGGTTGCTGTTGGTTTGTTGAGTGGTCATGTGCAAAGAGATAAGAAGAAATTGAATATCCTGTCAGCAAGGATCAACCCTGCCCCAAGGAACTCAATGCCCCTAATCAGCAAGGAGTTGTCTAATGGTATCAATGCCCCCTTTCCCCTCTAATGTTCTTTCTCTCCTACCTAGTGTTGGGGGTGGGCGTGGAAGGGATAGGGGTAGTGTAAGGAGGTAGGAAAAAGAATCCAGTAAAATAGCCAAAAGTCCAGCAACAGCCACCAGCTGTGATCATGCATTCAAAACATGAACCAATGTAGAATTTTTAGGTCCCAATTGTGGTGTTCTATCAACAGCCCCCAAAGTCTCATGGCCATCTCATACCACAAACAATCTCATTTGCTCCAACTGTAAAGGTCTCCACAGTCATAACATTCCCAATGCTGTCCACAAGTCGGAATCAGCCACTAAGCCCTTACAGCATGGTAGGGCTTTTCCAGCCTGTTTCCAAACTCTTCCACAGTCTTTCTACAAACCATTTCTAAAGGCCAAAGAACCACAAGCCAAGTTTAATCACAGCAATGATGTTACTTTTCTAGTACCATTCTTAAGTGTTTTTTTTTTTTTTATGGGGTTTTGTTTTGTTTTGCCTCTGTAACAAAATACCCAACATAAAGAATATATGGGAGGCAACATTTGTTTGGGCCTGTGGTTTCAGAGGGTATCAATCCATCATATCGGGGAAACCATGACAGATTCCGTTGCAGCTAACACATGTGGTAGAATAACCTCATATCATAGCAAACCTGGAAGCAGAAAGTAGATCCAGAACCAGAGCTGATCTATAACCTTCAAAAGTCTAGTCCCAGTAACCACTTCCATCAACCAAACCCTACCTCCTACAGGCTCCATTGTCTTCCAAAATAGCACCACCAGCCAGGTGGTGAGTGTTCAAAACAGGAGCCCCAGGGGACCATTTTCTATCAAGTCACAGTAGCTTGAAACAAAAGACATTTACTGTGTCACAGTCATAGGCCTAGAAGTATGAAGTCAGGGTGTTGGCAGGGCTGTGCTCCATTAGGAGGCTCTGGGAGGATTTTTCGCCTCTTCTTCTGGTGAGCCCAGATACTCATTGGTGGCATCAGTGGACCTCCAGTTTTTAGACCACACTCTCCCTGGCTCTTCACATGTCTTTCTTCTGTACAGGTCTGTGTCCAAAAATATCCCCTTTTTATGATGACAATGACAATATTTATAATAGGGCCTCATTTTAACTTGATTACCTCTTTAAAGACCTTATGTCTACATAGGTCCTATTTTGAGAACACTAGCACACCCTTTTCCCTTCCGTCTGGAAAAACACACAATTCCATCCATAATTCTGAAATAACACAGATACAGTGAGTCCTGAACACAGCAACAAGAAGTGCAGTTAGGGTACAAAAAGAAATGAGGTGAGCATTAGCAAGGGGTCTAATAAAAACAGTGAGGCGGTATGACAAGTGCAAATATGGATAACAGCTTCAAATTGAAACTGATTTTAAAAAAAGAATAGCAAATTCAATCTCCTAATGGATTTTTGGCTGTCACTGTTCTTAATTCTAGAATAATTCATCTTTAAAGAACAATTATATCTTGGGCTGAAGAAGGAGCCAATTTGGTGATTCTGAATTTTGCTTCGGTTTTTTTTTTTCCCTACTGTTCTATTCGAGTAACAATTAATGTTTTTCATGGAGAACAGCATGCAGATTATGATCCCAGTTTTATAAAAGTGTACCTGTCCTACCTATAGAGTTTAAGTCCTGCTTCAAATGCTGACAGTGGTTACCTGGGGGCAACAGCATTTACAGCAAAGGGTTTTTAAACTGTGTATACAACTCTGTCTTGCTTAGATCTTTCTCATGACTATGTTGCTTTGAGCTAAACCCATAAAATCAATTATCTCTCCCTCCTCCTCCCTCTGTCCCTCTCTCTCTGAGTAGGAAGTGCATCGTGCATCGGGTGCTAGGAGGGAGCGTAGGAGGTGGAAGCCGGGGGTCAGGGGGTGCTGTGACAGCAAACAGAAGATGCCAGCGTTGTCCAGAGGAAGTTCCCACAGTGGCTTCTGTTCCACAAGGTTGTGACAGAAGAGTACCTTAACTCCAGATGTCACTTCAGGCACTTAATCACTTAACATAGTCACACCTGACCCCTGAAGGTCCAGGTGACCTCCAAGGTCAGCAGAATGAGTCAGTGCTACTTTTAACCTTTGAGAACATTTAGTGTAAGCCAGGCATGGTGACAGCATATCTGTCTTCCCAGCACTCAGGAGGTTGAGGCTGAGACAGGAGGATCAGGGTTTTAAGGCCATCCTAGACTATATCGTGAATGTGAGAGAATCCTGAGCTAAATGGGATGCTGAAAATTAAAAAAAAAAAAAAAAGGAGGGGGTAAGGAAGAGAAGGGAAAAGAAGAGAGGGAAGGGGAGGGGAGAAGAGAAGGCAGGGAAGAGAGGGGGAGATTATGGAAGGCAGAGGAGAGGGGAGGGGAGGAGAGGAGAAGGAGGTGAAGGGAGGGGAAGGTATAATCTTAGCATTACAGGGAGATAAAAGAAACCAGCATAGTCCCAAGCTGACCCAGGGTCTGTCTGTCTGTCTGTCTTCTTCTCGGGCCCCAGTCAAGGCAGTTGTTTTGTATGACTGTCTCAGGCCCAGTGACTAAGTCTTCCATTCTGTCCTGGAAGAAAAGGCACCTGGCTACATAATGGCTATAGAGTTCAAATTTTATATTTCCTCTTTTTCTGTCTGATTGTCCCAAGTGTCCGGCAGGAACTACATTTTTTTTAAACTTCTTTTCCTGTTGTTTTGACAGGAAATGGGAGTTTTGAGAGGGATGGCCAGCATGCAGACAGCTGGGTTGCATGAAGCTGAACACATCACAAAAGGCTCTAGCTCTCTACTTCCTGAAAACAGCTGCCAGGAACTTCCATTAGACCTTCCTAGCCTCATATATGAGCTGTCCCAACAGAAGGCACCAGCTTAGCTGTCAGGGTTAAAGGGACAAGCAGAAGGCCAATAGCAGGGAGAGCTGCAGCAAGAACAGGATCCTAACCTGGGCAAGCCCTTCCCATTGGCTTGGAGAGATTGGGTCTAGGGGTGTGTACATGGTTGACACACATGTGGCTCTGGGTTCAAACTCCAGAATTGTAAAACAAAACAAAAAAATCTATAGTACACTGTCACTGTAGAAATAATGACTTAAATCATGTTGGGCGCCATATGTAGACATAATTAATTAAATTATTAATCATTATTTGATTATGGTTAGTTGATTGGCAGTGTTAATCTTTAACCTGGCATTATAATTGAGCATACAGACACCACATGGATTTTAACAAGACTTGGCCTGGATTGAGCAATCTTAGCCCATCTAAGCTAGCTCATAATTCTATTACCCAAATACGACCCCATATATACATACGTCCCCTGGTCTGCTGTTCCCCACCCTATGCCAATGTTCCAGGCCACATGGAATGACGTGCTTTTCTCTAACCCATGGTGTATATCCTCCTTCCTGCTCTTTGCTTCTTCTCTTGGAGGCTTCTTCTTCCCATGAACCTCTCTGTTTCAGAAGTCCAAGCACCTTAGTCCTTCCTACCTTTGTCTTTGCCCAGTCTCAGGCCTCAGCATTTTATTTAACCAATCAGAGACAATGTAAGTAACAGACAGCAAGCAGGATCAATTAATTAACATTTAGTGTACTTAATATTACCCCATCATGTCACAAACAAAATGCTAATATGCTAGCCAATACATAGACTAGTGCCACCACCAGAAGCCTCGTATGGCACTTTAATGACCACATCCATTTCCATCCTGTTCCAATTGCCTTCTTACCTCTTGTAACCATCAATTTGGTTGTTAGTTTTAGGAGATAGGTGTTATTGTTTGATGTGGGTGTGCATGTGTGTGTATATGTGTGCATGTGTGTGTATGCATGTGTGCATGTGTGTACATGTGTGCATGTGTGTGCGCATTTGTGTGAGTACCTTTGTGTGCATGTGTGTGCATGCATGTGTACATGTGTGTGCATGTGTGTGCATGCGTGATGCACGTATGTATGTGCAGATGGCCCATGTGGCACTCTAGAGCAGGCTGTTAGGTTTACTGCCCCCCATACACCTGATTGCCTTGGGACATGGTCTGTGAACCAGAAGCTCACCATTGTGGCTAGACTGGCTGGCCAACAAGCTCTCTGAGTTGCCCAGCTCTGGCCCTACTTCTGAGGTCACAGGTTACCTTAGCCATGTCCAGCTACTTACCTGGGTGTTGGGCATGTAAACTCAAGTCTCCATGGTTGCAGAGAGACACTCTTATCTGCTGGGCCATCTTCCCAACTCCATGAATCTGTTTTCTGTTCATTTTATTTCAAGAATGTCATACATAAAAAACAAAACAGTAGACTAGTAAGTGGAATAATACAGGAAGCAACTGTTGGGTGTTTTTTGTTTTTTGTTTCACTTAGAGGAACACTTTGTTTAGCCCCTTACCTGCCGAAGGGCATCTGGGTTCCCAGTTGGGAAGACCTTTCTTTCTCCAAGATCCTGTCATATGTGGTTATTACTGCTAGTTATGATTTATATAAAACACTAGAGGAGGTCGTGGTGGCGTGTACACGCTGCCCAATTCAATTAACTTCTTTATTCTTAATTTACTAGTGAATCCTTTTACTCTTGTGTTTCATAAGCATCATCAGGAATCCTCTTCACTAAGAAAATCTGGGGCTAGCCGGGCGGTGGTGGCGCACGCCTTTAATCCCAGCACTTGGGAGGCAGAGGCAGGCGGATCTTTGTGAGTTCGAGGCCAGCCTGGTCTACAAAGTGAGTCCAGGACAACCAGGGCTACACAGAGAAACCCTGTCTTGAAAAACCAAAAAAAAAAGAAAATCTGGGGCTGATGAAAGGGTTCAATGGCACTTGCTGCAAAGCATGACGATCTGAGTTCAATCCCCGGGACCGCATGGTAGAAGAAGAGCAGTGACTCCTACAAGCTGTCCTCTGACCTCTACACATAAACTGTGGTGTACACTCCCTCCAAAGCCCCCAAAATAAATGTAAGTTTAAAAAAAAATTAAGGAAAGAAAAATCTAGCTCATGGATTCTAATCCCCTGGGCATAACTTCACCTGACGTTTTAAGATGTAGACTTGGATTTGCTCTCTGTCCTTGTGAGGGTTGAGTGATGGCGGCGTATACCAGCTGAGTGTGCAGGGATGATGAGGTGGGCGGGGTTTCTCCACACAGAACAGGCTCCTGTTGAAGGGTCTCAAGGACTTCTGGGTCTCTGTGTTTTAAGCAGTAGCTGGTAGTTTTCTGTGCATAATTTTGTTTTATAATTTTCTATGCATAATGGGATACTTAATCCCCGTTTGGGTCTGAGCTGTCATATATTCAGACTATCTTAAATTACTTTCATGACTTTTTTACTGCTTAATTGAATTTTAATCTTCTTTAAATTTGTTCTTTTTTTTTTTTTTTTTTTTGGTTTTTCAAGACAGGGTTTCTCTGTGTATCCTTGGCTGTCCTGGACTCACTTTGTAGACCAGGCTGGCCTTGAACTCACAAAGATCCGCCTGCCTCTGCCTCCCAAGTGCTGGGATTAAAGGCGTGCGCCACCACCGCCCGGCTCTTTAAATTTGTTCTTAATCATACTTTATAGTGAGTGGTGGGGAGCAGGGAGCATTATTTATTAGGGTTAATCATGTTACAGTAGTGGCTAGAATGACATTTACCAACTACAAATATTATAATAACTTACAGAAGTTATAATAGAGTCAAACATTTGCTTATCGCTTGATTTTTTTTAAATTAAGAGTAGTATTGTGTCTGAGTGCACATGTGCACGTGCATGCACATGATGTGTGTGTGGGGCACACACGTGGAGGCCAGAGGACAACTCTGGGTTGGTTCCCTCCTTCTACTTTTGTGTGGTTCTGGGCATCAGGCAGGATCCCCAACAAACACCTTTACCAGCTGAGCATTGCGGGACCATATTACTTGGTCTTTATCACTGCTGTACCCTGTGTCTGTAGTAAATGTAGTAAAATGTAGCAAAGCATTGTGAGGCACATATTATTGAGATAGATGCCCGTTCCTCTGATACTCTTATGAATTATGATGTAGAACCCTCAAGATGATTCTGAAGACCAGGCAGTGGTCTTTCATCCTAGCACTTGGGAGGCAGAGGCAGGCAGATCTCTGTGAGTTCAAGGCCAGCCTGGTCTACAAAGCCAGTTTCACGACAGCCAGGGCTCTGTCACATAGAGAAACCCCATCTTGAGAAAAACAACAACAAAACAAAACTGGAACCCATGTGGTGGAAGGAGAGAACCAATTCCCTCAGGCCTTCCTTTTAACAATGAAATAAATAGACAAACAAGTAAATATGTGCAAATTTAAAAAAAAGAATTATGAGCCTGAATATATGCAATGAAATTAAAAATAATAATTATGAGCTGGATGGTGATTGCACACGGCTTTGATCTCTGCACTTGGGAGACAGATGGGTCTGTATGAGTTTGAGACCAGCCTGGTCTACAAAGGGAGTTCCAGGGCAGCTACATGAAGAAACCCTGTCTTGAAAAAACAAATAATAATGGTGATGACGGTGATGGTGATGATGGTAATGATGATGATGATGATGATGGTGGTGGTGATAATGATGGTGATGGTGATGGTTATGGTGATGGTGGTGATGATGGTGATGATGATGGTGATGATTATGGTGATGGTGATGGTGGTGATGATGATGATCTAGAGGACATGCTCCCTGGTGTGAGGACACTTGCATATGTAAGTTTACCAAAATTTAATAAGGAAGTATGTGGTAGGTTTAGTGACAGCATATATAGCATAGGGAACTTGGAATAAGGCTGGACTTTTAAGATAAAAGACTTCATCCAAAGTGACATGTCCTTGGGAACTCACCAAGGACCAGGACCTCTTTGATATTAGGGCTAGGGGCAGGGTGCCCGCCCTCCGGAGGTCTGTTGTTATTTCACAGCTCTCTGCGAAAAGTATCTGAATGACATGCCCTCAGGCACCTGCCCACATCTGTGGACCACCTGTGAATTCACGCCCCTCTGCAAAAAGCTTTTTTGAAAAAGACTGAGCCCCTGGAACTAACTTTAAAAGTGCACGAAAGCTTCTGCCAACAGGTGAATATATATAAGGCAGGATCCACGTGAACGCTGGGCGGGCTCTCACTTTCTCTCCTGTTCCTGATTCACTCAACGTTTTCCTCCAACGGCGAAAAAAACACACATCACAATCTCATTGGAAAGTTTCACCCTCTGATGTTGACCCGTTTAGGGTCTGGGGAGGAGACGGATTCTCCCTGAGATTCCGGAGTGCTCAGATGAGTAGTTCCGGTACTTCGGGCCTTTGCAGGCCTTAAGCATCTGAATAGGTGAGCCGCCTGGGAAACTTTCATGTGTTAATTGGTCTTAAGACCACAAAGGGCCGAATGAAATTCAGAGACTTTAAGAAACTTTAAAACTGAAAAATTGTATGAAGACCAGCCATCCATCAGGACCCACGCTCAGAGAAAAATATCCTTTTGAGAAACCTTAGGTTAATGTTAAATGTCTATATTATAGATACTAAGAAGTTTTAGGTGATAGGTTTCAGAGTTAGGGTTTGGGTTTAAGATTTAGGAATTTTATAGACAATTGTTAGTATAGACAATTGTTAAGTATTGATAAATGTATGTGTGATAAATAAAAATTTACTGTTACAGAAGTAGGGCTGAACTTTTGGTGTTCATGAGGTTGAGTGACCCAGCTAAGTGCTTCCAGGGTTTTGTTTTAGAAATTAAGCCACATGAGCAAATGTTGAGTTAGTAGTTGTGTTAGGAATTTAAAGCAGAAACCTTTTCTTTTGAGGATCCTCCTGAGCCGAAGTACTATGCTGGTGTTGGGGGCATACTTCAGCAAGAACCTTATAAAGAAGTGAAGAAGTCTTAGCTCAGCAAGTGAATGATCTTACATAGACATGTAAGGCAGTCGTCTAATCAAGAGGCCGAGTACACACAGCTTGGTGAGGATTAAGCTCTTTGAGTGTAGTCTGGGGGGGGGGGGTTCAGCAAGAGTTAGGCTTCTGTGAGATCTGATTTTCCTAGGGACAAATAGTTGCAGTGAAGGAGGCAATAATGTGGTGGGGTTGTCTATAGTCATGGGGTGTACATATGCGGAGGCAGGTGTACACATGCCTATACTGGCTTACTCATAAGTGTGCATTAATATTTATTATGTCCAACAAACACGGAAAATTAGCACCTCCTGATTTATATGTGAAAACAATATTAAAGGCCCTGCCACCTGATAACTGGCTGTATCAGAGCCTTAGTTGCCAATGCTGAGTCGCAAACTATAACCAAATACCAAGCTGTGTGTCGGTGACGAGACGTCTTAAGAGGAACAAGCAAGCCACCGTGATGTCACAGTCTGGAAGCAAGAACCAGATGTGAGGTACAGTTTCATATCAGAAACCCCCAAGGGTTAGGAGCTTGGAATGAGATGGAGAATTTCACAAGGTAGATTTGGTTTCTAGAGACAAAATCAAGAGACAAATTTGGAAGATGGCATCCATATTGACAAGGGTTGATTTTACTTAATACACCACTTATGAATGACTAATATGCCATGTGTAAAATCAAAGGTCTACAGTGGGAGATGATTGAATTAGTCGCAAGCCTATCTCTTGGTAGGAAAAGCCCCTTGCTCCAACTGTAGACAGACTGCTGTCCAAAAAGGACAAAACCTGGAAGCAGGTAAGTCGACAGCCTAGCTCTGCCAAGACAGGGTAGGTAAGTCCTTCATAACCCCTGCTCTACAATCAATGTCTGTCAGAGAAACGGGGCCAAATGACTGAAGATCGATGCTGTAATGTATGGAGAGAAAATGGGAACTTCCCAGGCAGCCACTGGTATGTCATTTCTTAGTTTTGGAAGCTGCAGGCCCTGTACTTCCTATAAAATCAGATATATTTATCCCTCTCAGGTCTCTGAGGTGGTTGAAGAACAGATAGCTAGAGCCTCATAATTAAATTTTGAGTTGTTTAGGAGTCAAGAGAGTGTTATAGATCTAAGAAGATGCTTTTAAAATTGTGTTGCAAGTTAGTATGAATGTTGAGTTAGATATAGAACTTTAAACTCATGGAGATGGCTAGATAGTAGAATGTTAAAGTCAAGTACAAAATACATATGGACTGGACATTGGGAATGTACGCTAAGCCATATAACCCTCATAACTGTGGCCTAATTACCTCTGTTGTTTTGTATTGTATTTATTCTTATAAGAGAAAGAGCCATTTGTTGGACTGAAAGGGGAAACTGTAGGGGGAAATAAGATATACCTTAAACTTAAAAAAAAGGGAAGAGGATGGGGGGTTGAGGGTGGGAGGGTGAGACTGGAGGGGGAATAGGGAGGGGACTGTGATTGAGATGTAACTTGAAGAAATAAAAAATAAAGGAAAAAAAATCAAAGGTCTAATTTGAAAAGGATAGTCATGTTGTAAATAATGTTTGAAGATTAAGACAGAATGTGTTATGCAATAGAGTTTACTGTACTTGTTTATTTGCATAGGGTCATGCACTTAATGCATGTTTATATGTATGTATGTACAATGTATAATATAACATTATATTACATAATTGGGGTCAAGCACATAATGTACAACATATGTATGTCAAAACAATTTAGAAAAAAGTTTTAGATACTGACATTGTACTTGAGAAATAAAAATATGGGTCTAGAGAAGGCTCAGTGGTTAGGAGCACTGGCTGCTATTCCAGACAACCCAGGTTCAATTCCCAGCATCCACACGGCAGCTCACAATGTCTGTAACTCCAGCTCTAGGGGATCTGATGCCCCTTTTCTTGCCTTTGCAGGTACCACACACACAGCATGTGGTGTAGATATGCATGTAGGCAAAACACCCACACACATAAAAATTAAAACAAAACATTTTAAGACATAAATTTAAAAACAATATTCTTTTAAAAGAAATAAATACAAATCTCAAGAACATAAATCAGGGACTAGTTTAAACTAAAATATTAGCTTGGATTCTGATGGTGGAATTGATGCTTCTCCCGTTATTATTCTCACAAGACTGAGTCTCCCTCTTTTTTATTTTTTTATTTAGGTATGTTAGAAAGATTGTAAGAGGAATTAGCATGAAAATAATGAGGAAGTAGAAGGCTGAGGCTATGTGTCAGTTTGATAATTGGCCTCCATCCATGTCAGGGTGGCCGGCAGCTACTAGACTTCAGGACAGGCATTGGCTGAGCAGCCAGAATATCAGACCTCACTGAAAACACGAGGTAGCTGAGATGATAGGATATGAATGGGAAATATGAGGACAAATATTCTATCTAGATTGTTAGAAACTGAATGCAAGAATGCTCAGGCAATGATAACATAGTCTAATGTGGGGTAGTATGTTAAGGGGATTTTTCAAGTGTATAACTGTCTGGCTCTCCTAGGTTTAGATAAGAGTACTAATACTAGAGAAAGAACGAGGATCAAAAAAAGGAGACCTAAAAAATCTGCAATTGAATTGTAGAAGAGAAATAGAACTTGTCAGAATCTGAATGCATTCTGATGGGCTGTTTGAGCCTGTTCCATAAAAACATAAAAAGTGAATAATTGCTGTAGCTCCTGCTGATAGATGAAAGAATAAAATGGAAGGCAAATAATTGAATTAAAGTAATTTCATCAACTGAGAACCCGAGGATGGATATTACTATCAATGATATGCTTATAATTAATTTTAGGTTATTTGCTTTCGAAGCCTGTGGAAGAGAATAATAGGGAGCTTTTTAGATCAAACAGAAGTGTAATAGCAACTAGAAACATTTTATGGAGAACAATAGCGTGGTTAATCTCTTAGGTCAAATCCACAATCTTACAGACTTGACTTCTCTGAGTAAATGTTTAATTAGGGACATCAAAATGAAATCATGACAAGTGAAATGGCTAGTATCAGTTAGCAAAGCTATTATTAGATTAAGTGTTCTCTTCCGGACTACACTGGAGCCGGTTAATTGGGAGTCAGTCGCACTAATTAATCCTCATTATTAAACAGAAACATGGGGAAAATAGTGCATCCATGAAATGTCATTGTGACTCAGCAATGTCAAAGCCAAAACAATGGTATGGGGTGCTGTGGAATGTCAGCTGACATGGTGAACAGACCATACGGTTACCTGATCTGATGTCAACATGTAATACATGAAGACCTTTTGCTGTGGGAAGCTTCACACTGTTGTGGCAGAAAACTTCAACTGCAGATGTCTCTACATGTATTAGCAACTTTACACAGTCACACTCAACCCCTGAGAAGCCAGATGGCCCCCAGGTCACCCGAATGAGTCAGAGCCCTTCTAACTTGAATATAGTCCAGCATTAGCTTTACCGTTACTTAAAAGCAGCCAGCACACTCACAAACCAGCCACACAGTTGCACACGCTCCTCTTGGTCCCCAACCAAGGGAGCTGTCTTATACCACGTCCCTGAGACCAAGTTCTCTGCTGCATCCTCCAAGTCAGCTTTTCCAATAGGAGGTGTATAGTGATGTTATATGCTCATATTTAGTTCCTCTTTGTGTTGTTTCTCTTCCTCTGTCAGCAGGAAATGCATCTTTTATATTCTTTCTGTACTTTAGTGGGAAAGTGAGAAACTGCCCTGGCACTAAAAATAAATAAAATCCAATCCTGAATGCAGGTCTGATGGGTGAAGCCTGTAGGCTCTGCCACAGACTGTGTGTGGGTCACATGTCTCCAAGGGGCAGACTCACCAAGCAGGTTGTCATAGTAACACAGCATTAGAGGCAGGTAGCAGGCTGTCCACAAATGTTGAACACAGGGAAATCCAGCAGGAGCTAGGAAGACGGCACCTGTTGGCAGTCTGTGATCCTTCTTGGAAAATATTGTTCATATTCACTATTTTGTATCAAAAAGACTAATATTAAACGTACAGAAAATTATTCTTGAAAATCCACAAGACATCAATTTGTTTCAAATGAAACATTGTGAGTCATATGTTGTCTAGGTTCCGATCTATGTCCTAGAATTGTCAGGTGCAATTTGCCCACCTCATCTTCTTGAATACACCTAAAATTGGTGTTAAATATCCAGGGAGACTGGTTGGTGTCTTCAGTCATACCCACTTAGGCAGAAGAACCATCCTACCACCTTCTACCTCGGCCTCTAGACTCTATATGCTCTCCTTACTTATGCTAACTTCTGCACTCCAAAGATACATCTCTGTAATGATTTCCGGGGGGTTGGAATGGGGTGCTGCTCCTGGTGGCATATGCCTCAGTACTAGGGAGGCAGAAGCAGGAAGATCTCTCTGAGTTCAAGGCCAGATTGCTCTATATAGCAAGCTCCAGATCAACAAGGACTATGTAGGAAGATCTTGTCTCAGAAAAAAAAAAAAAACAAAAACCTGTTAAAAAGGTTATTTTGGGCCAGCAAGATGGCTTAGCAGGTAAACGCAAATAACTTGAGTTCAATCCCTCACCCTATGTGATGACTTCAGGTTATCCTGTGACCTACACACATGCCCCATACACACACGCACACACACACACACACACACACACACACACACACACACACACAATGTGATAATTTTAATGTTATTTCATTCACTCAATGAAAGCAGATTACAAGCTTTCAACTCACCCTTCCTAGCTTACCATAGAAACTGATGAAGTTTCTACCTTAACCAGTTTTCAACTATGAGTAGTCATTTTTGTTTCCTTTAATGGTGTGTGGGGGGGGGGCATGTTCACCTATGCACACATATGTGAAGGCCAGAGGTCAGTATTGTGCACCCCCCCTCTTTGAGGCAGGGTCTCTCACTGAGCCTAGAGCTCACTTTTTCAGCTAGACTGACTGATCATTGAGCTCCAGGGAATTTGCTGCCTCTGCCTCCTCGGTGCTGAGTTTACAGACATCCACCACCATGCCTGGCTTTCATATGAACACTGGGGATTCTAACTTAGGTCCCCATGCTTATAAAGTTGAGCCATCTTTCCAGCTCTGCTCAGCCATTTATGTGTGAACCTCTACAGCTCACGAAATCCTCAGCCTGCTTGAGTCAAGCTTCTGCTCCCTCTATCCCACTGATATGCTTTCCCAGACCACCAGAGAGCCCCAAACCACTCTGACTAAGACTGACAGATTTCAGCCAGGCGGTGGTGGCACACACCTTTAATCTCAGCACTGGGGAGGCAGAGGCAGGCAGATCTCTGAGTTTGAGGCCAATCTGGTCTACAGAGTGAGTTCCAGTACATCCATGGCTACAGAGAAACCCTTTCTTGAAAACACAAATAAAAAAGAGTAACAGTTTCAACTGTCACTTCTCCAGTGTCTCTGCTTATATTTACATTATTAAAATTACTGCATTACAAACATGAATGCTGGTTTTATCTTCAAGCACCTTGCTCCTCTTTACTCACATTTTTCTGCGCTGTCTTTCATCTGCTCAGTCCTTCATTCTTTAATGAGCTTTCCTTCTCCCATTCCTGAGTTTGGAGTGATCTATCCTTAACAAACAACTTTTATTCTCATCTTTTCACCTTCAAATGTAACCGCATCCAGTCCTTATCCTGAATCTCAGAGCATTGGGTCTTCAAAGGTTCCCAAAGCAGGGCTGGTAATGCGGCTCAGTGGTAAACCACCCACAACGTCCAAGTTCAATGGTTCAGTTCTCAGCACTGTGGGGATGTGGGGGTGGAAATAAATAAACAAATAAATAGAAGTTCCTCAAAGTAGAATGGCTCCAAATTGAAGCCACTTTTGTGTTGTTAAGCGCTGCTTCTGTGCCTGGGTTATTTTTCCTGTCTGATGAAGTCCCAGGTTGACAGTCCTCAACAGAAGTGACATCACACTGGGTTTCCCAAAGAGGAAGCTTTACAAGACTTTCTTGATTTGCTCGGAAATCATGGCGTCGAGAGATTTAGAAGACACCGGACTCAGAGAGGAAATCTGATTTCTCTCCCTTCAGACCTCCTCAGACAAAGACTCCCCTCAGCAGTCTTTGTCTCCCCAAATAGAAAACAGGGAGATGATGGTCCTCCTTTGAATGCACGATGTCGACCTTGGGTGGGGTGGGGTCTGTGTGAAAATGAGAGCAGAAGAACCTCAGGGGACTGAAGGGCGATTCAGCTAGAGTCCCCCAAACCTTCTCATATTCTCTGAGAATATAAATGAAGCCAATTCACTGAACTCTAGACTTTGGAGCCTTTAAGAGCATACTTCCTTCCTGTATTTCTAGTAACCACTATTTCAGTCTTCCCTGGAAACTCCATCAGTCACCCTGATTCTTTTTTCCACAGAATTGTCACTAAAATAGATCCATGAGAAGGAGCTAGTTTGACCACTTTGCCCTCTGATACGAGCTGGGGACAAGAACCTGAGGCAAGAAGGGAGAGGCAGTGCCTCCTAACTGCTGCTTCCATGTCAAAGAAAAACAAACCAAAACTCAGAATCATAAAAATGTTTCAAGTTATTCATCTTTGAGAAGGGGTCATACTTGGAATGTACTAGCATTTCAGAATGGAGCTCTAAACATAAGACCACTGAATGAGCCTTCACACAGTGTTATACTTTCCCAGAAACTATGGATTACATGCTTGTGTATTTGTAATTATTTTCCTAAAGAGCGGGTCTATAATTTTTATCAAATTCTCAATAGCCCTCAAAGGTAAGTGTTACTCAAAGGATAATGTGTTTACTGTCAGTTGCTGTGTAACAAATCAGCAACAAGAGCAGCATAACACCACTAGCATTGTTACCTCATGGTCCCAGTCAGGGAGGGATTTAGCTGACTGATTGCTAATTGAGGTCCCTTATGTACCCAAGGAGCCAGCTGAGGTTGTTGCCACCAGAAGACTTGTTTTCAAGATGGCTTACCCACATGGCTTTTGGCAGGAGGTCTCTTCCTTGCCACACAGACCTCCCCATTGAACTGCTTGGGTATCCTCACACCATGGCAACTGCTTTGTGTCCCACCCCTGCCCCATTTACCCAGTGAGTAACCAAGAGAGAAGAAAGGGACACCTTCCAGGACTGTATCAGAAGTCCTCAAAGCAAATGCTGTTAATTCTGCCACAAGCTATGCTGGCAAAAGGACAGCTCATTCTCAGGTGAGGGAAATTTGGTTCCACTTTTGAATTAGAAAGTATCAAAGAGGAGGCAGAGGCAGGCGGATCTTTGTGAGTTCGAGGCCAGCCTGGTCTATAAAGTGAGTCCAGGACAGCCAGGGCTACACAGAGAAACCTTGTCTCGAAAAACCAAAAAAAAAAAAAAAAAAAGAAAGAAAGTATCAAAGAACTTGTAAAAATATTTTCAAATTATTAATTGTTTAAAAACAATCATACTTTATATAAGAAGAAAATTCACACACACACACACACACACAAACACATATATACACATTCTTGCCATTATTAGATAAAAATTTATGACCATACAGGGACAGAACATTTAAAAGATCCACTTTATAGGCTCTATGAAGTCCTACCTTGTATCCTTTTAAGTGACCCAACTATTACATGAATGGCCCACTGAAAGGGATTTAGCATATTAAGGGCAATATTTTGTTATCTTTGTATTCAACATCAACGTATTAATCTGTTTTTCTCTTGCTCCAACAAAATACATGAAGTGGGCTGGCTTTATAAAAAAGAGAAAGAGAGAGAGAGATTTATTCACTCACACGTCAAAAGAGTCACGGTTATGACGCTGGCATCTGCTTGGCTCTGATGTCGAATCATGGCAGATGGCAAGAAGGCAAGATCACATCACCAAACAGGAAGCCAGGGAGTAGAGGGTTCTGCAGTCTCTTCTGAGGGTATGCTCCCAGTGACATGACTAAACTCCACCTCTTAAAGGCCCATACCATCTCACAAAATTGCTATGCATGGGACTGGAAAGATGGCTCAGTGTAAGAGCATGCGTAGCTAGTGAAAACGGCCTGCATTCAGTTCCCAGCACCCACATGGTGACTCACAACTGACTGTACCTCCAGTTCCAGGGATCTAACACACTCTTCTGTCCTCTGTAGGCACCAGGCATGCATGGGGTACATATGCATACATTCATATAAAACATCCATTCACATAAAATAAAAATAAACCTACATTTTAAAAATTACTACACAAAAGGCCAAGTCCCTAGCACAGGAAATCTTAGAGGACACACTCAAACATGTCAAGCATAGTACCAGAAACTCTATGGACATGACACTCAGATGCCAGCTGGATTTACGGTCAAAAGTAACTGTAAATTTTGTTTTTGTCTCCTTAGATGAGGAGATGAGATGAGAGCAGTTTCCAAGCCTGCTGGCTGATTCAGCTCAGCTGTTCTGGCTTAAATTCCTCTCCAAGCTGATTGATTCAAACTGGTTTCTCTTGGCCTCTGACTGAATTGTGCTGGACTCAAACTAACTCTAGCCATCTGTTCTATTCTTCTGGCTCCTTCTCAATTCTCTGGCTTGTTCTGTCTTCAACTGTGTCTAGCCTGTTCTCTGCAACCTGTCTCTGCAAAACTGTCCCTGTGCTTAAATAACCTCTCTTTCCTGTCCTGTTCTCATGACTCATTCTGTCAAATCTTTCTCTGATTTGTCATTTTGTCTGCCCCTCAATTAGATGTCACTTTGAAATATGGCTGCTACCTTCTATAAACTGACTTTACCTTCTTTGTTTGGGATTAAAGGTGTGTGCTAAGGGCGTGCTCTATTCCAATCAGATCATACTGTAATCCAGAGTGTGTCTGCATTCCAGCTGAATCACATAGACCTAGAATATCTTTGGACATGATTCTAGCCAGAGCAACCATGTTGCTGGATTAAAATTCCTCTACAAGTAACTTATTAGTTTTGAAAGTACATGTCATAACCCTCTTTTTCTTTCCTTCTTTCTTTCTCTTTTTTAAAAACATTTAAAAGGCAGAGGGAAAATACTCAAATCAACAAAATCAGAAATGAAAAGGGAGAAATAACAACAGACATCAAGGAAATCCAAAGAATCTTTAGGTCTAACTTCAAAACCCTGTATTCCACAAAATTTGCAAACCTAAGTGAAATGGGCAACTTTCTTGACAGATTCCACCTACCAAAGTTGAATCAAGATCAGATTAACAAATTAAACAGTCCTATAGCCCCTAAGGAAATAAAAAAATTCATTAAAATCTCCCAACCAAAAAAAAAAAAAGCCCAGGGCCAGATGGTTTCAGCACAGAATTCTACCAGAACTTCAAAGAATAACTAATAACAATACTTTACAAATTGTTCCACAAAACAGAAACAGAAGGAACACTGCCAAACTCATTCTATGAGGCCACAGTCACCCTGATACCTAAATCACACAAAGATCCAACAAAGAAAGAGAACTTCAGACCAATCTCCCTCATGAACATAGATGCTAAAATACTCAACAAAATACTTGCCAACCAAATCCAAGAACACATCAAAAGCATCATACACCATGATCAAGTAGGCTTCATTCCAGGAATTCAGGGCTGGTCCAACATATGAAAATTCATTAACATAATCCACCATATAAACAAACTGAAAGAAAAAAATCACATGATCATTTCATTAGATGCAGAAAAAGCATTTGACAAAATCCAACACCCCTTCATGCTAAAAGTCTCGGAGCGAACTGACATACAAGGATCATACCTATAAATAATAAAGGCTATATATATCAAACCAGTAGCCAACATCAAATTAAATGGAAAGAAACTTAAAACATTTCCTTTAAATTCAGAGATAAGGCAAGGATACCCACTCTCCCCATACCTCTTCAACATAGTACTTGAAGTTCTAGCCAGAGCATTAAGACAACTAAAGGAGATCAAGGGGATACAAATCAGAAAGGAAGAAGTTAAATTATCCCTGTTTGGAGACTATATGATAGTATACATAAGTGACCCCAAAAATTCCACCAGAGAACTCTTACAGCTGATAGACTCTTTCATCAAGATGGCTGGATACAAAATTAACTAAAAAAAAAAAAAATTATTAGCCCTTCTTTACACAAAAGATAAATGGGCTGAGAAAGAAATTAGGGAAACATCACCCTTCACAATAGCCAAAAAATAATATAGAATACCTGGGGGTAACTCTAACCAAGCAAGTGAAAGATCTGTACAACAAGAACTTCAAGTTCTTGAAGAAAGAAATTGAAGAGGATATCAGAAGATGGAATGATCTCCCATGTTGGTGGATAGGTAGGATCAACATAATAAAAATGACTGCCCGGTGGTGGTGGCACACGCCTTTAATCCCAGCACTTTGGAGGCAGAGGCAGGCAGATCTTTGTGAGTTTGAGGCCAGCCTGGTCTACAAAGTGAGTCCAGGACAGCCAGGGTTACACAGAGAAACCCTGTCTCGAAAAACCAAAAATAAAATAAAATAAAATAAAAATAAAAAAATAAAATAAAAATGACCACCCTACCAAAAGCAATATACAGATTCAATGCAATTCCCATCAAAATACCAACACAATTCTTTACAGACCTTGAAAGAATAACTCTCCACTTCATATGGAAAAACAAAAAACCCAGAATAGCTAAATCAATCCTGTACAATAAAACAACATCTGGAGGTATAACCATCCCTGATTTCAAGCTACACTACAGAACAATAATAATAAAGACAGCACAGTACTGGTATAGAAACAGACAAGTTGATCAATGGAATAGAATTGAAGACCCAGAAATAAACCCACACACCTATCACCTATCGTCACTTAATTTTGGACAAAGAAGCCAAAACCGCACAATGGAAGAAGGACAGCATCTTCAACAAACGGTGCTGGTCTAACTGGATGTCAATATGTGAAAGAATCCAAATAGACCCATATTTATCACCTTGCACAAAACTTAAGTCCAAGTGGATCAAAGACCTTAACATAAAACTGTACACACTAAATCTAATAGAAGAGAAAGTGGGGGAAACCTGGAACTTATTGGCACAGGTGAGAACGTCCTGAACAGAACACCAATATCTCAGGCCTTAAGACCAACAATCAATAAGTGGAACCTCATGAAATTGAAAAGCTTCTGTAAGGCAAAGGACACTGTCATTAGAACACAAGGGCCATATACAGATTGGGAAAAGATGTTTATCAACCCCACATCTGACAGGACGAATATCCAAAAATCTATAAAGAACTCAAGAAATTAAACACCAACAAACTAAGTAACCCAATCAAAAAATGGGGAAGAGATCTAAAGAGAGAATTCACAAAAGAGGAATCTAAAATAGCTGAGAGACACTTGAAGAAATGTTCAACATCCTTAATCGTCAGAGAAATGCAACTCAAGATGACTCTGAGATTCCATCTCACTCCTGTCAGAATGGCTAAGATCAAAAACTCAAAAGACAGCATATGCTGGCAAGGCTGTGGAGAAATGGGAACACTCCCACATTGCTTGTGGGAGTGCAAACTTGTACAACCACTATGGAAATCAGTGTGGCGATATCTTAGAAAACTTGGAATAGCTCTACCTCAAGACCCAGCCATACCACTCCTGGGCATATATCCAAAAGATTCCTTACAAGGACATCTCCTCAACTATGTTCATAGCAGCCTTATTTGCAATAGCTAGAAATTGGAAACAACCCAGATGTCCTTCAACCAAAGAAGGCTTAAAACTGTGGTACATCTACACAATGGAATACTACTCAGCTACCAGAAACAAGGAAATTATGCAATTTGAAACCAAATGGATGGAACTAGAAAAGCTCATCATGAGTGAGCTAAACCAGACTCAGAAAGATACACATGGCATATATTCATTTATAACTGGATTTTAGCCATTATAGTATAGGATAACCATCCTACAATCACTTGACCCAAAAGAGCAGGAACATGGACTTGGTTACCTGCCAGTGGGACACCCTACCCTAGTGGAACTGCCATGTATGCCTCCTGTGCAAGAGGAAGTGCTTAGACCTCATGTGACTAATGAACTGAGGGGGGCTGATACACGGAGACACCCCACACTGGAGGCATTGGAGGGGTGGAAGAGGGGGTAGAGGGTGGGAGGGAGGGGCCGGGAGGGGGTGGAGAGATGGGGTGGCAATGGAGACATAACGAAGTAATAAGTAAATGTTTAAAAAAAAGTCAGGGGCCAAATACGTATAAACTGGACATTGGGAAGGTATACTGGGCCAATTTACTCTCATAAATGTGGCATATTTATATCTATTGTTTTGTATAATACTTACTGTTATAAAAGAAGGAACCATCTGTTGGACTGAAAGGGGAAACTTCTGGGGGGAAGAGGGTGGAAGGGTGGGTTAGGAAGGGGGAATAGGGAGGGGTTTATTACTGAGATGTAACTTGAAGAAAAAAAATAAAGTATTTAAATAACAAAAAAAAAACATTTTTTGAAATCAAGTTTCTCTATGTAGCCCAGGCTGGCCTTGAACTCACCATTCTCCTGTCTCAGTCTCCCTAGTGTTGGGATCACAGGTGTAAGCTACCATACTCAGCTCTCAATAGGCTCTACTAAACTGTTCAAATGTGCATTTGGAAATATTCTCAAGTAATATGCCTATCTGCATACCTCAACTGTCTTTAATTTCATCAATGAGAGTCATTTCTGTTATCAAATTAACACAAAGCCATCAATTACACAAGAGAACATCCATTTCTGATATGTAGCTTACTACTCAGCAGGATACCTCCTACATAAAAAACAGAAGATTTGGGCACTTGCAGAATGTGGATGGCTGTTCTAGTTTTATGCTAAGCTGATATTCTTAGGGGTATGGATGGTAAAGCTAAGCATGGTGGCACATTGTTGTAATCCCATACTCAAGAGGTTGTGTAACAGTAAATTTTATTTATCACATATATTTATTAACACTTAACAATTACCTAACAATTGTCTATAAAATTCCTAAATCCTAAACCCAAACCCTAACTCTGAAACCTAGCACCTGAAACTTTTTAGTACCTATAATACAAGCATTTAACATTAGCCTAAGGTTTCTCAAAAGGATATTTTTCTCTGAGCGTGGGTCCTGATGGATGGTTGGTCTTCATACAATTTTCAGTTTTTAAAGTCTCTAAATTTCTTTCATTGCCCTCTTGGTCTTAAGAACAATTAACATATGAAAGTTTCCCAGGCGGCTCACCTATTCAGATGCTTATGGCCTGCAAAGGCCCAAGTCCCGATCCATGTCTAAGCACTCCTGAATCTCAGGGAAAATCTGTCTCCTCTCCAGACCTGAAACAAAACGGGTCAACATTAACATTAACATTAGGGTGAAACTTTCCAATGAGATTGTGATGCATGTTTTTCCACCCGTCAAGGAAAATGTTGTTGAGTGAGTCAGGAACAGGAGAGAGAGAGCCCATCCTCCATCCATGTGAATCCTGCCTTATATATCTTCACCTGTCGGCAGAAGCTTTTGTGCACTTTTCCAGTTATGTCCCTGGGCTCAAACTTTTTTTTATTCTTTTTTTATTGAAAAATTTTTGTTTTGTGAATTTCACATCATGCACCCTGTTCCCTCTCATCTCCCACCAGACCCACCCTCCACCTTTGCAATCTGTCCCAGGATAAAAAATAAAATCTCATTGTGGAAGCTGCAGTGTGTCTCAGTATGTCCCACAATATTCCCCTTGTCCACACATTCTGCTTGCAAATGTTCATTATAATGACTCCTTGGTCTGATACAAGGCCCCTGGTTTCCGCTACTCCATCAGTACTGGTATCTCACTGGAACTCCTCTCAGATGTGCTGTAACTGTCCTGTGTCATGGAGATCCTGCAGTCCTGGGTTGTGGAACTGGCCTCTTCTTGCACTCCAGCAGTTCATCCATGGGGTAGATGTTGGGGTGGGCCACCTCAAAGCCCTGGTTCTGGACCTGCAACCCTCACTTGCAGGGCAAGTTCTACCATGGAAAGGTGCAGGGCCTGCTCTCCCAAGTGCTGCAGCATATGAGGGACAGGGACAGCTCCTGCGCTTGTGACTCCATCTGGGCCAGAACTCCTGTTAGCCAGTGGTGGTGAAGGCAAAAGGGAGGGGAGGGCATCTCTCCCTAGCTACCACCACCACATAGCAGACAAAAGGCAGACTGGCTCCCCCACACTCATTCCTTCAGGGCTGGCTCACCCACAACCCCCTCAACCAGGGCCAGGCAGAGTTCTTCTATTTTCTGGTTTGTTTCCTGTCCTGGGACCCCATCTTGTGCTTGCCTAGTACTGGTCTGGTAGTCATCTCAGGCTACCTGATGGCATTAAAGTGGTGTTGGTATCCAGCTTGCTTTTTTTCCCCAGGAATGTCAGGCTACTATTCATTCAGATGTTCATAGGTCAGAACACTGAATGTAGATATAGCCTCTCTCCTCTCTGCCTCCTACTGATCAAACTTTTAAATTATTATTTACTAACAATATTCACCTATAACAAATATCAACAAGTTCTTAATTATTAATCCTACAAATTCCTACAATTCCTTTAACCTAACCACTAATCCTATTGACAATTATTTTCCTAACCTTTTAGAAGGATACAGTCTCTGGGGCAGGTCTTCAGTGGTCAGGAACACAGTCTCTGTAGTAGACCCTTTAAAGCACTCGGCAGTCTTTTTTCTGGAATATCTCAGATGCAGGTTCGTCAGGGTAAGTTGGCTATCACAGTCTTACCTTAAATAAGGCTTAATGCTTTCTTCTCTCTGGGAGACTGCATCAGCAACTCTACTCAGTCCTTAAAGCTGGCCACAGTTTCGTTTAGGCCACTTTTCGGACAGATCAAACCCCTCTAGGCAAAAGTTGAGCTACAGGGTTTAGTCCTTGACCTTTTGCTGTCTTGCTGAGGCTTTCTCTGCTCACCAGCTTTTTTCTGCTTCAGGGAGATCTGACCATCAGTTCACCAGCACTTTTTTCAGCAGGACTCTCTAGCATCAAGGGCCTCTCTTGGATGGGGCTCCATGCACTGTCCTTAAATAGGAGGAACTCTATTTCAGCTTAATTTGGGCTCCACCCACTTAGCAGCTGAAAACAATGTCAGGCCAGATACTTTGTTTCTCAAGTCCATTAAGTCTTTCCTGTTTTCCTGACTTCAACCTTGTTTTTCTATCAGCTGATAAGCTAATTGGTCACAGCCAAGTTGATCTTCATGCCCCGAATTGAGAGACTGTATCAGAAACCCCCATATATTTTCTAAATCTAATTTAATTATTCTAACTCCATACAGCGTGAATTCACAGGCAGTCCGCAGATGTGGGCAGGTGCCTCAGAGCTTGTCATTCAGATGTTTTTTTTGCAAAGAGATCTCCAGAGGGCAAGCACATCAGGGGGCATGTCCTGCCCCCAGCCCTAAGATCAAAGAGGTCCTGGTTCTCCGAGAGTTCCCAAGGACATGCCACTTTGGAAGTAAGTCTTTTATCTTAAAGTCCAGCCTTATTCCAAGTTCCCTATGCTATTACATGCTAACACTAAACCTACCACACTTCCTCCCTTCTCACCAAACAATCAATTTTCCCTAACAATACCCATGTGTCTATATCAAGAAAAATCATATGAATGGTTTATGTACAATACATAAACAAAATAAACATAAATATATATATATACATGGTAATATTTGCATCTTTTGACAAGTTAAGATACCTATTACTTATATGTCTATAATAAAAACAATCATATGAATTGTTTATGTATAATACATAAACAAAATAAACATCATAATACAAAATAATATATGAAAAATATCATTAAATTGACCTTAATTTTTTTTTTTTTTTGGAAGAAGTAGGCTGGAGAGAAGCCAGGAGCAGACAAGGAGGACATGCCTTAGGGTAGATTAAAGAAAATCCTTTCACATGGCCTGGAACATCAGCTGAGTGTGGAGAATAATAGTCCAAAGGGACGTATGTATATAGTGTATTCATTTATAATGGGGGGTTAAGGATTAATACTGCCGACCAATTAAAGATAATATAAATACTGGGTAAATAGTTTAATTAGCCATTTTTTTCAACAAGGTTGAGGCAGGAGGATTGATCATTTGAGTCCAGCCCAGGCCACAAAATAAACTGAGAATCACCCTGGACTGCATACTGGACTGTGTATTGAGAATCTATTTTTTTTTTTTTTTTTGGTTTTTCGAGACAGGGTTTCTCTGTGTAACAGCCCTGGCTGTCCTGGACTCACTTTGTAGACCAGGCTGGCCTCGAACTCGCAAAGATCCGCCTGCCTCTGCCTCCCAAGTGCTGGGATTAAAGGCGTGCGCCACCACCGCCCGGCTGAGAATCTATTTTTAAACGAACAACAACAACAACAAAAATGGTAACAATACAACAGTAAAAATAATATGTGTCATGGTTTAGAAGTCAGATGTTCCCCTAAAACTCATGTGTTGAAGCATGGTCTTCAGTGTAGCAGTGTTCATAGATGGGACCTTCGGAGATGGTAGAAACCATAGGAGGTGTGGTCTATTTGGATAAAGTAGGTCTATAAAGAATATACTTTGCCTTGGTCCCTTTTCTTTCAATGTTTCTCTGCCACCATGAGATAAAGTAACTCTTTTCTGCCACATTCTCCCCACCATAAGATTCTGCCTCACCCCAGGGTTAGCAATGGGACCAAGATGCTAAGGAATGAAGCCATGAGGAAAATAAAGCCTTCTTCTTTTTAAGGTGATCATCTCCAGGATTCAGCCATAGTGATAGTGACAGAAAGGTTGCACAGTGACAAGGAACACTGGCATTAAGTGATGAGGTTGTTGTGACCGTACCTGACTTGCGTTCAGATGCCTTAGGGACCAATGTGCAGAAGAGTTTGAAAAGCTTGGAGAAGCAAAGTAGAAAAATGTATACAACCATAAGCAGAGCTTAAAGGGCAACTCTAGTGTGATTTCAGAAGACCAGAGGCTGGTGGACACACAGACAGTAAAGGCCAGGCCAGTGAGGCTTCAGAGAGAAATGAGGACTGTTGGGAAGTGAACTAGAGGTTATTCATGTTATGTTCTGGCGACTATTTTGTCCTGACTGGAGTTTCTATTGCTGTGATAAAATACCATGATCAAAAGCCATGTGGTGAGGAAAGGGTTTATTTGGCTCACATGTCCTACGTCATGGTCCACTGAGGAAGCCAAGGAAGGACCCTGAAGCAAAGGCCATGGATCAACACTGCTAACTGGCTTGTTCCCCTGGCTTTCTTAGTTTGCTTTCTTATATACCTCAGGACCACCTTCCTAAGGGTGCCACTGCCTACAGTGGGCTGGGCCCTACCACATCAAGGATTAATCAAGAAAATGCCTACAAACTTGCCTATAACCAATCTTATGGAGGTATTTTCTCAAATAAAACTTCTTCTTCTGAGCCAGGACAGATATTGTCTGCATTTTGTCCCTTCCCTGAGACTTCATGCAAAATCAAGTTTAAAAGTGATGGTCTACTTCATGTGTTGGAGAGAATGTCAAGCAGAACACTTGGGCTACTACGACAAGTTATCACTAGATGTTTTTACTCAGTTTACAGTGGGAGGGAACAGAAACAACAACAACAAAAAAATTCCCAGAAAAACAATGCTTGTAAAGTTGGGACCAAAGCAGATGGAATTGTGAAAGAGATCAATGCCATTAAAAAGACTGCTCGGTTGGTGGCACGTCTGCCCAGCATGCAGGAGGCACTCCGTAAATCGGTGAGGATGGCACAAACTTGCAACCACAGCACTCAGGAAGTGAAGGCAAGAAGACTGGGATTATAGTTCAAGGTCATACTCAGCTATATAAGAGTTTGAGGCCAGCCTGGGCTACATGAGACACAATAGATGTAAGAATATTAGCAGGACTCTACCCCTGCGGCCTCAAAGTGTGACAGCCTAAATCCTTCATTTGCGATCTGCTTCTACAGAGGACCACCAAGGAAGATGGTTCCCTGGAATTTGTTCCTTGGCATTTAGACATTCACAAGTCACCATAGCTGTGATCCAAGGGCTCCAGATTCTGCTCCTGCTGGTGAAGGACCTCGGTACCATCCATGCGGTGTTGAATTTTCAGGGTTGCACAAGACAGACTTGTAGGGCCACAGAGGCACCTGAGATTTCAAAAGAAAAGCCTGGGAGGCCAGCCAATGTGCAGCAAGATCAGAGTCCCTGAAAGGAGCCCCTGAGAGGATGATACCTGATGGACCACAAACGAAGCCAAAGATAAAATGGAGACCCCAGGAAAGTGGATATGCCACAGATAATGTGGAGAGTCGGCCAAGAGAATGACCATATAGTCTTCAGCCACCAAGGTTACATGGGTGGGACTACCTGCACCTATTGGAGCTCTGTGTGTTCCACAATGGGACACAACTACACTATTTAGTGTTTGTTTTGGGGTTTCAGTCTTGCATTGGTCTGGTTTTTCCCTTGCTACTTTTCTCTTTTGGAGTAGAAATGAATACTGTATGTCATTTATATTTTGAAAATATATAACTTGGTTTTTTTGGTTTTCACATGGGACTTCCTGTTGAATTTGCTGTGAGTCTCAGACAAAACTTTGGACATTGTATGCTATTTTTGAAATGGTTGTTATATGCTGAAACTGTTAAGACAATGTGAATTCTTGGAGATGACTGAATACATTTTGCATTCTGAGACACCCAGGAGCCTTTGGGAATTAAGTGGAAAACTTTGGCTTGAATCTTAAGTATCTCACCAAAATTGACAATTGAAGTCTTGGATCCCATTGCTGAGATATGGGGCTTTGGGGAGGTGATTGTATCATATAATCCACTTACGAATTCATACTTTAGTAGGCTTTTTGGATAATGGAATAGTTGTGGTCAGAGCCTGGCCCCTGGCAGCCCTAACAATCTTGTCTCAGGCATTTGCCCTCAATTAGGGCTATTAAAGACACAAATAATAGAAAACAGAAAAAGAATGGTCAAGAAGAACAGAGAGATCCAGTGACATACCCTGGTCCACCTCTGTGTTCCTAACATTAGCTTTTAGTTCAAATAAATGGCACGAGACTTGTACAGCTAAAGCCATCCTGGTCAAAGTGTGGTTCTGTCCACCATTCTCAGCTCCAACCTCTCCTGTAAGGTGGTGTGTCAAAACAGTGTGAAATCTCTTTCTGGGAGACAAGGGCCCCTCTCTTTAGGGACAGGCATCCACCCTTTATCTTCTTAAAGTGTAAGATTCCTAGGAAAATTCTAATTTCTTGGGATCTGCTGTTTCAATAATTCAATATCTAAAGGGAGAGGGACATGCGTCTGGAATACCTTTATTCCTTCCAAGACAGTTATCATGCTGGAAACCTTAGGAGGTAGGACCTATGTGGAGGAAGTAGGTCTTTGGGAATGTGTCTTTTATCCCCAACAACATCCCCTACTGCCACGACATGATCAGCTTTGCTCCACCATTATGCATCCACTGGTCCTTGGGGCCAAACCACAATGTAAATAAGCCTCTGGATCCAAAACCCAAAATATATCTTTGCTGGATATTTGTCATAATGACAAAAATCTGACCAATTTACACCCTATCTTCATGACCAGTCACAAATAGGAAATGTTTACAACACATGCAGATATAAAGGAACAGTGCCTAAACTAAAACAAAGAGTTGCTATAAACCAATAAGAAACAGAATCCTAATCCTATAGAAAAAGATGCAAAGAGATGACAACTCGTGAGAAGATATGAAATGTTTACAGCCACATTGTTTGCAAAACCCCCAACTGAGAGCACCAAGCACCAATCTCCAACAGGAGATTGAAGTGTGATGTGTTCATATACAAGGATAATATAAAATTGTCACAGGGTCATTTCTATTTCTATTCTCAAAGCATGTTAGGCAGAATAAGCAAGCTACAGTAAGAAGAATACGCACAGCAAGGACAGGTATATTCAACAACACACAGAGCTATGTGCCATTCTGTGGCTTCCAGCGGGAAATTCCCAGCTTGGTCTGGTAATCAGGCAGGAAAAAGCATGCTCCTCTACTGGAAGATCTGGGCTAGGCCAGAGAGGGAGGAGAAAAGTTCATTTTCACTGCCAAAATGCTGCAGCTTTCTTAGCTAAACTGCCAGCATCGGGCTAGGCAGTTTCAAGGAGCCTGGGGCTCCTGGGGCTGGGCCAGGTGGCCGGGGCAGGTGGTGCTAGAGAGGCTTCTGAAGCTCAGCGCTTTTCAGCAGGAGCATGTGCCCTGAGCAGGCCTAGCCCGCCAGGCAGCCGGGGTAGTAAATTCTTCCCAACCTCAAAATAAATGGTCAAGTCTCAGGTAGTCATGGCAGGGGGGAGAGGAAGGGAGGGAGGGAAAGAGAGAGAGAGAGAGAGAGTTTATTTGATAAATTAGAGGCATTATAGGCCTTTGGCAGTGGGGAGGAGTTTTGGAGGTGAATACATTTGATTCGATGGGTATCATCCTATCAGAAGAAAGGAAATGTAATACCTGATTAAGAAAAGCTCCAGGTAGGCTAGAGGCATAGACAAATGTCATTGGCTGAAAGCCAAGGCATGGATAGGCCTCATTTTAGAATCTCCAGGTGTTTGCTGGGTGGGTTTCTTACCAGAGTGGGACTATGTGACACAGCTTAGAGGATCTGATTCCTCAGATCAGAGGGAGGAAGGGCTTTCTGCTGAAAAAAGGGAGTCCATCATTTTAGCACCAAGCTCACTGGTTTTCCGGAAACTCCAGATTTCTACCTCATCAATAGAAATTCCCTACAGCTATGCACACGGCCCCTGTCTCACAATGATTCAATTTACAATGCTTTGAGTTTACAACAGTGCAAAATCAGTATATGTGCAAGAAGCCCCATGTCAACAGCTGGGCCTGGTGGCGCATGCTCATAACCCTGCACTCAGAAGGCTGAGGCAGAGCAATCGTAATACAATACTTCAAACTGCAAACTTACATCTTTTCCCGGGCTAGTGATTTTTAGTGCTGTAGTTAGTCTGATGAACTGTACAGCCACTTAGTCATGAGGCTGAACAGAGACCACGGTGCTCTGTGTTCCCAAAATGCTATCAGAAGAAAGGAAATGTAATATCTAATTAACCCATGGGCAGTAGGGGTGGGAGAAAAACACCCAGATAGCCGCCAACACTTTATTATAAAATATGATTGTGTTCGGTGATTTTACTCAACTGATTTAAGTGTTCTGAGCATATTTGGATAAATGAGATTAAGCTATCATATTTATTAATTTAAATCCACTAAAGACACTTTCAACTTGTGTTCTTCTTAACCTATGGAGGGCTTACTGAATGTTCACCAATGTAAATTAAAGAGACCTATACCATGCAGTGCTTGAAGTGATGTGTAAAATAATACATGAGAGGACCACAGAGCTGGCTCAGTGGCTAGTGGGTTTGCTGCTCTTCCAGAGGACACAAGTTCAGTCTCCAGCACCCACGTAAGGCACTTACTACTGTCTGTAACTTCAGCTTCCAAGAGATCTGACACCTTCCTCTGGCCTTCATGGACCATACACATGGCAAATACTCAAAAGATACAAGATACTCTAATACATAAATAAAAATAAACTTCTTTAATGCATGGGAATAAAAAATACCAAGTTTAGGATACCACTTACCTCTCTATAAGGAAGAAAGGAGAATCCATGGGGTCAGGTCTGTAAGAAGGCTTCGGCTTTAGGCTGGGGAAGGGGCTCAGTGGCAGAGCACTTGCCTAGTGTATTTGTGACCTGAGGTTCCATCCACCATGGCAAAAAGAAAAAAAGGAAAGAAAAACTCTACTTATTGAATTGGACAGCTACATTGGTTATGTGTTTACATTCATTCATTCTTCTTCTTTTTTTGCGGGGGAGGGGGAGAAGGTGGTTGAGACAGGGTTTCTCTGTGTAGCCCTGGCTGTCCTGGAATTCACTCTGTAGACCAGGCTAGCCTCAAACTCAGAGATCTACCTGGCTCTGCCTCCTGAGTGCTGGGATTAAAGGTGTGTGCCACCATGACTGGCTGATTCTTCTTCTTCTTCTTCTTCTTCTTCTTCTTCGTCTTCTTCTTCTTCTTCTCCTCCTCCTTCTTCTTTTTAACCAGGATTGCTCCCTGTCAGGCTGAACTTAAACTCACGATCCTCCTGCCTCCCTTATATGCTGGGATTGCAGGTATATGCCACCACAGCTGGGTGTATTAGTCTTCATATTTTTGTATTTATTAAATATTATAAAACCAAGTTTAAAAATAAATAACATACATTAAATTCTAGTCTGCAGTTTTTCTCTCATGCTAGGTCCTCATTGCTGGACAACAACTTTGCCAAAAGTTACCACTACATAGATTTATTATCTTGTAACTATGGTCCTGTGACAGAGCAATTAGGTTCACAAACCTGCTGTGCACATTTATGTACTTTAATTTTTTAATTATTTATTTTTATGTATTATTGTTTTGCATGCATGCATGTCTGTGTACCATGTGCATGTACCCTAGCACCCAAGAGGCCAGAATATGGTGTCAAATGTCCCGGAACTGGAGTTACAGGTAGTTGTTAGTTACCCTACACATGTGGGAATCAAACTCCGGCTCTCTGGAAATGCATCCAATGCTCTTAACCAATGAACCATCTCTCTAGCCCCCAAGTTTTCTGTATTTCAGAATAAATTAAGACACAGAAATTGGTAAAGGATAATAGACTTATCTACAGTTTGTCCAAGCAGTAGGCAAAGACTCCTGGTCTCCCCTGCCTTTCTGGTACATTTTATAATTTTAGAGGAAAGACTAAACAAAAGCTAGGAATGTACTTATGCTAGTGTAGCTGTGAGGTTTGCCTCAGAATTATGTGGAATCTCCTCATCTGAGGAAATTCCAGCCTGGCCCAAGATCTGTAACTCTTTTACCAGCATGGGTTTCCTGGAGAAATTTTAATTCTTTGGAGTCAACTGTTCCACTAGTTTGAAAGTGGAAGGAAGGATCGGTCACAAATGTCTCTTTTTGGAATCCAGTTTCTATGACCAGATGTTAACATAGGATCACAGTGACAGTCCCTTCATCTTCAAAGCTGTCAACATAGCATTTTCCAATCTGTCTCTGGCCTGTTTTCATCATCACATGTCTGAATCTGACCCTCCCACCTCCCTCTCATAAGAACCCTTTTGATGGCATTCAGTTCACCCACATAATCCAGTATAATCTCCTCATGCCTCAAGATCCGTAACTAATCACATCTGCAAAATCCCTCTTTGTATGTAACATGACATATTCACAGATCTGGAGGAATAGTTCATGGACATCTCTGGTGGTATCTGCTACAGATGCTGCATTTTTAGCATGGCCCCGGTGCTGTGGCTCCCGTAGCCCAGGAAGAAGCCCCTGTAGCTCCTAGCTGTGAATCGGGTTTCTGTTGTGGGGAGACCTAGACAGTCTGAGGCCAGCCAAAGGGTGAATGCTGGTGATGCTGGAAACTCCCATCTGGAGAACCGATACAGAACCATGGAAGGAAGGGACTCGAAATGCTACAGCCGAGCTTCGAACCTTCCTCAGAGCAGTCAGGCGTGGTTATAAATATAAATCTAACCCCAACACTCTCCTGTGAAAAGCCCCTTCATGACTCCTCCGTGCTTTGGAAAAGGGAACAAAGAAAGTCCTAAAGTGGTCCTAGAGAGGATTTTTTTCAACCTCAGTCTTAATGTTACTCTGGGCTAAGTCATTCTTTGTGGCCAAGGGCTGTCCTGTGGGCTGCCGGGAGTCTCATAGTTTTCTTAGAGTGACTCAGCCCTGCCCCATACATCCTTGTGACAATCTGCCAAATGTCCCCAGAGGACAGAATTGTACTTAACTAAGACTTCCTATCCATCAGAACCCTCGGAATCTGGGTCTAGTCTCTGTCCCACCCTGGGCTCTTCTTCAGGTACCTGAGGGTGAAATGTGAGCAGTGAATCTCAGCAGAACACACCGTCCCTCCACCTCAAGATCTCTGCATACTTTCTTCTTTTCCACCTCTTGTCACCTAGAATTTGTTTCCTTGGGTCTGAGACAAATGTTTCCTGCTTAACCCTTCCCCTCCCTTGCCTTCCAAGGCCAGCTGTTAGATGCTGCTGCAGCCTGATCCTCCATACAACCCTCTTCATAACTGCCTGCCCCACTGACCCACTTAGGAGTGGGGACTGTGGCTCTAGTGTTGCATGATGGGTAGACACTGCTGCCCAATCTACTGTTATACCACACCAGACAACCAAGACAGGAATCAGAATAGGAAGCATGGAGAATGTGTCCCTATAGTAGGAGATGATTAAGTGTCTACTTGAATCTCAATAGTGTTGGCTGGCCCTATTACACTTAGCAAGTAACTTGAGTATGATTTGAAAAAAAAAATCTTCTTCTGAGGACAGTGAGCCTGAGGTTCCTACACATCAGTAATCGTTCTCTGCAGGACTCCTGTCAAATTATGCCCTCCCTATGGGACAGTTGCACCATGAACTTGGTACCTACCAATGGTTCTCTGGGAGAGGAGAGCTCAGTGGGGAGAAGAAGGCTGTTTCCTGTCAGCCAGGTACAGTGGACCAACCATGGGCACCCCCAAATCAGAGATGTCAAGATCCTAGGATGATATAGTACAGGATAACTATACTACAGCCAATGCACCAAAGGGAACAGGAACATAGACTTTGTTACCTGTCAATAAGACACTTAGCCCTAGTGGGACTGCCTTGTAGGCCCTCAGTATATGAGGAGGCTCTTGGCTCTCATATGACTGCTGAACTGGGGCAGGGGACTGATATGTAGGGACACTCCACTCCAGAGGAGTGGGATGGAAGGGATGGGGGTAGAGGATGGGAGGGAGGAACTGGGAGGGGTGGAAAGAGGATACTATGGTGGAGATTTAACCTGAAGTAATAAATAAACATTGAAAAAAAAATCCTAGCAAATTCCCTGTTGCCTGCCTAGGTTGGTGATATGCAAGCAACCCAAAGACCTTGTGCCATAGAAACTCAGCAATGTTCCTCAGGTGACCATATTTTAAATTAAAAAAAAAAAATCTGGGCGGGGCTGCCAGACTTTCCCAGGACATGAAATCAGTTCTCCTGCTTCCCTGTGTGGGGGTTCAGCAGGCTTCACCCCATTTCTTACACATTTCCAAATATAATAAAGCCCTGAATCCCACTAAGGCCTCAGTCTGAGTTGAGTTTCCTAACTTTGGTCAAGATACTGACAAATATATAATCCTGCATTGTTAATCACTTAACGTTCCTTTAGATGTGTATATATGTAACAAAAACAGCTGCAATTATATACCTAACATGTTCATTGTAAAAGGTGTTGAGCAGCTCGAAAGAATTTTTAAAAAATCACCTTTCTTACATCTATCTCTTTACCCAAATACACACATGATGTGAGTTTTGCATACCAGGCAAATGAATTAAAAAGGAATTATGCTGTTAGCATCATTGATAGCAAACAGCCCTGAGAGCCCCTCAAACAAGAGCCATGCAAACATAACAGTGTGATTAAATCGTTCCAAACCACAGTTCTCCAAGGCTTCAAAACCTTAGGAGAGAGACCTCAAGGACTCAAAGGGGCCATGAGCAGTGTTAAGGGGGAGGCACGCCTCACAGTTTTTATTTTTCTCCCAGATGCATTCTGCAAGCTTTGGTCAGATTCAAGAATTAAATAACTAAAATTTTCTGTATCATACAATTGCATGTCTGTGAGACACTTAAACCTTCTAACCTTCTAGGTGGCCCTAGGTACCTCTCACATTCTGAGACGAAGGCAGGGGAGGGAACCCACAAGTGTCAGCCCACTGTTCCAGCCTTCTGTCCATCACAGGTCCCGGCTCTGAGAGGCATCTCTCGGGTTTCCCCGAGATGAATACACTCTTTCTTCTAGAATCAGAGCTGAAAGGAGATTCCAGCGTCCTCCTCTTTCACAAGGACTGTGTGAGGAACCCACATTCCAGGGCTGAAGATCAAAAGTCGCCTGTGTGTTAGGGGTTATCTAGGGCAAAAAGAACCTTTGCACCCACGTGTAGGGCTCACGAAGAGGAGAGCTATAATAGGGCAAGATAGAGTTTAAATTGAGGAAGATACCAGTGCTCAGTTGGCCATGAACTTTCATCCCTGCGCAAGAGCTGGTGTTTTCTTTGCTCCACTCTTATCCTGGCCTTGTAGTCATATCATAAAGTAAAACTGCATTTAGGTCAACTTCAAAATCTCCATCCATAGTCTATCACAGTCTCACTGATTGAAAGTACAAAGTCCAAACTCTCTTCTGAGACTTATGCAATCTCTTAACTGCAATGCCCTTTAAAGTCAAAACGAAAAAACAGATCACATACTTCCAACATACAAAAGCGCAACATATACGTTACCGTTCCAAAAGGGAGGAAAGGGGGCAGTAAGGAAATATTGGACCAAAGCAACATCAAAAACTAACTGGACAAACTCCACACTCTGCATCTCCGTATCTGATGTGAAAGCCTCTTCAGATCTCCAACTCGTTTCAGCTTTGTTGACTGCAGCACACTTCTTTCTCCCCTCTCTGTTAGCAGCTTCCCTTGACAGGTATCTCATGACTCTGGCATCTCCAATATCTTGGGTTCTCCAGTGAAATCCAGCTTTCACCTTCACAGCTTCACACAATGGCCTCTCTGGGCCACCATGCAAGGACACCCTTGACACATGCTGGGCCTCAGCAGCTTTCCTTACCCGTGGAAGGAGATTCCAGGATCCCTTTCTCGTATCCTTGACTATAAGGCCAGAATCACAGAGTTTAAGCTGTCAAGTTCTGCTGCTTGCTGAGGCTGGAACATGGCCCCCTTGTTCAAATATGTTGAGGCCTGCTCTTTTAGCATAACTGTGGACACATTGTATCCAGCCTCCATGTTGATCATGGGATGAAATTAAGTTCAAGTTTTCTGTCACCTCCCAAATTCGTGATGACATGCTGACACTGAAAGTTTATCCTGAAAGATCAGAGTGGCCTACTGTTCCAAATGTCTTACCATGATTGTATGGAACTATTACTTATGATCTGTTACCTTAGTGCTTTGGAAACCCTTAGCCACAGTCCTACTTAACCTCACTTAGGACCAGTCAGATTAAAGGTTAGCTGATAATGCTTTGTCTAACTAGTCAAAATGATGTACTACTGCCCTCCTCTTGCTTCCTACACCTGGTTACCTGGCTGTTGCCTGGTTGCAGTTTTTCTTATAAAAAGCCTGCCGTAGAAACAGACCAGGGTCACAGCTAGGGTCCAAGCCCTCTCTGTGGATCAGTTCTGGGTTATGCATTTAATAAACCATCAGTATCTGAGACTGGTGTCTGAGTGGTTTGTGTGGCTGTTCTTGGACTCTAACAAATACATTTTTGCCAGCTTTCTGTTTTCAGTGGTTTTCCTTCACTGCCAAAGCCTGGCTGTCCAGGAACTCCATCTGTGGATCAGGCTGGCGTTGAACTCAGAGATCTACCTGCCTCTGCCTACTGAGTGCTGAGATTAAAGGTGTGTGTCACCACACCCAGCCCTAAACTGTTCTTTAATTCCTTCTCACAAGTTGGAAGCTTAGCTGGGTGGGATCTTGCCCTGAAGTTGCCACTCCATTTATTCCATGTAACACCAGGCTTTTCTTTAATCTGTTTATCTCTCTGAACACAGGACTTGGCCCCATTCCACTTCCTGGTACCCCTTTTCTCCTCGAACTATACATTTTATATTTTTCCTTGTTCGGCTTTCTCCTGTTCCTTTCTCCTTTTAAGATTGGCCACAAAAGCCAGGTGTTGGTGGTGCACGCCTTTAATCCCAGCACTCAGGAGGCAGAGGCAGGTGGATCTCTGTGAGTTCGAGGCCAGCCTGGTCTACAAAGTGAGTCCAGGACAGCCAGAGATACACAGAGAAACCCTGTCTCAAAAAAAACAAACAAACAAAAAAGATTGTCCACTAATAACCACATGACACAGTAAATACCAAACTGTTTTTGAAACCTCCTCTGCCAATGCTGTTAATCCAAAAATCTTCAATTTAGCCTTAGGCAGATTTTGGGGGGGCAAGGGCAGAAAACAGCCACATTCTTCACCAAAATATCGGAAGAACAATTTCTAGGCCACTTATTAATATTCTTCTCCTTTGAAGCCTCTTGAGCTGGCCCATCATAATTTACATTGCTCTCAGCACCACTGTCTTCATGCTCCTACTAATATAGCCCATTAAGTCCCCCTTAAAGCATCCAACTGCTTTATGAATCTGAAGTCCCAAAGCCCACATTCCACCAAGGAATGTGGTCAGGTCTGTCACAGCAATACCTCACTCCTGGTATCAACTTCTGTCTTAGTTATTGTGTTCATTGCTGTAAAGAGACACCACGACCCCTTCAACTCTTAGAAAGGAAAACATTTCACTGAGGCTGCTGACATTCAAAGATTTAGTCAGGCAACAGAAAGAGAGAGAGAGACTGGGCCTGGCTTGAGCATTTGAAACCTCAAAGCCCACCTCCATTGACCCACCTCATCCAACAAGGCCACACCTACTCTACGAAGGCCACACCTCCTAATAGTGCCACTCCCTATGAGCCCATGAGAACCATTTTGAATCAAACCACCACAGACACCAGAAACAAACTATACGTAAAACATTGACAAGCTGTGTTCCAGCTACCTAAGATTACCAAAGTTAAAAGACGAAATATAACGCCGGGCAGTGGTGGCGCACGCCTTTAATCCCAGCACTTGGGAGGCAGAGGCAGGCGGATCTTTGCGAGTTCGAGGCCAGCCTGGTCTACAAATTGAGTCCAGGACAGCCAGGGCTACACAGAGAAACCCTGTCTCAAAAACCAAAAAACAAACAAACAAACAAACAAACAAACAAACAAAAAGACGAAATATAAACTGGGAAAATATGTTTGTATTGCATAGACTGACAAAAGGTAAGTATTCAAAATTTAAAGGGGGAAAAAGAACTTAAAAAAATAAATAAACATGAGGTGGGATGCTCGAGAAACAGTTGGTCAGTAAAGTGCTCACCACACAAGCTTAAGGACCTGAGTTCAGTCCCCCAAACTCATGTAAAGATGCCAGCCACAAGGAGTGCTGAGGATGCAGACTGGAGGGTCCCCTAGGCCAGTCTACTTGATGAGCTCTAAGCCAAAGAGAGACCCTGTCTCAAAGAAAGTGGACAATGCTCCTGAAGATAACACTTCAGGCTGTCCATTGGCCTACACACACACAGAAAGAGGACAGAATATGTGAGGGCAAAGGGTATATGTAGTTCAATGAGAGCACATTTGTTTAGCATTCATGAGGCCCGGTACTAAAAAACAAAAACAAAATAAAACAAACAAAAATCCCTTAAGGAAATACAGGTAAAAAAGATTTGAACAGGAGCTGAACAGAGTAGCTTACACCTGCAATCCCAGCACTTGAGAGGCAGAGCTCTAGAAAGAGAATCCGGGAAGTTCAAGGCTGGTTTGAGCTTACATACTGCGAGCCTGTATAAAAAAAAAACAAAAAACAAAAAACAAACAAACAAACAAACAAACAAACAAAAAAACAAATGGATAACAACACCCCACAACAAAGAACAGGAAACTCACAGGAGAGGGAGGAAACAACCAACAGGCCTACAAAAGGATGTCTAACTGTGCCAGAGACATGATGGTTGACATCACATGAAACATCAGTTCCTAGCTTCATGACCAGCAAAATGTAAGTCTGACAGTGCTGCGTGGGATCGTGAAGGTGAGGGTGGTGGTACATGAGGAAGACAGCCTGGTGCTGCCTGCTCAGGGCAGTGCTGACTGGCTTCCTTCTTACCCTCAGTCTTTTGTAGGCATACCATTCCATGTCACCTTTTAAGGTTCTGCCCTGAACATGCCTTTTCTGCCTTAAAAAAGAAAAGAAGGCTGTGAATGTGTTTATGTCTGCTTGTCGGAATGTGCTCCACATGTGTGCAGGTGCTGGCAGAGGCCAAGAGAGGGCATTAGATCTCCTAGAACTAGAGAGACAGAGGCAGGTATGAACTGCCCAGCATGGGTGCTGGGAACAGAACCTGGGTCCTCATCAAGATACTGCAGCAGATACTCCTGCCACTCCTTTCTATCATCAGACACCATCCATCCATGGATGCTGCTTCCTACAGAAGGTCTCCTTAACTGCTCTCTCAGCCATTCGTGATGTAAGTGCAACACACGATCTCCAGCCCATATGCCCTCACTCTCTGTTCTTCCTGGTTTTCCTGTAAAAATTACAGCCTGGGCTGAAATATCTCTTTTAAGTCCTACTGACACGGGGCATTAAATGAGAAGAGTGGCTGAGGGATGACAGAATGTGATCTCTTTATGTTACAGAAGAGAACTCTGAGGCCGGGGGAAGCTGGTTCTGCTTAAGCTGCCGGCTTCCTGATTCCTCCTCACAGCTCGTGCTACTGAACGTTTCTTCCTGGCTGAAATATCTCAAGCCTAACTACAGGGATGTAGGGAGTCTGACCCACCCGGCTCCCTTCACATCACCCTAATTGACACAGCCCAGGAATGACAGACACCATTTGTCATGAAACAAAAATACCCCAGGATGCTGTAGCCAGAGAGCACTTTCTGTGCTGGCAGCCGCTGGTCCCAAAGCACCATAGAGCCCTTGTGTTCACCAGATCTGCAGGGAGCAAGAGCTGCTTCTGTAATTGGGTTAGTCCTGTGGGGTTGCCCCCCCTAGCTCTCAAAAGAGATCAGACAGAAAGGCACTGCCATGTGGACCACACCTCAGGTGCAGGCTGAAGCCAGAAAAGAAGAAACACAGTCATTAATGGCCCAGAGTGTCTGCCTGTGCCTCCTGGCTGCTGCAAGCTCTAATGTTTCAGTCACAGCTCAGAGGGCCCCTGGGAGCAGCAGGCTTGTGATGGGACTCCAGATGCAGCACAGGGACGATCCCAGAAGCCTTCGGGGGTCCATACCGCCTTGCTCAGGTCTCTATACATGACAGAGGAACGATCCTAAGTTAAAAATTAAAAACAAAGAAACCACCACCAACAAAAACATGTGGTAGGTCACAAGGGAGACAAGAGAAAAAAAGGAAAAAGCTTTCTCCTGCTTTTTGAACAGGAGCCCTTCAGTTTCTGTTTGCACTGGACCCCACTAGCCAGAAAACAGGCTCTCCCCTAGCCAGCAGTTTCTAAACTCTAACGGCGGGGCTGGAAGCACTGTGCCCATAGTGCAGAGCTGTTCTGGTTGAGCCCAGTAGTCTCAGCTATTCTCAACCCCAGCAAGCCTGACACTCACCCATAACCGTTACACATGATATGTTCAGGTCTGCAGAGCCCAGATCCAGATCCTGAGGCAGGCGGAGAGGTGCTTAAACATGTCCCACATGTACCAATGCTGCCATCTGTAGCACACACTCCAAGGGCTACTGGGTCCCCTTTTTTTCTCAGATGAGGACACATAGGCCCAGACTAAAGGATCCCATCCAGTGGCACTCTCTCCTTACACCTTGGCCTGCTCAGCCATCTTGGCAGTTCCACTCACTGCAGACACCATCACATCTCTCCACAGTCCACTAGCTCCTCTGGGGGCAGCACAGTGCCCTCGGGGAGTTTGAGGAAGGATGGGGGAGTTACATTGTGATCACTGAGCAAGCAAGCCTTCTAAGAGCTATGGCTCCTCTAACCTGTGGGAGGCAAGTAACCCAGATGAGCTTCACCAGCACTCCACTTCGGTAAATAGTGGGCACCCCCCTGGGGGACACTGGGACAGAAGGGTTGTCTATAGCTAAAGTCAGGATGATACTGGCATTTCTACCTCCTCCCCTGCTCCCTACATCTACCCTCCATGCAGCTATTACCTAACTTTAGACCCTCCCCCAAAGGACCTCCCACACTCACACCAACCTCCTCACCCCTCCCATTATGTACCAATCCTCTATGCCTCTCATTCCTCTCCCATCATTCCCTCTTACCCAACCCACGCCCCCTGCCCTCCCAATGCCCACAACCCACCCCTGACCATATGTTCCCCTGGAGGAGGGTCCTGGAGGCCCTACTGGGGTACACATTCTCTTCCCACTCTGGCATGTCCCAGATAGAAGACAAATTGGGTTCTTTTTTTTTTTCTGAAAACTACATGAAATATAGAAAGGAATTTCTCTACCTTACTCAGACCTGCCCTGTAAGCTGGGGAGATGTGTAGTATATCTTTACTTCCACCCTAATCTCAGATCAGAAAGAATGTGTCTGGTGCTCAGCCTGGCCCCAAACAGGCCACCTCCCTGAACAAAGCCATGCCAACACCACAGCACATAAAGGGTTTGTTCCCACCATTGAACCAAACTGGACTTACCAGCCAGGAGACCTAGAGACAGTCTGCTCAACCAAATGATTAGCTGCCTCTTAGAGGCATGCAAAAAGAAAGCAATAACAACAACAAGGGAAGTTACATGGACCAAGAAGAAAATCCTGTCCCACTCCTGGCCAAACTCACTGAAGACATTAGCAAATATACTAATCTAGGTATCTCTCCCTGGAGTCAAGACCCTCTGGATCCATGTTCACTTTATTAGCCAGTTTGCTATAGGTATTAAACAAAAACTTTGGCAATTGGAAAAGGTTCTTAAGAATTCTCAGAAAGACCTCCTAGATGTAACCTTCAAAAAGTCTTTAACAATAGGAAGGATGAGGCAAAAGAAAAGAAAAAGAAAGGGACCATAGGACCAAATACCAGTTTTTGGCCTCTGTCCTCTATAATCACCCACCACCGACTTCTTCATTCCACTAAGGAAAATAGTAATCAGTGTACCTGCTTCAGCTGCAACCAACCAGGAGAATGGGCTCAGGGCTGCCCTAATCCCAGGCCTCCAACACAGGCCTGTCCCACTTTCGGTCAGTGGTAACATTGTAGGATAGATTGTCCGCGGGGACACCCTGGCATCCTCTGAGGACTCTCAAGTCCTAACCCGCTCTGCTCCAGCCACTGCAGTGAAGGGACCACGGCTCACAAAGCCCAGTTGGGAATCTCAGTTCATCCAGTGAACTCTGGGTGATAAGGATGGTGCCTGGGCACAAAGTCTCCTTCATCCTGGACACAAAGCCTTCATTTTCTCTCCTCACCTTCTGGAAGGAAGCAACTGCTGAAGCTAACATCACAGTCATGGGGGGCTTGGGAATTCCCTCTAATTCCAAGAGTATCACACCCGTTTCTAGCCAGTTCAGAAGCCCAATTTTTACTGGCTTCATTTTACTTGTGTCTGAGTGTCCCATGCCCCTCATAGGTAGAGACTTCTTAGTCAAACTCAACATCCCCATCATCATTCCCCTCGATGCCATTACAATGTTTTATCTCCATTTGAACCTTGGTGATCCTTCCCTTCCCTCCACTCCCCCATCCAACCCTATTCCTTGTCTGAAATTTGGAACACCCCTCCATTGCCCTACACCACAACTCCATTATTGTTACCCTAAAGGACCCTTTATCCTATGTCACTCAAGACCAATACCCCCTACCCCTGACTGCTCAATGAGGCCCCACGCCCATCGTCACCTGCCCTCTGAAAGCTCATCTTTTAACAACCACCAACTCCCCCATATCACCTCCATTCTTGGAGTTAAAAATCCCAAAGGGAGCCGGGCGTGGTGGCGCACGCCTTTAATCCCAGCACTCGGGAGGCAGAGGCAGGTGGATCTCTGTGAGTTTGAGGCCAGCCTGGTCTACAAAGCAAGTCCAGGACAGCCAAGGCTGTTACACAGAGAAACCCTGTCTCGAAAAAAAAAAAAATCCCAAAGGGATGTTCCACCTAGTCCAAGACCTCTGAAAGGTCATGAGGCCACCATATCCACCTACCTACCCCATTGTCCCTAATTCTTACACCCTCCTTTCCCCCATCCCACCCATGGTGACCCATTTTACTGTCCTAGACCTTAAAGACACTTTTTTTTTTCACAATCCCACCCTACCCACAGTCACAACACCTCTTTGCCTTCATCTGGGAAGACCTCGAAACCCTCTTGGCTCAACAATGAACCTGAACAATCCTATCCCATGGTTTCCAGTCTCTACCACTTTGGGCAGGCCCTACAATGGGATCTCTCAACCCTGGCTCTCCATCTGGCCACCTCTTACAGTATGTAAGTACCTCCTCTTACGCAGTCCTTCAAAAGACAACTGTCTGACACTTACCATTGCTCTCACAATGCCTTAGCCACCTGGGGTCACCGTGTCCCAAAAGATAAACTCCAAATATGCCAACTTACTGGGAGCTACCTCAGACTCTCCCTTTCTAATCAGACCCAAGCAACCCACACCCAACCAAGACCCTCTAGAGCCCCTGTCCCTGTCAGGTCTCTTCACCTTTTCTCACATATGTATGTCACTTCTCCCTCATCACCCAGCCCTTCTATGAGACTATTGAAAGCTCTTTGGAGCAGCCTTTCCTCTATTGCTCCTCACTAATCTCCCCAGTTCAGTCACTCAGGCAGCCCTTAGCTAAATCATCTACACTGTCACTACCCAGCCTTTCCAAACCCTTCCTTCTTTTTCTTTTTTTTTTCATTTTGAAAACAGATTATTTTCTCATATAATATATCTGATTACAGTTTCCCTTCCCTCTTTTCCTCCCCCATCCTCTTCCAAGTCCACTCCCTTTCTGTCTCTTATTAGAAAAAGAACGGGTTTCTAAGAGATAACAACCAAATGTGACAAAATAAAATATAATAAGGTAAAACAAAAACCATCACATCAAAGCTGGACAAGGTAACCCAACAGAAGGGAAAAAGTTCTGAGAGCAGGCACAATAATCAGAGACCCACTTGTTCTTACACTCAGTAATCCCATTAAAATACTAAGCTGAAAGCTATAATATATATAGTAGGGATCTGGTACAGACGGATGTTGGCCCTGTTCTTGTTGCTTTATTCTCTGTGAGCTCGTATGAGCCTTGCTTAGTTGATTTAGAGGGCCTTGTTCTCTTGGTGACCCCCATCTACTGTGGCTCTATACTCTTTCTGTCCCCTCTTCCACAGAATTCCCTGAGCTCTGAGGGGAGGGATTTGATGGAGACCTCACATCTAGAGCTGTGTGTTCCAAGGACTCTCTTTTCATGCAATGTCTGGCTGTGGGTTTCTGCATATGTTGTCATCTGCTGCAGGAGGAAGCTTTTCTAATGATGGTTGAATAAGGCACTGGTCTATGAGTATAGCAGAATATCATTAGGAGTCATTTTACTGAAACATTTTTTTTAAGACCAGTAGTGCTAAACCCTCTATGTTAATCAGGCCTAGTCCCTAGCTCTACTCTACCAACTAGCAGGAGATGACTACAATCCCATGGCATAGCTTTTTAAACAATGGCATTCTATTATTCAGGGGTGGCATCTTTGCCTATGGGCTCCAGCTGCTACCACCCTAATTATTCCAGAAGTTAACAAAATCTCTTTACAGAATCCATTAACTGTGTATTCATCCCATTCTCTCAAATATCCCCCTCAGCCACCAGGCCTTCCTCACTCTACTGCCTTCCTGGCCCAAATATTACATGTACAGCTTCTTGACTCTAACCTGTCCTTCGAACCCTGCCCCACCCTCAACCCTGCGCTCTCCTTCCAACCCACACTAATCTGATTCCTCAGCTGCCCTTGAATTCATGTACACAGACTCTAAACCTTCCCCTCAACCCTTCACATATATTTGAGATACCCCACTCACAGACCACCAAAACTCCAGGCTGGTTTACAGATGGAAGCTCCCTAAAATCACCCCCTTATGCCTTGGGTTACACCCTTATCCAAGGTCACCCCAGTTCTCCCACCACATACACCCTTATCAATGCCAGGCACTACTTCCCAACAGGCTGAACTCACAGTCCTTACTTGAGCCTTAACACTGGCTAAGGACCTATCTGCTAACATATACACAGACTCAAAATATGTTTGTAATGTCATTCACTCAAATGTTTGATATTGAAGGGAAAGAGGCTTCCTCACGCAAAAGGAAACACCCAATCACCAATGACTCCCCTTGACCAGGACATTTTAGATACAGCCCCCTTTCCCTTCAAACAATATATCAATGAAGCTTTTCTACTCTTTGTTTGTTTGTTTGTTTGTTTTGAGACAGAGTTGCTCTGTGTAATAGCCATGACTGTCCTGAACTTGCTTTGTAGACCAGGCTGGCACTGAACTCACAGAGATCTGACTGTCTCTGCCTCCCAAGTGCTGGGATTAAAGGCGTGCACTTAATAGCTACACTTAATAGCTCCCACTGCAATCACATTTATATAGCCTGGGGCCAAACCACAGGTCAGTTATTAAACATTACTGTGGTAGGATTAGGGATTTTGGAAGTTTGCTGTCTCAGGTAAAAGATATGGGTAGATCCAATTATGGCCATGTTTGCCATTGAAGGGCATGTCCTTGAAAGCCCGCCAAGAGCAGATCATGGAACCAGATGATGCACTGCTGTGAGGGCGTGCCCCGAAGAAGCCCACCAGGAAATATGACAACAAAATGCCAGAATTCACGCCAAGATATTGCAACACATTATGACACAAGGGATTTAAAATCAGAAGTCGGGCTGGAGAGATGGCTCAGCCGTTAAAGGCTAGGCTCACAACCAAAAATCAGAAGTCCACATGGCCTCATCCCCTGCCCTTCTCCTTGGTCTTCCTCTGTCAACACACGAGAGTCTGGGCATGAGCCTCAGTGCGTCACCTTGTGGCAGTATATCACCATTTTTGCACTGACCTGCCCAGAATCCATGCTGGTGGAGAAAGTAAATGGAACAGAGAAACTTCTCCCTCTGAACCAGCACATCGGAAGTCTGGAATTCCAGGACGCAGGGACCAAGAGTCCATCAGAAGTTTTCCCCTTGGAGCTTCAGAACCTCGGTATGGTGAGCGGGACTGCAAAACTATTAACCTTGAAATAATTGGGTCCTAGGACCACAAAGGCAAGTCCTGGCTGATTAAAAGATCACCCTAAATTTATAAACTAACCCTAAAAACTGCTAAATAAGGCTCCAGACTTTAAGATTGAAAGACTGGTTGGAAACCAGCCATCTGTATGGATCCACGCCCAGAGAATTAACCTGAGAAAATTAATATCCTTTTAAGAAACTTAAGTTAGTATTAAGTGTTTGTTTTTTTAATAGATATTAGAGTATTTTAGGCATTAAGATATTCTTAATTAGATTATAGGTTTTAGAATTAGGGTTTCGGTTTTAGGATTTAGCAACTTTATAGGTATTTGTTAAGTATTAATAAATATATAAGTATAGCTGGGCGGTGGTGGCGCACGCCTTTAATCCCAGCACTTGGGAGGCAGAGGCAGGCGGATCTTTGTGAGTTCGAGGCCAGCCTGGTCTACAGAGTGAGTCCAGGACAGCCAGGGCTACACAGAGAAACCCTGTCTCGAAAAACCAAAAAAAAAAAAAAAAAAAGACATGCCGGGCGGTGGTGGTGCACGCCTTTAATCCCAGCACTTGGGAGGCAGAGGCAGGAGGATCACTGTGAGTTCGAGGCCAGCCTGGTCTACAAAGTGAGTCCAGGACAGCCAAGGAAACACAGAGAAACCCTGTCTTGAAAAACCAAAAAAAAAATATATATATAAGTATAAATAAAAATTTACTGTTACACATTACCTCCAATTCTATTAAATAACACCAAAACCAATCTATGTATGAGTGTTTTGCCTGCATGTATTAGCATGTATTATAAGCTGTCATGTGGGTGCTGGGAATTGAACCCAGGTCCTCCAGAAAAACAGCCAGTGCCCTTAACCACTTAGCCGTCTCTCCAGATCCCACCAAAACCAATCTATTGCGAATCATATTCCACAACTTTCTTTACCAACATACATCTCATGCTCACAACATCTCTGACCCCAACTTCTCTACTTTATGTGAGGATGATTCCTTTTCAGGGGTGCTCTCTGGAGATAAGAAATGGAAGCCCTGGAACCCAGCCATAGACCCACAAAATCTTTGTTTGGATACTTCATACAAAGCCTGGTACAAGGGTTGGCCATTTCAGGGTACCCGCTATCCTCTCAGAAGTCCTATGTAAAAAGACCTCAGACATCTCAAGAGGCATCCCCAAAATAGACTCATTCCTAAAGGAAGCTTACAGATAAAGGGGTGGTGGTGGTCAGAACTGGGGAGGGACCAGGGAGGACATAGGCAGGATTATCCCATCTTTAAAAATCTTGCCAATGGTCATAATCTATACTTGGCCTCTTCCGGTTTGTAAGGACTCCCATGCCTGAGAGATCCATCTTAAATCTAACGTTATGGTCCATGAGTCCTGGAAGGCCACAGTTAAGGCAATCAGAGACACAGCAAAAAGCAATGACTCCTTAGCCATGGGAGTCCTCCAAAACCAAAGGGTCACAGATATCCTCACAGCATCTGAAAGACAAAGGGAAACCTGCTCTTCGTACATCAGTTTATCAGGGATAGTAGAAGAAAATCTAGTCAAATTTTTAAAAATCCAAACTATTGACATAATCAAATAGAACTCTGGGATTCTAAGAGGTTGGATATTTTCTATTCTCCTCCCTATGTCACACCTTCCTCGTCTGGCTGCTAACATTTTCTGAGTCCTTATCCTCACCCTTCTGGGCCTTTGCACTGGACCTTTTGCTCTTAATAGTCTTGTTTGCTCTTTATACAACTGCCTAAACTCCATAATCTGGGTAACCACTGAAGACCAAGTAAAAATTATGTTTCTACTCTAAAAGGTTAGTCTCGCCGCCTATGCACCTCTAAGCCTTGAGGATATCCGCTGCACTCCCGCCTTGCCTTCCCCCAACACACACACAGTAAAAAAGTCAGTAAAGGCAAGAAAACATCACCCCCTCCTTTTATCTGTCCTCTGGGTTTGAATGAAGGGTTAATGACCTAAAGCAAACAGTCTCAAATGAGGTGATAAACTCTTGAAAACATACTGACTGTCAACATAAACTGATAAATCTTGTCAGCATGCTGATTGTGATAGTCAGGATTCTCCAGAGTGGTAGAATTTACAGACTGAATCTCCCTACATGTAGAAAAAGGGAATTTATCAGAATGACTTATAGGCTGTGGTCCAGCTAGTCCAACAATGGAAAGTCCGGGGATCCAGTAGTTGTTCAGCCCATGAGGCTAGATGTCTCAGCTAGTCTTCAGTATGTGCTGGAATCCTGAAGAAGTAGGCTCTAGGGCCAGGGAAGGAATGGATTTGCCAGTGAGGCAAGAGGTGAGAGCAAGCAAGCCAAGAGCAAAAGCTTCCTTCATCCATGTCTTAATTATATAGGCTTCCAAGAGGTGTTGCCCAGACGAGAGGTGGGTTTTCCCACCTCAAAGATCTGGATTAAGGGTATGTCTTCTTACCGCAAAGGATTAGGGGGACCATCTACAAGTTAGCCATTTCAATTTAAACAAAAAAATCTCTCACAGGTGTGCCCTCCTGTGTTTTAGTTAATTCCAGATGTAGTCAGGTTGACAGCTGAGAATGGCCATCACATTGATGAACATTAGTTACTAGTTACTGTCCTGAGAAAGGGAAACAAATCTACAGATGCAACTTTCTACTCCCCAAATTCTCTTTTCTGCCCTATAACCCTCTCAAACCCACTATGTCTTTGCACTCTCCATTTCTAGGAGAGACTGCTACCCTTCACTGTTCTAATAAAAGACACCCTGCTCTGAGGTTGCTCTCCTCTTTCTTTCATTTTCACATCACCTCAGTCAATACTGATCCAACAAAACTAACTTTAAAAAGAAGATTAGATTCACAGGGTCAGGCTTGCATCTGCATGGCACAGCAGCACCCACTGTTTAAATCCTAGCACTCAGGAGGCTTGAGGACTGCCTGAAAGGATCTCTCAGAAAGCAAGTGAAAGAAAAGGAACTCCAACAATTCTATCACTGCGGTAGAAAATTAGGAGGAACAATGGCCTGGTTTTCCAGTATAGGATTTCTCAGGACACAGACCTTTCACACTGCAGGGAGGGAAATTCCAGGGAAATTTGGTTGACCAGCTAACTGCACAGGAAAAAAAAAAAAAAAAAGATAGATAGGGTTTTTTTTGTTTTCGTTTTTTTGTTTTTGGTTTTTCAAGACAGGGTTTTTTCTCTGTGTATCTCTGGCTGTCCTGGACTCTGCTTTGTGGACCAGGCTGGCCTCGAACTCACAGAAATCCGCCTGCCTCTGCCTCCCGAGTGCTGAAATTAAAGGCGTGTGCCACCACACCCGGCCATTACAGACGGCTGTCAACTGCCATATGGTGCTGGGATTTGAACCCAGGTCCGTTGGAAAAACAGCCAGTGCTCTTAACCACTGAGCCATCTCTCCAGCCCAATAGATAGGTCTTTTTTTTTAAGCTGTGGGGGATGGATATGATTGAGATGCATTGTATACCAGTGTGAAATTTTCAAAGAATCCAAAAATTAAGTTAAAAAAAGATTAAGGGAGTTATCATTAATTATTGAATCAATATTAAGATTATAGAAAGAAGAAAACTGAGGTGTAGCAGTAGCCTGGTTTGCATGCCAGAGGTCTGGGGTTCAATTCCAGGCAATTCAAAACAAAACAAAATAAAACCTGTTTCCAGTGGTTGGAGTCTATGCAGGATATAAGACTCATGGCCTCCTAGTCAAAAACTGAAGTAAGGGCTCATGTAGATTTTCAAACAAAGCAAGACAACTTTATTCAGAGAGAAGCAATGGGACAGATTGTAGATCGTAGCAGGCAAGGATGGCAAGATGGCAGTGGGCACAGGAGTGAAGGACCCAGGGGCTCCAGCCTGGACTCTCTTTTCATGGTATCTAATGGAAGGAGAGGCTGGTCACCAAAATGTAAGGTTTGGGTGGCTCTCTACTTGACTGATAGATTAGTTCATTTATTCACTTCTATTGTGCATGTCCCTTCTCACAATGCATCTGATTTTACTTATATGCATGCCCAATTATGCTTAAGCATGAGATCGTAAATGCAAGAACCCGCCTAAAAAGTTACTACAAGACAGTGTTGCTTACTGTGCATGCACCCAAACCAGTTCAGGCTGGATCAGTTTCCTTATTCTTCACATCTGGCTACAATGAAAACAATGAATAGAAACTATCTCAAGTTGATTGTTCCCTGGAGCAAGGGAAACTATACTATTTTTCAAAGATAGGAGTACACGGTAGCCTGATCAGTCAGGAAGTTGAGAGAGTTCAGAGGTAGCTAGTTACACTGGGCTAAGTAGGGTTATGTGTGCATAACACGTGTAGCCACAGGAACTAGGCTAACAGGGATGCTGTTACAACACAGTGTGTGCATAATCCAAAACCAAGTGAGGTACAGAGCTAGACCATCTCCTATGCTTGCCTGCCTCAACTTCCCTCTGATAGACTTTCCTTAATTCATTAGGGAAGCTGTAACTGCTCAGATATGAGAATGGGTAGAGAGCTGGGTAGGGCAGAGACTGTCTCTCTTAGTCTGTCCCTAACGAGATTATATCTCCTGAGTCTCCACTGGAGCACACCCACAAAATATTTTAGGCAGGTGGTCTAGGGTCATATTGACGTCTCCCCCAAGCCATGGCCACATGAGTGTCCTTCTTTGTTGGTGGTGGTGGCATTGGTTGTTGGGGGACCATCTACAAGTTAGCCAGTTGGATTTTGGAAAAAAAAATCAACTGTTTAAGTTTATTGAGGAGAGAGCCAAGGGTAAGCAGGATGATCAGAGAGAGGAGGGACACTGGCCAGTGCTGGGAGTATCCAGCCTGTGGTTAGGACTGTCGCCGAGATTTTCATTTGCATCAGGGCCTTACCTGTATTGGGTAGGTAGGTGTAAGGCCCTCTTAGACCATCCCTGCAAGGGAGATTTTAAAATCTTGATCCTGATCTACACTCTGTGGTTTCTTTCGAGGTTCTGGAAGATCAACTGTTGTTAGACATATAATGATTCCCAGCTACTAGGCCATCTGCCCCAGGCAAGTCTGTCAGCGATTGCCAGTGGGTGAGCAGGGACACTCTATGCAGTGGGGGGCTCTTTCACACACCATAGGACTATCTATGGGTACATTGCCCAGAGAGCAAGTGTCTCTCCAGAAAGGGGGAAACATCAAAAGGGACTGTTGTCTATGAATCCAATAGAGACCTTTGAATCCAGCAGCTTGGCTTGAAGGTGTGAAATGCAGAGTGTGGTTATCTGAGGGTCTGTATGTAGACAATACTTCTGAGGCCAGTTAGGGACTGAGGAAGGTCAGGGGTACATTAATCCAAACTTGGTCTTGTACAGTCATTCCCTGTGCTGCCAAATTGGCACCAACCAATGGGGAAATCCTGGGTTGTTTGGACTGGGTTCAATTGTCTAGCCTTTGAAAGTATGCCTAAAAGGTACCTCTTTTAGGATCCTTTGGGTGCCAAGAACACTTGTTATTATACTCAGAGGAAAACAATTGTCCTTAGTTGATTTTTGTAAGAAGGGGGTTTGATCGAGAAATGGGCCTTCCTCAGAAAGATCTGAGCTGCCAATAAGTCAGGGGCTCTGGAGGCAGGAGTAACAGGAACAGAAAACATGGAATGGAGAAAGTTCATGAGAGGATATAGCAGAGTTCCTGCCAGATGATTAACCAGCTCCGGGCTTCCACAAGGAAGGTGGACCTACTATAACTGTCAGTCAGACCTCTGCCTCTGCCTCCTTCCATCTTGTAGACGAAAAGGTGGCTTAGTAGTTGAGTCCCAGCTTAGAGGTGTAAACAAGGAAGGGCCAAGTGGGAGGGAAGAGGCTCCCATTTTGAGTTGACTCAGGAAAGGATCACACATCTGAGTTTTCCTGGGTGGATCTCCGGTGTGCTCACTTGCAAGTCAATCCTTGGGGTTCTTGCAGGGTTTAGTGAAGTTCAAACGAGATGTGGTTCAACTCGTCAAACACTAAATACCAGTCTCCCCAGCCAGCTGTTTCCACAAGGGGAATGAGCAGGAAGCTTAGGCAGGTGACTGCAGTCAGGGGCCTGGTGATCCTGTCATAATCAGATGCTCCATTTAGCTTTGGGCTGTGTGTGGGAGAGCATCCAATTAGTTCTTCATTTAGCTCACAGGAGTCTTCTTTTGCCCACATGTTCTGGAGTCGGTGGGACAGGTTTAACCCTGGGAAGATGAATCTAGCTATACACCCCCAATGACATTTATTGCCATTAGAGTGACCCAGATGACAACACAGGGTCCCTTCCATTTTAGAGGAAGTTGGTCTGACAGGGAGCCTTTCTATGAAGTTATCAGGACCTGTTCCCCAGGCAAACCTGCTTCAGATCGATAGGGCTGTGTTCTGGGGCATAGAAAGCCAAATTCTCTAATTGCACTCTGGAACTGTCCCAATTAGTAAGACATTTTAGTATCTGTACTGTCTCGAGGTCTGCTCTCAAGTTTTCATATTTAAAAAAAATAAATGGTCTCACATAAAACCTTTCAAAGGGGGCCATCTTAATTTTTGTTCTTGTGGTATTTCATATCTTTGTAGGGACTGTTGGGGCAGAGGTATGATTGGCCATTTCTCTGAAATGTCTTGGCGAAGCTTGGCTGAGACATGCTTCAAGGTTTGTTGGTTCTTTCTACTTTTTCAGGGGACTGAGGCCTCCAGGAAGAATGCAAATAATATCTAATGCCTTAGTCACTCCTTGGGTTATTCATGAAGTAAAGTGGTCCATTTTCATTTTTTTAGTGCCTGAGGCAACTCAAATCAAGAAGTAATTTCTTTAAAAAAAAAAAGATCCATGTTACTTCTATAGCTATCTGAGTTCTAACCTTTACCCCTTTCCCCAAGGTGCCTATCAGTACCACCAGGAGCTTCCATCCTGTGCAGACTGGCACGCCAGAGAAGTCTGTCAGTGTTCTCCTGGGCAAGCACCTCACTGTAGTGACAATTTTGGAGTTTTGCTTTCTTAAAAAAAAAAAAAACACTGAAATATCATAAGAATGTGTTTTTGTACTAATCCCAGGTGTGGGATATGGAGTTGCTTCAGATTGTCCACAGCAGCTGATTGTGATTTGTAGCATAAATGGCAGTCGGAGTACAGTGACTGGTGTCCACATTTCTGCCCCCTGAGATGGGCAAGGGTCCTTTTTTGAACCGTGGGAAATGGGGAAGGGGGTGGATGTGTTCTGTGAGGTGAGGTCAGGCTGTGTTTCCCTCTAACATCCCACTGGATACAGCTCAAATGTGCGGCACTGTGGAGGCTTTTTTTTCCCATGACCTGCAGGCAGGACCATCTGGGTCATGCGCCTGAGTCAAAGACCCATGTTCCATGCCAGAAAAAACATAGTGGGTCCTGGAAAATGCCAGTGCACAACTTTTATCAGCTATTTGGTGAACCAGGTTTTCTTTATTGCCGCTTATGTTATGATGGTCTGAGATCTCCCACTGTTCCCTAAAACCTACTAAAATTTCTGCCCCCTGAGATGGGCAAAGGTCCTTTTTTGAACCGTGGGAAATGGGGAAGGGGGTGGATGTGTTCTATTGGCTGAGACTGAGGTGCTGGCAATGCCATATTTACATGGGGGAGGGTCCCAGACACTGGTACATGCCTGAGCTCACTCTGGACTGACTGTGGGGTTTTTTTCTAGCCCTTTTGGGGGTGTATCCCACATGCTACAGGAGGCAGACAGAAGCAAAGAGAGAGAGCTGTGAGCTCTGACATCTCACGCCTACCATCTCAATTCAGGGCCTAAGACTCCAACTTTGAGATTTCTGGGGTTTGGATTCACTCAGATCTCACTGTTCCCAGCCACACACCTCTGGAGCCACACCCAACAATGATTTGTTTCATGCTCTAGCAGAAATGTGATTTTTCCAGCTGCCGATAGTTTTTGTGATTGAGTGGCATTTAGAATCCTGGGGATTTTTCAAAGGGTATATAAATGCTAGGGTCCCAAGAGATGTGGTGAATTGTTGGCGGGTTGTTTGTAGGTTGTTGGTTGGTTGGCTAGTTGTTTGTAAGTTGTTGGTTGGTTAGTTGGTTGTTGCTGTTGGTCACAGTTAATAGTCATGTGCAAAGAAGAAACAACAAGAAGAAATTAGATATCCTGACCACAAAGACCAAACTTGTCCCAAAGAACTTGGCACCTCTAATCAGCATGAAGTAGTCTAACAAGAATGTCACCCCCTTTCCCACACCTGACTTTATTCAGGGATCTCTTTCCTTTCCTCTTTCTATCCATTTTTCTCTTCTATCTATTGTTAGGGAGTTGAAAGGGTGAAAGAAAAGGGTGGAGAAGGGTGGAAGAAGAACCCACAAAATAGCCAAAGACAACTATGCCTCACCCCTAAGCAGAATTAAACAATGCAGGTGTGGGTCCTGGGTTGTTAACCACACATACAGCACAAGCCTGACACAGTATTTTACAATGTGCCTGTCCTGCCTTTTAGCATCCCATGGTTCTTTGGTTCTTCTTTAGGCAATACCAACTTTCCATCACGTACCCATCAATCACCTTCACTCTGTCTAGGAGCATCAACTGCATCTATTTGAGCATCCATTGCAAAAGCAACTGTCAACTAACAGGATGGTTTAACCTCAGATGGGTTTATAATTGAATAAGACAAATTCTATAAAGAGATGAATTTGCTTACCCATAATACCCAGAGTTACCCAAGGCTCCCAGAAGTGGTGCCGATGTTCTCCACTGGAGGCAATGAGGACCTCCTCAGGCTTCAAAAGTCATCTATCCTTCCCATTGCCATCAGAGTCTCTGATTTCTGTTGCCTCCTCTTTGAAACCTTGGGCTGTCAATCGTCCAATGTCAAAGGTTTGAGCCATTTTCTTGGCAGATGTAATAGGAGGCCAGTGGAGATTTGGCACATACTCTTACTCAGTGTCAATCTTCTTGCATTTAAAGCAAGTCATCTCAGGTCTTTTCTGGACTTTTGGGATTTATTCAAGGACATCTCAAGTTTTGGAAGACTATCTACTGGTTGGTTTAGGTAGAACTGGACTCCCATCTGTAACATCTGGGGTTTCCTTCTTGTGTCAGGCTGGCAGGGTGACTCAATGTTGCTCCATTAAGGCCCATCCCTCGGAGCTGTAGGACTGGCATTAGTGTATTTATGGAAAGCTTCCTCAAGTCTGCTATAAAACAGCAGCATCCTCATCTTTTCCTTGAGTGACTCTCTGATTTTGTCATAGTTGATAGACTTGGTTTGTTTCCTTTTCATTTCCTCAGTAAGAATCTCCAGAACCATTGTTCTCACTTGCAGTCCTCCCTTGGTATACAATCCCATCAGGTGGGCTAGAGGGAGTTCCTCTTTCTCAGAATGATTATTTGTATTTCGGGCTGTGCAGCCTAGCTTTATGTCAACTTGACACAAACTACAGTCATTTGAGAGAAGAGAGCCTCAGCTGAAAAAATTCCACTGGATTACAGTTTTGTAGTGGTTCACACTTTAGAGCAAAAACTGAAGCCGAGGCTGTGGAGAAAGGCTGCTCTTTGGTTTTTTCCTGTGGCTTAAGCTATTTTCTTCTACTACTCATGGCCACCTGCCCAAGAGGGGCACCACCCCAGTGGGCTGGGCCCTCTTGCACCAATCATCAATCAAGAAAATGCACCAGGAATGGTGGTGCACGCCTTTAATCACAGCACTCGGGAGGCAGAGGCTGGTGGATCGCTTCAAGTTCAAGGCCAGCCTGGTCTACAAAGTAAGTCCAGGACAGCCAGGGATACACAAAGAAACCCTGTCTTGAAAAACCAAAAAAAAAAAAAAAAAAAAGAAAGAAAGAAAGAAAAGAAAAGGCCCCATAAACTCGCCTACAGACAACCCGATGGAGGCATTTTCTCAATTGAGGTTTCTGGTCCCAGATGACAAAAACACTAACCAGGACAATAGAACTGCAGTAAATATAATATATCTTTTCCTGAGGTTACATGGTTAAGTTTCTACCAATGATTTAAGGATACACCTAAGAAAAGAATTTAATAGAATAGAAGGGGTGTTTCCCATGACAACCTACAAAGGACAGGACAGGATTTTTTTTTTTAAAGATGTATTTATTCAGTGTCATGATCAGATGATTACATTTGGCAATCAACAGCATGAGTGAAAAAAAAAGTCCACTTAAAATTCTTTGTAGGAATGTTTCTGCTTTCCATGGAACAGAAACTAAAATAATCTGTTATACAGTTAGTCACAGATACAGTCCTGGAAGTTTACTGTCCACAACATGCCCTCTCTGTAGTGGCTAGGCCCTAACTTCACAGCACTGGGCTGACTTCAGACTCTACCATAACCTGTAGCTTCCATGCCACTCCTCTGACTCTCCTCTCCTGCTGACTTTGTTTCCTGGCAGAAATAGATCCTCCAGCCAAGGCCATAGCTGCTGTTGTTACCACCCCTGGACCCACCACAGCCGCCTTGGTTTCATAGTTTATCAAAGCAATGGCTTTCACCACCATAAAGGCCAGAGATTCTGCCCCAAAGTATCCTCATTCATTTGGTCCAAAATTTGAAGACTGATTGTTATAATTGCCAAAAATCTGTGGCTTCCACCACCTCCAAAACTGTTTCCATAATCACCAAATCCATTATAGCCATCCTCATCCCCACTGCTGCCAAATCCACCATCACCATGGCTGCCAACAAGACACCAAAGTTTCCTCAGAGATCAAAATTTTCACTGCCACTAAAACCACCTCTACAAAAGCCACCAAAGCCACCTCCACAATGACCAGCAAAGTGTTTGCAAACACTTGGACCTCTTTGGCTAGATGATACACTAGCTGTCTCTTGTTTGCCACTCACAGTAAGGTGTTTCTAAATGACAGTCTTATCCATGGATCTTTTGGTCATCAAAGGTGACAAAAGCAAAAGGCCTTCCTCTGCTCTGCCTGGTTCTCGAGACCCCAAAGACCACCCAGGAGCCAACTCCGATGTAAATGCATGAGGTTTGCTTATTCAAACTCAAACTTAGACTCCCAAGGATCACTGATGCAGCAGTTTGAGTTGAGAGCCCCGAACTCTAAAAATATAGGGTTTATTTAGGGGTTTAAACAAAGGCTAGGGGTTTCTAGCATAAGATTGGATGACATTTGGACAGACAAACCTGTCTGTCCATAAACTGGCTCATTGTTGCTGCCATAGCAGAAAGTTTGTTTAGACTTGTTGGGTGCTTTCTCAGAGTGAGCTGTCCGGTGATGACTAGGGAACACCCCTGGGATGCAAAGTCGGGTATATTTTATTGTTTTTCCTGGCACTGGAGGTCAGCTCTGAGTCAAACCTAATACAAAATGGAACCTTTCTTTCAAGATGGAGTCAGTCAGGCACCACACCTCCACTGCTTCTTCTAGCCATGATTCCGATCACTTCAGCTCTCCCACACTGCTCAAAAAACCTCACAGGTGATGTTCTTCAGTGTCTTCTTTAATGGCAACAACAAAGATGGTTTTCACAGCTAAGTGGGCACCCGTAAATATAACTTTCATTCACCAGATATAATTGCAATCTGTTCTAATCTTCTGGCTCCTTCTCATTCTCTGGCTCTTTCTATCTTCACCTGTGCCTAGCTTGTTCTCTCTGCCACCCGTCTCTGTAAAACTGTCCCAGTAAAACTGCCTCCTCTTCTCTCTCTCTCTCTGTTTCTCTCTGTCTCTCTGTCTGTCTCTCTGTCTCTCCCTCTTTCTCCCCAGCCTCTCTTTCCTCTCTTGTTCTTGTGAGAGTTGTCCATATCCTATCTTTGACTCATTGTGTCAATGAGTCAATTCTCTGATTCAGTCACTTTGCCGCTCAGCTAGACGTCACTTTCAAACATGGGTCCTTCCTTCTATAAACTAACCTTACCTTCATTGTTTTGGGATTAAAGGTGTGTACTAAGGGTGTGTCTGTACTCCAGCCAGATGGTACTGTAACCCAGAGTGTGACTGCATTCCAGCTGGATCACATAGTCCTAAAAGGTTTTGGATGCCCTTGCCAGAGCGGCCATGTTGCTGGATTAAAATTCTTCTACAGGCTCCTGATCTCAGCGAAACTTCTCTTGACACAGCTCTCTTTGGTTCCACAATTCTTCCATCCACTTTGTGTGGTTTTACATTCATAGCTTCACTCAATTCCTCCACAGCAGCCTATGTGACAAATCCAAAGGCCCTGGAACACTTGGTATTCGGATCTCTCATTACCACACAGCAGGTGAGTGTTCCTTAGTCCTCAAAATGGCCTTTCAGACTCTCATCAGTTGCTCCGAAACTCAGCCCTCCTATGAGCTTCTGCAGCTGCTCAGCTCCTTAGGACACTCTGGCTCAGATGTGACCTCTGAGTGGGAGGTGAGAGCATCAACAATCAGAAACCAGAGGGGATCTTTTAAAAATAGAGAGTTCCTATCCCCATCTCCCCCACCCACCTCACACAGGATGTCCCCTGAGAGAGGACAGGAGCAGGGTAAAGGTGGATTCCTAGCGAATCCTGTGGTGGAATCCCTGCTGCATGTCTTGGATGGACACTGCAATACAACTTTAGTTCCCTCAGCCTTAGAGTTGAGGCAAATATATGTTCTCTTTCTAGCCGTGGTACCCTGGCTGCAAACACTGGCTTTGGTTTCTCTCTCCTTGAGGGAATTTGGTGTCTTAACAATGAGCCTGTGGTGAAAGGCTGTCTCATGTGTTGAGTTACTGATGGAGTGAGAGCTGATAAAGAAGTTGTATCTACAGTAGGGGTGAGGGCTCATTATCACTGTAATCTTCATCACAAGAGGGTCCTGGTATGCCATGTCACCAATCGAGTAGTCCAAGAAAGTATCTTCTTCCCTTGGGATCAGGGAAAGCAATGGGGTAGTAGGCACACTCCATTAGATGTTCCATAAGTTTGATACAATTAAACAATGGGTGTGAGTGATGACGGGTGTGTGTTTAGACTTGGGCTGTGACTCTGAGGTAAAGCACTTGTCCAGCATGTGTGTGAGTCTTGGGTTCAATCTTCAGCAACACAAACCAACAAAAACACACATCAACCAGTTGGTTGATCTGGTGGGTCAACTGACCCAGAGTTCTCTAGAACATTCCAAGCTTTAACCCTAAAAGTCATCCTCCACACTCAGACAACCTTTGATCCATCCCTCTGCCTGCCTAGTCCTCTTCTGAGCTCCTATCCTATGGCCTCAGGGGCTTTGCTAACCAGGGTACTATGTAGTCAAGGGTGGCCTTGAACTCCTGACCCTTACCCCTATATCTCGCAAGTGATGGATTACTCCTGTGCAGTTCATGTAGTACTGGGTTCAAACCCAGGGCCTCCTACATCCTATGCAAGCATCTCACCAATAAAACTACTCCCTCATCAGAGTTCTTCAGAGGAACAGAACCAGTAGAATATAAGCAGGAATGGATTTGTAGGTTGATCCAAACCATCAGAGGCTGAAGGGTCCCCTAGCAACATGTCTAGATCAGAGAAGCAGGGAAGATGGAAGCTGCTCAGACCAAGAAGCAAGAAACCTCAGCATTCAAGAGACATCTAAGATATATCCCCCAGGTTTACATCTGAGAGACCCTTGGAGAGCTTTGGGTGCAGATCCTTGTTCAAAAGCTGAAGAGCCTGGAGGTTTGCTGTCCACGAGTGACAGCGGTGGAGAACTGAGGCAGCTAGAGAAGCCCGGAGCTCAGCAGTTAGAGCTCACTTTCTTCCTGTCCTTTCCCTCTGACTCTTACCCTATTGGATGCTGCTGCGCATGTCCTGGAAGGTCTTCCCACTCAGTTCCCTGACCCATAGGCCAGTCCTCTCAGAAATATCCACCGACACACCTGGAGCTGTGCTGTTCCATTTTCTAGCATCTCTCAACCCAGCTAAGCTGACAACCAGTATTAACACCACAAGACTTGTGTTGGGTTTGATTTTCTTTTATGTGCACGGGTATTTTGCTGCGTGCATGTCTGTGTACCACTTGCATGCCTCAAGCCCAAGGAGCCCGGAAGAGGGTGTCAGACCCCTGGAGTTGGAATTACATACCGTTAGGAGCCATCATGTGGGTGCCGAGAATCAAACCTTGGTCCTTTGTAAAACCAGCAGGTGCTGCTTTAAGCTTTAAGCCATCTCTACAACCACAAATCTTGTTCTAATAGGGATGGACTGATTGCATCCAAATGTGGACACCAGACCTAGGAGCTGAAAATCATAACCCGGGTAACAACAGGGCATGAGGGACAACCCAGGAAGATAAGGGAGCCTGGGCATTCGGATCTGGGAATCTGAGACACCGGGAACATTCTCCAAAATCATTATGCCTGGCCTGTGAATTATTCTGCTAAAGGTGCATTCTCCGTGTGTGAAATTATCCAGTCCAGGCCTAATCAGAATATATAAAGGTTTATATATTTATATATGGGGAAGGAAGGGAAAGGAGAGAAAGACGATGCATACAAAGAGAGAGGGAGAGAAGAGAGATAGGAAGAGGGAGAGAGGGAGGGGGAGA
>CAJQZJ010032798.1:63050-96324 GCA_907164525.1 Lophiomys imhausi
TGTGTGTGTGTGTGTGTGTGTGTGTGTGTGTGTGTGTGTGTGTGTGTTTTAACTTACCTGGGGGTTAGAGAGATAGCACAGCAGTTAAGAGCACTTGCCATTGGGGTAAGCATGGTGGTGCAACCCTTTAGTTCCAGTACGAGGGAGGCAGTGTCTGGCAGATCTCTCTGTGAGTTCAAGGCCAGCCTGGTCTATAGAACAAGTTCCAGGACAGCCAGGGCTATACAGAGAAACCCTGTCTTGAAAACCAAACAAAGAAAAAAGAGTACTTGCTGCTCTTGCAGAGGACCTGGGTTCGATTTCTGGAACCAACACGGCAGCACATAACCTTATCTGTAAGGCCAGCTTCAGGGGATCTGATGCCCTCTCCTGGTTTCCATGGGCACCAAATACACACATTGTGCACTAATATACATACAAGCAAAACAGTCACACACACATAAAATATAAATATAAATAAATATATGTCTGTGCATGTGGTGCTCCATGGGACCAGTTGGTTGTAAGCTGCCACTTGGGTGCTGAGACCCAAACTCAGGTCCTCTGGAGGGTAGCCAGTTTTCTTAAGGTTAGCTGTCTCTCGAGCTCCATGCTTACAATTAATGTAAATCTGGAAAGGCTAAAAGTCTGCAAGTGTCTATTCAGCAGGTCCCTTGCAGAATTTGTGAGCTGAGAACTTCACTTTTGTTTTTTTTTTTTGAATGAAGTCTTAATTACTGACGGAAACTGAAAATAAGAGTATTACTCCTGGGCTTGGCGTGGTGGCGCACGCCTTTAATCCCAGCACTTGGGAGGCAGAGGCAGGCAGATCTCTATGAGTTCGAGGCCAATGTGGTCTACAAACCGAATCCAGGAAGCCAGGGCTGTTACACAGAGAAAACCCTGCCTGTCTTGAAAAACAAGAGCATTACCCCGTTAATAACAGGAGCAGGTTGGGTGCAGTCCTGCACTGTCACATGTTTTCTGAAGCGAGCTCTGACTGTAGCCCCTAAGGATGTGAATGTACTCTAGCCAGCCATAGTCACCCTGGGGCCAGGTGTTGGCTGCGCACAGCAGCCTGCAGGCTTTTGCTGGCTCATTAACCTGAGGAGGTGCGCGCCTCTGGCTGTCATTTCTAGACAGGAAGACAACGGCTTTTCTGTTTGCTTTTCCCTGTGTGCAGAGACCGTTTCGCCTTCAGGAAGAACCACAGCCTGAGCGCCCGTCAGAGCCGCAGCCTGGCTGCTGTCTCAAGTCACTCTGTGGTGTTCCTGTTGCAGGACAGAGGGAGAAACAGACGCCATCAATCATTCGGTGAATGAGGTGACCCAGGTCAGAGAAGGGCGGTGATTTCCTCGAGGTCATACAGCGCCTCCTGAGCAGAACACGGATTCTTCATTTCCTGCTCGGATTGTTTCCCACTGGTGACTTGAGACCGCCCAGGCTGCACTTCCATTCCCTTTGTAAGAGTTTTATCCTGGAAAATCAGAGCGTCCACAGGCCAAGGACTGGCTGAGCTTGCCAATGAGAACACAAAAAAAGTTACATGAAGGCGGTTAAATTCTGCCTTTCCCAGCATTCCCTGCTTCCCGAGGCAATTCCACTCACAGCTCTCAAACACAGCTCTGTCAACAGTAGGAAACTTCTGTTTAGTTTGGGGTGTTGGCTACATTTTATACTGCAAAGATTTAGAACCAAAGTGAAGGAGCCTAAAAAGATCAAATCATATATCTGTGTACAAAGTAGATATCCAGGCTATTTCTAACAGCAAACACTTAAAAATAATTGTCCATTTAAAGAGGGCTGATGGGTGATTTGTAATGCAGTGTTTACAGCTGCAACAACAACAAAAAAGTAAGCAATACAAGAGCTTCCTTTTTATTTTTAAATTGAAGGATTGTTCGGAAAGTTAGTGATCTATAAATAGAATACAGTGAACCAGAAGCTCATTCTCCTCCTCCCTCCCTCCCTCTCTCCTCCCCTCCTGACTCCCTTCCATCCCTTTGCTGATTCCTACTCACCAAGTCCACCTTGCCACAGGCAACCAGTGTGACCTAGTTTTTCTTGAACATTTTTAAAGCTGTTTTATGCACACATGAGCCATTCATACAGTCTTTTCCTCCCCTAAAAACAGTCTCTGAACTCAGGAGGCAGAGGCAGACAGCTCTCCAGGAGTGTGAGGCCAGCCTAGTCTACATAGTAAATTCTAGGCCAGCTTTGGGTTTATAAGGAGACCCTGCTGGGGGGGGGGAGGGGAGAACTGTTGGCCACTGGGAATTAGCAGAGAACAAAAGAGCTACATCTCTTCACATGCTGGAGTTGTATATTCTGTAGAAAATAATTTTAAAAGGTAACACGGGGATGTGTGCCAAACGCTATAGAGAAAGGCAGCCCAAGGACAGAGGGTAACTCTTGCTACTTTATCCAGAGTGGTAAGGGAGATTACACTCCAGGGTGATAAAGGAGACTACACTCCAGAGTGTATGCCCCAGATCTGAAGGCTTGTTCAGCTAGACAGTTAAGGAACAGCAGACAGGGGAGCTCTCTCTGCCTTCCCTCTACGGAAATGAAAGAAGAACACAGATTCATGAAAACAGATATTCTGCTCCGTGTGAACAGGACAGCACTTGATGTGACCAATATGCAGCCACCATGGCTCCAAGGCAGTGAGTGAGCAGTTCTCGGGGGTTGTGCTGCAGAATGAGAATTAGGAATTACTTTTCTTGCTGCTATGACTTGGCAAGAGGCAGCTTAAGGAAGGAGAGGTTTATTCTGACTTATGGTTTGAGGCGATACATTTCCTCACGATGGGGAAGGTATGGCCCCAGGAGCATGTGGCAGCTGCTTGCTCACACATAAGTGGATCAGGCAGCAGACAGGCATGAATGCTGGTGTTCAATTGGCTTTCTCCTTTTGCCCCTTTTCTTCAGCCTGGGACCACCCTCCCAAAGTGGTGCTGCACACATCTGTGGCATATCATCCCCCTCAACTGGCCTTTTCAGGACGAGCTTAAGGAAGACCCAACGGTATGCTTCACTAGGCATTTCTTAATCCAATCAAGGTGACAATCCAAATTAACCACCACAAGGCTACCCCTTGTCAATTTGACATTGAAACACATCACTTGAGACAATCATTCTACCTTTAAAGTCTCCAGCTTATCCAATAATGCAAAATATGATCAGCCCCTGTGGCTTCTCTTGTGGAGCCTCAGCTTGATGCCGGCAGCTCTCCTCAGCAAACATCCTTGTTCTTAAGAATATCCTGATTCAATAAAGCAGGTAAATTGTGCCAGACCAAACTACAGCGTACTTCATACACATGGAAACCAAGCACTTAACACCCAGTCCCAGGCAGACCCTCATCTGTTTATTTCTGCCTATAGATTTGTCTATTCTGACACCACATGAATGGCGGCAAAGGATGCTGCCACTGTACACTAGTGCCACAATTGTGTGATGTTTTGTACCTGGCTCTTTCATGTGGCATATTTTCAAGGTATAGCCACACTACACCATGTCTCAGCACCTCATTCCTATTTAGGTCTCAATTGCTTTCCACTGTGCAGTATGTTTGAGTTATTCACATTTGGACTTTTGATTATTTCTGACATCAATATTTGATTATTAGTTTTTGATTATTTGATATATTCGATTATTATGTTTTATTTGTTTATTTGTTTTATTTTGGTTTTGGTTTTTCTCTGTGTAACAGCTCTGGCTGTCCTGGACTCGCTTTGTAGACCAGGCTGGCCTCAAACTCACAGTGATCCGTCTGCCTCTGCCTCCCAAGTGCTGGGATTAAAGGTGTGTGCCACCACAACCGGCCATTACAGACAGTTTTGAACTGCCATGTGGGTGCTGGGATTTGAACCCAGGATTTGAACTCTTTGGAAGAGCAACCAGTGCTCTTAACCGCTGAGCCTTCTCTCCAATCCTTAAAGTAGTTTTACCTTGCATTTTCCCAGGACTAGGTATGCTGAACCCTTTTTGAAACTTACTGGTGATTGGTGTTACAAGAAACTTTTTTTTGTTTTTGTTTTTCGAGACAGGGTTTCTCTGAATATCTCTGGCTGTCCTGAACTCGCTTTGTAGACCAGCTGGCCTCGAACTCACAAAGATCCGCCTGCCTCTGCCTCCCAAGTGCTGGGATTAAAGGCGTGCGCCACCACCGCCCGGCAACAAGAAACTTTTAAATTAGTCATGTCAATCCAACAAGACATTTAATGAGATATGGAAAGCCTAAAATAAGTTTACATTTAAAAAAATCACAAGATATTACCAAAAACATGGCTATGTTTTGATTTTTAAAACTGCATGAGGAACCATGCCTAAAGGGGGAAAGTGGCTGATGGGACATCAGCCTAAACTGTCCCTGGAAGTCCAAGGATAGTTTGTCTCCATGGCTTCTAATTAAGTTCTACTCAGTATCATCTCTATGACCTGTTTCTGTGAGAGGCTTTTCTGGTGACCAGAGCAGGAAGGTACACAAGGAATGTCCACAGAGTTATTCTTCCTGTGTCTTAGAAAATTCCCAACACAGTATGTGCAGGGCGTGGGTGACCATTCCCTTATTGTACCTCCCAATGGACTGTTAGAGTTCCTTCCAACCCAGGAGTGGGGAACATTCTTCCTCCTGTGAAACTGTTTAATAACATGAGCAAATCACCCTGAGACCTGTCTGAAGACCCTCATCACCCTTGGGCACCTAGGATGGACTGGAGAGACCACCTGTCTCTTTTCTTAGGAATCTGAGGACCCTCCAGTAAGACAATTGCTACATCCACCAAACCTGTTAGCCTTTTCTCAGATCTGCCAATCCTTATTCTGCTCAGTTTCATTCACAAGTAACCAAACAGTTCCAGGAACAGATAAGAAATCTTATTTAACGGCCGGGAAATAGACAGGGGAACCATGGCCAAAAGACACCTCTGTCTGAACAGTTTTAGTGTTAGATTCTCAGTAGGGCAGGCCCAAGGGGGTGTAGCGTGCAGGCTGCCATCTGAGCTTCTCTAGTGATAGGAAAGTCTCCAGAGCTCAGAGTCCCACTCTTCCTCATCTGTCCCAGCACCAGTGGGTGTGTTTTTATCGCTGTAATGAGATTATAATTAGCCCAAAGTCCAGTGACTTAGGAAAGAATGAACATGGCATCTGGACCAGACCCCTAGTGGCCCCTTACTGGTGACTGAGAGTGTGTGATAATGTGGTGGCAGGGAGCTGGGAGCATGTGGTTATCAGTATCTGGCTTTAGACAACAAGTGACCTCTGGTGACAGTACACCAGGCTGCTGGTAACTTCTGGGTTTAGGTCAATGACCAAGTCCTACCTAGGTTGACAGAAACTACCATTGAGTACGCAGTGCCAGACGCACATAACAGCCAGTGCCATAGGACTGGGGGTTTGTGAGAAGAAAGGTTTACTGTTTGGCTGACAGATGAGGAAAGAACTGTGGGCACAAATCTCCTCACAACTGGTTGGTAGTGGGGATGTTTATAGCAAGGGGGAGGAGGGATGCTGCTTGTTGATTATATGGTATGCCTCTTCATAGATCCCATGTTTCCTGGGTTGGCGTGGGGACTATGTTCTGCCCAACTTGTGACATCATTTAAAGGGTTGTTAAAATTCCTTATCCACCTAAGATACCAACAACAAACAAAGGTATGCCACCACCAAAGTTCACCCTGGGCACTCATGAGTTTATTGGGCTTACTTAAGGAGGGTTGGTGAGGGCTTACTTACAGGAGTGTGGATGCTTCTCCCCTACCCAAAGGGCTGAACTGAAAAGTCTTTGCCCAGCGTGAATGATGGCCTTATCATTGCCACATAAAGAGAGCCACTCCCCTAGTCTCCCTTGCCTACATACTCTAGCCCCTCCCTGAGGCCATGTGCAATTAGAGCAGAATCACACACAACAGGTGATCCTTATCCTTATGGTGATAAGCCATCCCTTATCAGGGGTGGCTACATATGCAGGTGTGGTCCTGTGACCCTCCCTGGCCCTCTTTATGAGAAGATATCAACAGTCAACAAGGCCAGCTAGAAGATCATGCACAAGCAGGCATAGCACAACACGCCCCACCCATTCCTCCACTAGGGTCCCTGAGCCTTGGAGGGGGTCGCGTACATAGCTGTTTATTTTTCATCCAATCCAGCAAGAGCTACTGAATCCTTGTGCCCTCTTGTCCATCCTTCTATCTCTACAACACGTCTGTCAGCAAGTCTCAGTGGTATCCCTTCTACTACCAAACACAAATGAAAGGCAAGAAAATAGGAAAATGGAAAAACATGCAAACAGACCCTGACGTGGGTAGGGATAACACATGGGTGTAAACACAAGTGCTCAGAAGGCATCTTGGCATCAAATCCATCCAACAAGACAATTGCAGTGGCTTCTCCACTGGGGCTTATCGCTTCCTCCAACAATGGGGGTTGGCCTGGCCTGCAGCACCAGATGTGTGTCTTCCCCCCTCCCCCTCCCCATGGAGCAGGTCTTAAATCCAATTGAAATGCTGTTGGTTGTACACAGACTAGTGGAGCCACTGTTATGCCAGCAGGCACATCCTGGTTGTCTCCTTGATGGTGTAGCACCAAGGAGTCCATCATTAAGCAGGACTGATGGCAACAATTCTCTCCACGCCCCATCCAATAGCATCTTCTGGCCCTATGAACACCAGTCAATAGGTCAGTTCCCAGCTTGATTGTTCCCTTCCCATGCTCACAGAATACAGTGTCTGTAGCAATTAGGGTCTTACCATCCAGTTTTAACATGATCAACATCAGAGGCTGTACTGTTTGGGGGCTTCTGAGATTCTCATTTAGCAATTGTATGGCTTCTAAGAGAGCCTTCTTCCAACTACATAGGGGTTCTTTTAAGACTTTGGGTTGTGGCTTCAACAACCCATTTTCTCTCAATTAACCCCACTCCCCTGGGGTGTGTGCATGGCTGTCCTCAGCCCAGGTGTGCACATCAGTGCTCTTGAAATGAGTGTCCCATCGCCATCAGTTCTCTGTGGGCAACAATGCATGACACTGAACTTCATAAGGCCCTTGACAGTTGCTCAACTGCTGCTCACTTGCAGGGAAAGGCCGGAGGCAGTGTCTACACAAGAATGCTCATGCACCCGTCACTGACTGCTAGGAGCCCCCCCCCCCCCCCCGTATAATCTAGTTGCCTGTCCTCTACCAGGCACAGGTTGCCTTATGAGTGTGTTGCATCATGGTACCCTTCCATTGATGTCATCAGGAACAAGCCTCACAGGGCTGGACAGTGTGCTGTTAGAGTATTTTACTGGAATGCCAGCAGCTGTGGTCAGACTTTATGTAAAGCCATTAAGCCACCTGCCAGGGGCAGCCAGGGGCAGGCCCACATCGTGATCCAAATTAAATGCTTTCGTCTATAAGCATGTACTTCCTGACATCCCTGGAGGTCTCGGAAGGCAAGTAGGCTGCCACACGGTAAGCCACTAAGGACTCAAGCTCCTAATCTACCTTGCTGTGTATTTTCTTCTACATCTGTTGCCCCCACAGTGGCCATCCCATCACCAGGCAATTTTCTTTATCCCATAGGCCATCCATAAGGACAGACCTTTGAATATTACCCATCTCTCAGTACAGATTGTCATGAGCCAAGGCTCTTAACTCAGCCCCACTTTCTGCTCTCTCATTATCCTCTTTCTAGCCACACAGTGTTCTTGTTCTTTTGTACCACTATTACCCTCTTTTTTTTTTTTTCAGACAAGGTTTCTATTTAGGCCTGACTATCCTGGAACTCACTCTGTAGACCAGGCTGAACTTGAACTCACAGATCAGCCTGCTGCTGCCTCCTGCATGCTGGAATTAAAGGTGTGGGCCACCACACCTGGCTCCATTACTCATCTTTGTTTGGTGCCCCTGCTGGTACCATCATGTACAAGGCACCAGCAGGAATTGAGGCCATCCCTTCTACATTTAGTCAGCATCTTTCTGTGAAGAGAGACACTTAGACTGAGGCAGCTTAGAGAAGACAGTATTTAATTGGGAGCTGGCTTACAGTTTCAGAGGGTTAGCCCATGGTCATCATGGTAGGCAGTATAGGGCAGGCAAGTACCCAGGGCACTGGAGAAGTAGCCGAGTGCTACCTCCTGATCTGCAGATAGGAGGTTGAGAGAGAGAGATTGGGCCTGGTGTGGACTACTGAAACCTCAAAGGCCACCACCAGTGATACACCTCCTCCAACAAGGCCACACTTCCTAATCCTTCCTAAACAATCCACCAACTGGGAGTCAAACATCCAAGAATATAAGGAGTATGGGAGAGATGTTCTCATTAAACCATCATGGTCAGGTCTGGGTGGAGGATTAATTACAGGAGGTGAAGGGAGAAGCTCTGTGGCTTGAAATGACATTGGCCCTGGGGACTGCCATGACCTCTCCATGCTGTAAATATACATGCCACTTTTGTAGCATTTGGGTTTGTGCCACTCCAGAAAGAAGGCTGGCCAAAAGAACTTTGGCCCGCTCCCTTTGTGGGATACACAGTTTTCATGGAAACTGACATAAAGGCAATAATGGGCCCCATCTGTTTCCGTGTCTTATATAAAGCCAGCAACTCTTCTAGGAGTATATACCAAGCTTCCTCACCTTTCCGTGCCTGGGACCAAAACCTTATCATGACTGTCTCCTCCAGTTGTCATTGCCATGGGCCCCAACCATAATCCTAAGGTCCTTTTATGGCTCCTGGCAGCAAGAGACACTGGGATTTGGGGGAACTCAGATGTTTAATGTGTTCTCTCAGTATCTTGGCCTGCTCAAAAGACTCCTGGGCCTTTCCATCTGAGCAGGCTACTTTTTTGTCAGCTTGACATAAGGTAGAGTCATTTGAGGGGAGGGAGCTTCAATAAAGAAAATGCCTCCATAAGATCCAGCTATAGGCAAGCTGTAGGGTGTTTTCTTCATTAAGGATTGATGTGGGAGGACCAAGCCTATAGTGGGTGTGCCATCCCTGGGCTGGTGGTCCTGGGTGCTATAGCAGGCTGAGCAATCCATGGGGAGCAAGCCAGTAAAGCACCCCCCCCCCATAGCCTCTGCATTAGCTCCTGACTCCAGGTTCCTGCCTGGTTGAGTTCCTGTGCTCACTTCCTGCAGTGATGGGCTACAATGTCGAAGTGTAAAAGCCGAATAAACCTTCTCCTCCTCAACGTGTTTTTGGTCATGGTGTTTCATCACAGCAATAGAAGCCCTAACTATGACACCACCCCAATCCCACACAGCGCCTCTTTTTATCAGATTACACAGAGGACAGGTTACCTGGTTGCGGGGGTGGGGGGGCTACAAAGATTTGTCAGTATCCTCAAAGTCCCAAAAATGCCTATAGCTACATTTACCTATACAAAATGTTGTAAGGTATTTTGTTCTCATAGCCTGGTTAGACACCATGCATGTTCTACCTGACCACAACACTCTGCAAAATTTTACCACCATGCCAGACCTTTGTACTTTATGGGAATTGATTTCCATCCATATTCCGTCGGGTTCATTTATATGTTCCCCAAATGGGAGTCCAAACCTGTAAAGCACTCAGAAGCTAGCAATATACCATCTATATACTGAAATGTCTTTGTCGAAGATGGGCCACCTAATAGAGCCAGGTCCTGGGCCATCATCCCATGACAAATGGTGGAGTTGTGAAGATAAACTTGGGAAAGCACTCTGAAAGTCCACTGTTGTCCAATCCATGAAAATGCAAGCTGGTCTTGGGATCCAGTGGCTTAGGGGATACTGAAAAAATAGTGAACGAGGTCCACAACCACACGGACATTTGGCTTTGCACAGCTATTCAGTTAGAAGAAAAGATGGACACAGCTACATAAATGGGAGGCACACTGCCTTATTCAACTCCCTGTAATCCAGGGTCATCCTCCAAGAACCATCAGGCTTTCTCATTGGTCACACAGGGCTGTTGAAGGGGCTCTTGGCTGGGCAGAAAAATCTCTACCTTTCTAGCTCCTGGGTGGTTTCTGTAATTTTTTCCTGACCTCCAAGGCAGTCAACTGAGATTCATCACCCTTCATGGGCTGGGTAACTTTATGGTTCCCTACCTCATCTGTCACCCATGGAACTGCCTTTACCGTCTGCACCCTCAGCTGGAGCTACACGACCGTAGTCTGCAGGGTGTACCCTAGAGTAGAACATTCACCGCCAGAATGTTCTCTCATAAGGAGAAATGCACACATTATACTTCATGGGGTGGGGCATAATCACCCACTCCCGGAATGAGTTCAGTTGTTCCTATAGGGCTATAGGGAGTAACAGCAGGGGCGTGGGCAGCACAGAGGGTAATGTAACTAAGGTGTCGGCACCTAAACACCTACATATGTTTTTCTTCCAATACATACCATTGTCAACCATTGGCCCTAGTGTTTTGGGGGCTTACTGTGCACCAGTACATTCTACTCCAGTATCCCTAGAGACCACTTATTCTGCAGATTGGTGGGGGGCTGTCTTAGTCACTGTTCTCTTTCTATGAAGAGACACCATGACCAAGGCAACTCTTACTTGGGGGAGTGTTTATGGTTTCAGAGGGTTAGTCCATGATCCTCGGGGCAGGAAGACAGCAGGCATGGAGCTGAGGCAGTAGCTGAAAGATCTACATCCCGTTCTGCAGGCATCAGGCCTGAAACCTCAAAGCCCCCCCCCCCCCCCCAGTGAACCACTCACTCCATCAAAGCCATACCACCTAATCCTTCTAATCCTCAATTACACTCCTTAGTGACTAAGCATTCAAATATATGAGCCTACAGGGGCCATTCTCTTTCAAACCACAACAGAGACCAATTCAGTTTAATCAACATGAGGCTTCTAGTGGCCTTACCTGTAGGCAACCTTGGCCACTCCTTCAGGGGAGTGGCTGGGAAGGCTCCCATCTTGAAAACCTTCTTCCTCTGCCACAGGTGGTGCAATGGGAATCCCACACTTGCACCTCTGGGTCGCCTGTTCCCCTTACTGCCGTGGTAAATGCTTGTCTGCCCATAAAACTGTTCACAGGCTCCATAATCCAGTATTTAGTTGCCTGTCAGCTCTGTCCTTAGAGGCTCCAGCTCTGCACAACTTCAGCCAGACAGACCTGAGTTCAAGATGCATAGAGACCCTTTCACCGGTCTCTCCTGACTCTCATTTGCTCCTACTGGAGGCTTTAGCACTTCACAAACCTAGTCGACATGCCTACATGCCAGTCCACATCATTTAGGCCTGCCAAAGCCTTGCCCACCACCAAGGCAGCACATCAGTCTCTCTGTCCTTGCTGAGTTGTGCCTCAGGGCCTCACAAGCCCGGGGGCAATGGGTCCCTTCACTGACGGAAAGTCTTCCCTGATTGTGGCAGCTCTGACACTGAACATTCTCTGAGTACCAAATAGTCTCCCACCCTGTCCCATTGTTAAAAGCTGAATGGGGACCTTAGGGGCATCCCTTTGTCCCTTCCATCATGCCCTTCCTCATTGCTACCTAATCCCTCTCATTGGTTCCAAGTTTGGGATCCAGGAGGGGTTCTCTATTACGGGCCTACTCAGGGCTCTCTTCCCACTTTGGTCTTCTAGTAATTGAAAAGGGCAGGGCACCACCTCCATTTCCCCTTTTGTTTTATCCAGTTTCTCACAAGGAAGCCGGCCTTACACCCCTTTCCCATGCCACTCCCTCCCTTACACCTGCAGCCTCCCTCACAGCTGCCACCTTGGCTTTGGATAGATCGCTTGTCCCCTACAGCAGTGACCCAGCAGCCACTGCAGCTGCTTGCTGGCACCCCTCCCAGGAGGATGTGTACTTTTCTCTAGACCTTAGGCTGTTCTCAAAGCACCTCCATACTCTTGGGTTGGCCCCATTCATCCTTCATCTGTTCCACTTCATACCACCTAGAAGATGATTGCCCTCCAGGGCTCCCCCACAGACACACCCCTCTTTAGGTGGCCTCGCCTCAGTCATGGGTCTCATTACCCCTGCCCTGCCCACACCCCAGCCACTATTCCCAGTAGCCTTAGGAACAAACCATCATGTCAAAATCTTCTCTACAAATACCCCTCCACCCCCACAAAGAACTTCACTTCAGCCCTTCTGTCTCATTTTTCCTATCAGTGATACCATTGCTCTTCCCGAACTCATCCTTGGTTTTGGCTAGTCCGGCTGGCTAGGCCAAGTGTTGGTACAACTGCTTCCCTGAGGGATCGGCTATGTAAATGCCATCTTCCTCCGCCTCTCTAAGGTGCCAACAACAAACCAAAGTACAGTACCACTGAAGTTCCGGGCACCAATGGGTCTATTTGGTTGTGAGGTGTTATACACAAGTGTGGGTACTACCTCTGTCCCCAAGGCAAGGCTGTATTTTAAAGTCTTTACCCAGCACCATGCCACATAAATAGAGTTCCCTCCCCTGTAGTCTTCCTGTCCCCAAGGCCACATTCAATTAGGACAGAATGGCACACAGCAGGCAGTATGGAAGAACTGGATCCTCAGGTGAGGGTGCTGTGACCCTCCCTGCCACTCTGTGAGGAGATACAGTCAATAAGCTCAGATGGGATGATCTTTTTGAGCAGGCACAGCTGAACTGCACTCGGGGATGTTTGCCTCGGAAATGGGCCTGCAGAACACATGATGTTATTGTCTGAATATGAAGTGTCCCCCATAGGCTCTTGTATTTCAAACAGTTTGTCACCAATGGGGAGGGGTGCTGTGTTGGATATGGGGGCTCACTGGATGATGCAAGACCAGAGATAAGTGGCCAAGAGAGTTACAGTTCGGCCCTGCCTGGCCTGAGCTCTCTGGTTCCTGGTCTGAAGAAATATGAGTTCAGTTACAGATACGAGCTTCTAACACTACCATGGTCACTTCCACACCTTTCCCACCATGAAGCTGTGAGCCAAAATAATGTTCCCACTCTACATCGCTCCTGTCCAGCATTTTGTTATGATAAAAAAAAAAAGTAGCTCACACAGTAGGCAACTGTTTCCTTACTCTTGTATCTTCTAAAGCTAGTTCCAAACTATGGCAAAATAACTGAGAAAAACAAGAGCTTGATAATAAAGGTAGACAACTTCTTCCTCACCCTCCTGAAGGGAGTCAAAATCCTGCCAGCTTAAAACAACAGCCTTGTGGGGTTTCTTTCGCCTCCCAGTACGCTGATGGACTGACTCAAACTTGCTTGAGCCTCTGGCTCAGGACATGTTATACAATAATTGTGAACCAATCAACCAGTCCGTAGCCCTTTAAACTGACCAACCCCATATCAGGGATGAAAAACCTTTCAGAGACTTTAAAACTCCAGCCCCAAAGAAGAAACTGGAATTTTATTTTATTTTTTACTTCCTGAGTCCTCCCCCTGCTTTGCAGAGGGTTTTTTCTCTGTGCATCTGCTGCATGTATGTATTTCCACATCCGCAGTAAATGCTCTCCTCTACAGTTGATACTGTCCCTGTTTCAGGGTTCTCCACTGCTTCCTATTGCTGCCTTTTCATTCTTTAATTTGCGGAAAACAAACCTGATCAAGACCGCTCGAGTGAATCAACACTGAACTGGGACGCAAGAAGCGCCAGCAGGGATTGGCAGCAGGTATAACCTTCAAAGGCCTAGCAAGCCCCTCCTTTAGCCAAGCCCCAAGGTCTTCAAAGTAGTGCTGGAAGATTCAGAGCCAGTGTCCAAAACATGAGCCTACGGGCAATATGTCAGGTTCAGTACATGCCAGGGAGTGCCTCTCGCTCACTTGTCCTTAGCCACATGAAATGACCCAGGAAGTAAAAGCAACTCTGGCATCCTGAATTAGATCCCTGGAGCCCACCGATGGAAGGAGAGACTCCCACAGGTTGTCTGTCCTCTGATTTCCACGCATGCACTGTGACACCACCGCCCCAGCCCCGCTACACACACTAATAAATAAAATTTAAATTTAATATTTCTTAATCCACAATGGAATGATTTGGGACAGCATGTTCTGTTCCTTCTCATTCACACATTCTACCCTGTTTTTCCTCTTTCTGTCTGAGTTTAATGGTAACAGAGTCGTAGCCAGTCCATGGTAGGGCACACATTTAATTCCAGCACTCAAGAGGCAGAGGCAGGCAGTTCTCTGTGAGTTTTGAGGCCTGCCTGGTTTACAGATAAAATTCCAGGACACCCAGGGCTGCATAAAGAAACCCTGTCTCAAAAAAAAAAGTGAGAGAGTTATAAATTCTCAACCGATCTTTCTATTAGATTATGAGTAGAGAATAATGTAACAAGCTAGGCTGGACCACTCATCCCCAATAGACTAACTATCAGCTAATTAGTAACAGTGAAAAGCTGAGAAAGATTTATTCAGTGTGACTGCAGTGGAAATAGGGAACAAAGAGGTCCAGGGACTCCCAAATTAGTTACTTTTCCACTTTCTGAAACATAATACCCTAACAAAAGAAACTTAAGGGAGAAAAGAGGTTTATTTTGGCTCACAGTTCAAGAGTACAACCCATAAGGGTGGAGCTAGAGACAGTAGTCATATTCCATCCACTAAGTCAGGAGGCAGGGAATGATAAGTTTATCAATGTTCTCTTTCTGCCTTTTTTTTTTTTCAGTCCAGGACTCCAGTCCGTAGAGTGATGGTGCCCAAAGTAAAGTGGGTCTTCCAACCTCAATCAACAGCATCATGATAATCCATCACAGGCAGGTCCTGAGTCCTATCTCCTAGGTGATTCTACATCCAATCCATCACAGGCAGGTCCTGAGTCCTGTCTCCTAGGTGATTCTACATCCAATCCATCACAGGCAGGTCCTGAGTCCTGTCTCCTAGGTGATTCTACATCCAATCCATCACAGGCAGGTCCTGAGTCCTGTCTCCTGGGTGATTCTACATCCAATCCATCACAGGCAGGTCCTGAGTCCTGTCTCCTGGGTGATTCTACATCCTATGCAGTTTACAGTCACTGTATAACCATCACACCCTCCACGTCCATCTTCAGGGCACTGGAGGTTTAACTAGAGAGCAAAAAGTATGTGTAACTAAGTAGTTCTGGACAAGGGACGATCCTGCTCTCCCTGACCCTTCCTGTAGCTCTAGTCTCCCCTGCAATATGGTCTGACAAAATCAGAACTATGTGGGATCTCTTTCTGAGAAACGAGTTTTCCCTGTGGATCATTCCAGGGCTAGGTCCCCTGTTTCAACGGTCTGATAGTCAGAGGGAGGACTATAAGAATCTGGCTTTACGGCAGCTTCACTCCTACTAGGGACAGTTGCAGTGATGACCAAGCAGTGCTGAGTGGGATTAGTGTCCTAATAAAAGAGTCTCATCAAGTAGCCTTGCTCCTTCCAACATGTGAGGACACAGCAAGAAGGCTTCATCCATGAACCAGGAAATAGTCTCTCACCACACATACTGATTCTGCCCCAAACTTGATCTTATACTGTCTAGCCTCCATAACTGTAAGAAATATGCTTTTGTTTGATGATGTTTTGTTATTTCAGCCTGAACAAAATGAGACAAAATAAGCCAAGCCTCCTCTATACTCAGTGCAGGTCAGGGTCCACCCTCCCAGCTACCTTCAGATGTGGCATCTACACCATGAAGATGGAAGCACTGCGTGGGACCTCTTGCCTTGAGTAAAGGTGCATCGTGTACTCACCAGTGATCTTTCCAGCTCAGAGAGTCCACCTAGCAGATGCACTGCGTGCCTTGCGAATAAAACTGGCTGACTGGGAGAGAAGAGGTAATACAGAGACAGGTGTGTCATTCCCTTTGACCACCAGACTATTAAAACAGTGGGTCTCAAAGAAATTAAATGTTCCACAGGAATCTCATGCTGAATCCTGGGGCTAGGCAGAGGAGGAACCTGTCTCTAAGTGTCAATAAAATTCCTCCCAGGTTGACATGTAAGCCATGTCTACCCCTTCTCCTAAGGTCTCAACAACAAAGCAAAGTTCACTCCAGGGAACCACTGAGTTTATTGGGCTTCCTTACAGAGCACAGGTGTGAGTGCTCCTACCACAATAGGTTGAATCTGAAGAGCCGAAGCCAGCAGGGATGAAGGCTTCCCCATAGCGGCATAGACAGAATGGCCCTTCCCTGGTATTCCTCCAGCTCATATACTCTAGCTCCTCCCCAAGGCCACATGCAATAATTGCAGAGTTTCATGCAACAGGTAGTAGAGAATGGCTAGTCACTCAGGTGAGGGTCCCCTGACCCTCCCCACCCTTCCTTGAGGTGTAAACAGTCAGCAATGCCAGCTGGGATGATAACTTTTGCAAAGAATTGAAGCTGAAGTTCTCGGGATGTTGGTTCCTTGGCTGGGAAGACAGTTAGTTGCTCACAACACTCAGGAAGAGACTTCATAGTTCCCACAACTTATCAGATCACTTTGTAGGAGAGACTGGAGCCAAGACAATGATGGGTCAGTAACATCCATCAAGGGATCACACCTGGACCAGGACCACTCAGTGTTGCATACTTGCCCTCTGTTTAAACCTAAACCCCATGTTAGACCCCAAACATGAGACTGGGGGACTGCTGGAGCTCTTTCTGGGGTCTTCTTCCCAGGGTGGCCTCAATGACTAAATCTCCCTTCTCTGAGTCTCACTGTAATGTGTGTCTTTAGTTGCCCTAGTGGGGACAAGTGGTCAAGCCTAGCTTACTAGTGCTGTCAGAGCCCAGACTGATAACCTGAAAATTCTGGTAGCACAGACTTTTCCACCTTCACCAAGCCACCTGGGCTGTAAAGTCTGTGGACAACTATTCCAACAAAGGGAAGCATGCTGAGAATTTATGAGCACAATAATCCAGCAAACACAAGAAGATCTTGTTTCATCCTGGTTAACGTAGCCTGTAGCACTGAGGGTGTTGACAAAGTGGGGCTAGGAGCCAGGTTCTGGTCAAAGTGCCCTGTGTTTAGATTTGGTGGTCTGTATCGGACCTCCAACCTCCCTGCCCACATGGTGGGCCAACCTGCCCTGCCATTGGTAGGTACTTCGTTTTCCCAGGATGAAGAATGGTGTCCTCCTACCCTCCTAGGTTCTTTGCCTGTGCTACAAATTAAATGAACAAAAAACAAATTGACAAGAGAAACTCTATTTAATTAGGGTTATGTGCGCAGGAGTCCCACAAGATATGGGACTCTCAGAACGGCTGGCCTCAAATGTGTCCTGAGCCCTGGAAAGATAAGATCAAAGCTTGTTGTCCTGGGGTGTGGCAATGACCCAAAGAGGGAAGGGAAGAATTGCGTCTTGTGCCATGTAGAAAGGTTGTCTTGTTACCACTGGCAATAAAAGGTATCTCCGAGTAGCCCTCAGAATGGGTGATTGTGTGGGCTGGTGTCAAGTTCAGGTCTCCTCTCTGTTGTCCCAGTTAATCTTCCTTGGTGGATAAGATTCCAAGAGAGGATTCACAACAATAGTGTTCCTTCTGGTGGCCCCTTCTTTAGGCAGATAAGAGCAGTTCACATAAAACCCCTGGCTGCCTCTCATCTCCTAAGCACCCCAGTTAGAGGGAATCAACACACCAGACTGGCATATTTGGGGATGTCCTAAAGTCCTTCACCCATCTGTACAGAGGCAGTTCTTATTTCCATTTGGGGATTGCATAAGGATTAAAAAGGGTAATGAATGCTTTCAAACCTGCTTTGCAGGAATTAAAGCATCACACAAGAACTCATCTTAGGCCCATAGGAAAGAGACAGGGGCGTTCTGTGTAGGGTAATGTTTTCAGAGTGCAGCTCATGAGGCAGCAGCAGCAATCACGAAAGAGGGGAAATATCAGTGGACAAAGGGAAGGAAAAGGTAAGGTAAAGCCAGTCCCTGTATGAGTCTATATTTTTAGCTGGGTTCCTATCCTAAGAAAAAATATTTTTATTTATATTTCATATATATTTTTATATTTTAATTTTATTTGGGGGGATATGGTTTATTTATTTATTTATTTATTTTTATGTATTTAATCTGTTATTGCTGTTTTGAAATAGAGTCTCTCTATGTAGCTCTGGTGGTCCTGGAACTTACTATGTACACCAGGCTGGCCTCAAACTCACAGAGATCTGCCTGCCTCTGTTTCCCCAGTGCTGGGATCACAACCACACATCATTCCCCCCCCCAACCTTTTTTTTTAATATATATTTGTAAACCTATTTAAAGGCATAATTTTAAACTATTTATTTATTGTTATATAAAAATCTCTACTTCCTTTTCAATTCACCGACCCGAAGTACGGGAGAAAGGATATTAATAGAGACAGAGAGTGTAGATCTCTCTCATTGTAGGTCTTTGGGGCAATTCATCAGGATTCGGGCAGTCCAGTCCAAACAGTATCATCAGCAACAGAAACACGACTAACCGGGAAACCAGCAGTAGTTCTGGGGAGCACCAGAAGGGATAGCCAAAGAAACAGTGACTTTTGGACCCCCATTTGGGGCCATGATCTCAACTTGACCTGGGCCATGACCGGCAGCAAGTCTTGGCAGCAGAAAGTTTCTGAAGAAGCACATTTTGACAAAGCATTGTCTGGAGCATTTCAAAGTGAAGCAGAGATGAGAAATGATGCCAAGCAAAAGCCCTCCTGTTTTTCTGGGGTTTCTATTTAAACCACCTCAAAATCCGCACAAGGATTTGGGGGGGGGGTAGAGACAGGGTTACTCTGTGTAACATAGCCCTGGCTGTCCTGGACTCTCTTTGTAGACCAGGCTGGCCTAGAACTCAGAGAGATCCTGCCTGCCTCTGCCTCCCAAGTGCTGGGATTAAAGGCATGTGCCACCAAGCCTGGCTACAAGGATGTTTTTCAATTGGCCAACCTCATGCCCATGGCATGAAGTACTTTCTGTTGACCAAGATCATGAGCTCTCCAAGGAGGCCGTCCATCAAAGGATGTAAGCATATTCCCAGCACATGATAGTTTCTGGCTGGCAAAACATCATGTGCTCTTCCATCAGAATGTTTTTCATGCCCCTCTCATGAGTCTGTTTTTCAGTGGTAGACAAAGCGCCCGCTACATCCCATTCTTAAGACTAAAACAAAAAACACATTCATTCAACACAGTTGTGTTTCTAAAGAAATCAAAACTTCCACGACATCTATTAATTCGGGATGTCCTTGAACTCCTAAGCTCAAGTCATTCTCTGGTCTTAACCTCCAGGGTAGTTGGGGCTGAAGTTACAGGTCACTTGCCCAGACACTGGTCACTACACAATATAAAATGGTGTAGGTCAACCATTCCAGCTCTCAGGACCCTGAGACACAAGGATCTCATGTTCAAGGCCCCATGAGTTCTATGGAAAGACTACTTCAAAATAAAGAAAGAAGGATATTCCTTCCTCGAGGTCCTTCTCAATCTTGGCAGTTCTTTCTCCATTTTCCTTAATAGACCATAATAAAAGTTATTAATGAAAAAGAAAGATGTGGGAGTACATGGGAAACACTTGAAAAGAACTGAGGGGCTAAAGCTTCATTCAGTTGCATCTCCCGGGGAACAAAGATGGGCTCAAAGAGGCAGATTACAAAGGAGGCCCAGAAGGCTGCAGTGAACAAAGATAGACAAGGTTTGCAGCTGCGCAGACTCAAAATCCGCTTGTACAGTTTTCCACTGACCTGGGAGGATCACCATTTTTGGTGGGTTGGCCAGCCAGTGAGGTCTCAGGATTCTCCATCCCAGATTCCCACCCCCATCCAACCTGCTGCCCTAACGCTGGGATTAAAGGCACATACAGCCATGCTTGGCTTATTTACTTACTTATTTGTTTATAGGGATTGTCGCACTGCCTGGCCTGGAACTCACTATGTAGATCAGGCTGGCCATAAACTCAAAGAGATCTGCTTGCCTCTGTCTCCAAGTGCTGGAGTTAAAAGTGTGTACCACCATCCCCAGCTTCTTATTTGGGTGCAAGGGATTCAAAATCAGCTCCTCATCCTTGAATGGCAGGTACTCTTCACTGAGCCGCCTCCCCACCCTTTTCTTCCCGGCTTTAACAATACCTGAGACTGGTTTATTTATAATCAAAAGAAATCTATTTGGCTTTTAATCTTGGAAGCTGAAAGTTCACAGAAGTCCAACATGAAAGGCCATCTGTAATCAGGACATTTCTTACTATGACATGGCATGGGAAAGACATCACACAGCAAGGGAGAGAGAGAGGGAAAGAGAGAGAGAGAGATCAGCATCAACCCAGAGGACTGGATCGGAAACCTCATAGCCTTTTATAACTCATATTCATCCATTTCCATTATCGGGGAATTAAGTTTCCAACATACGCTTTCTGGCAGACACATTTGAACCATAACAATGAGGGTGGATGGGCACCAGGGTTCCTTGGTAATATTTAGGTGTCGCGTCCCTCTCGACCGGCAAGAAATGACGCAACTCACAAAAGCTCTTCTCCTGCAGTTTATTCAGGTCCCTTGAAAACAGTCTTCCGAATAGGGCCGGGCAGACCCAACCCACAGGCTAAATACTAAATGAACAGCCAATCAAGTAAAGCCACGTAGTGCTATCTTAGAGGCCCACGTATGCGGAAGCAAGCCAGATCAGCGGTCCTAGCCAAATATGGACTTGTTTACCACCGAGAGTGCTCACCATCGGGCTGGTGGAAGGCGGAGACCAGCGCCATCTTTAAGGCGCGGCACGTCGCAGCTCTCTACATTTAGGAAAGTCTGAAACTTCTGACATCAAAGCAGACTGTTTTCTCTGAATATTCAAGTGAACAGGGACTGGAGAGATCTTCAGCAGTTAAGAGGTCTGGCTGTCCTTCCAGAGGAACCACATTCAATTCCCAGCACCCACATGACAGCTCATAACTGTTTATAACTCCAGGTCCAGAGGACCAAATACCCTCTTCTGGCCCTCATGGGCACCAAGCACACACAAGGTACACAGACATGCATACAAAAAGCAAAAAAAAAAACACTCATATAAATAAAATGATTTTTTTTTCAGACAAGGTTTCTCTGTGTAGTCCTGGCTGTCCTGGAACTTACTCTGTAGATCTGGCCTCAAACTCACAGATCCACCTGGTTCTGAGTGCTGGGCTTAAAGGCATGTGCCACTATTGTCCAGTTGCACAAAATTAAATTTAAAAAAGCAAATTGGTAAGTTACAAGCCCATAGCCTTAAATATTTTCATTTCATTTCATTTTCTTGGAGACAGAGTCTCTCCCTAATGTAGTCCTGGCTGCCCTGCTATAAAGACCAGGCTGTCCTTGGACTCACAGAGATCTGGCTGTTGTCGTCGTCGTTGTGGTGGTGGTGTGATATGTGTATGTGGGTGCAGGCAGGCACGCCATGGTGCACATATGGAGGTCAGATAACAACTTTTGGGAGTCCATTCTTGCCTTCCACCATGAATGTCCAGGTGAAACTCCAGTCACCAGACTTTCAAGGTGCTTTTACCCACTGAACCATGTCACTCGCCCTGACCTGTGGGCGGAGGCAAGACTCACCTAGGTTGTGATCCTCACCACCACTTGCCAATACCTCCATCTCCCTCAGTCCACAACCAGCAGGACAGTAGTCTGAGTCCTAACTGAAGACCTGTGGATGTGCTACAGTGCTGCAAGGGGGAACTGAGGCTGCCTGAGAATTAAGGCTGCTAATCAACTGACCTTAAAATTGGAGATTATCCTGGATCATCCAGACGGGTTCACTGAACTCACTAGAGTCCTTAAGTGCAGAACAGTGAAGGGGACAAGAAGAGGGATCTCAGTGATGATGTGTGAAGTGAACTAGATCAGCCGAGGCTGTGGGTGTCCAGGAGCTCAACATGCGCGAGCCTCCAAAGGGTGCAGCCCTGCCGACACCTTGATTTTAGCCCCGTGAGACTCTTGACACCTGTGTGTGCACACACAAAAACACTCACTCATGCACTTGTGTGCATGTGCGTGCACACACACACACACACACACACACACACACACACACACACACACTCAGTCACACACACTCAGTCACACAATTAGATGATGTGCTGAACCTGCATGCCTGGGGGGGAGGAACCTGATTGGACATTGAGGGAATGAAAAAAAAGGCTGATACATGGACACAGGTACTCAGAAAAACTGGGATTGTGTGGACTGGGTTCTCTGGCAGAGGAACCAGAAACCCACACACCACCCCCTCCCCACTCAGAGTGTTTATTTATATACAATAAGGGGAAGGCAGGAGCCATTGCACACAGATGAATCAAAGAGGCAGGGTTTCGTATATACAGCTGAACAAGGAGGCAGAGTTAACTAATCTCAGTCTCTATGGGGAAGTGGTCTTCAGGCCGTAAATATCCAGGGCAGAAAGCTACAGTGACCATTTTCTGCACATGCTATCAACATTTGAACTTGGACCAGGAGGAAGACTTTTACCACTTCCCAAGGATTTAGGTTACTGGGTGTCCTCGGCATAGCTAGGCCATGGCCAGAGCTCATATTCCCTCAGGGTTCCCCTGCTCCCCCCAACAATGATCTGTGCTGTTTTAAGCTGCTGCACTTGCAGTAATGTGTGATAGCAGCAGGGGAAAGCATGTGACATTATATAAAAAGTGACTGACACGGGGCAGGGAGCCAGGAGACCGAACCCAGCATTGCCACCGATTCTCACTGCCTTCTTCTAAAGTTTACCTAGTTCTGATTTCCAGCCCCTTGAGACTAATGTGGGAGAGATTAACTTGCTCTCCTAGCCAGAAGAAGAACAATAAGCCAGGGTTAGAGATGACGGTTGTACCCACAGTAGTTCCCAACCACAGGGAGGTGCCATTCAAGAAAACAGAAAAGGCCATGAGAGTGGGTTTCTGTGCTCGTCAGGGTTGATCTTCTGGATTGGCCTGGCCTCTTAGGGAGGCCACCAGCTCAAGCCTTGGACCTTTGATGCTCAGCAGGGGCTTGCCCAGAGCAGGAAGCAGGTGTGAGAGCTGGCCAAGGCGGGAAACCTAAGAAAGGCCTGAGTGAAGCACGGCGTGGACACGGGCAACACCGGACACAGCTTCCCCAAACTTCCTGTCGAGAAAAGGAACTACCTGATTGTGAAACCTCGCTGGCTTCTGAATAGTACCCAGCTGCCTTTGAGTTCCTGCTTTGACTCAGTGATCACACCTGCTGGCTGAGGCTATTTCATGCCCACCTGCATTTAATTTAGACACAGATTCTCAGGGAACATCATTTAATAATACTGGCCTCTAGACAGTCTCCACTCATGGTACTGATCCTAAATCCAGCAGTGGGCGTGCACCCTTGCCCATGGTACACACATGCCCTAGACGTGTCCTAAGGCCATGCTACAACTAAGCCCCAGAGGCAGCCTGTGCACGCATACAGCTACAAAATGCCTTGCACACCACGTACATCTGCGGTGAACATGAGCTATGAGTGACAATGGAATTTTAGTTTTAAGGTAACGAGATTATCTTTCCTTCAGGATAACCCAGCCTACCTGACCTGATAAAATGTATGGGTGTGTTTTGAAAAGTTGTAGGATACAAGTGAAAGATACAGTTCTGTCCCTACGATGGCTGTTCTTAGTTGCCAATTTAACTGCATTCGGAATTAGATAAAAATCCAAAAAGAGAGGGCATACCTGTGTGGGATTCTTGCTTTATTTGAAGTATGGAGATTCACTTCTAATCCTGATCTTTGGGGTAGGAAGACACACTTTTAATCCAAATCTTTTTTGTTTTTTGTTTTGTTTGTTTGGTTTGGTTTCTCTGTGTAGCCCCCCTATCCTGGAACCCCCTATCTCTGTAGACCAGGCTGGCCTTGAATTCAGAGATCCATCTGCCTCTGCCTCCCAAGTGCTGGGATTAAAGGCCCGCATCACCACTACCTGGCTTCTTCCAGATCTTTTGAGCTGGGAAAAGACACACCTTTAATCTGGATCTTAAGGCAGGAAGACACATTTTCTGCTGGAAGCCTATATAAGGACATGGAAGAAGGAAGCATTTACTCCTTGCCTGCTTGCCCTCACCTAGCTAGAACAACTGTTCCTCCACTGGCATTAAGCCTCATTCTTTACTGAAGACCAGCTGAGACATCCAGCCTGACTGAGCAACTTCTGGATTCTTGGGCTTTCCATTCACTGTCAGCCATTGTTGGATTATCATTCTAATAAATCCCATTTCTATGCATATGTGGAGAGATTCATTCTATAAGTTCTGTTACTCTAGAGAACCCTGACTAATACAGCCCCTAACTGGGCTCTCTTGTGTACTCTTGAGTATTATCTCAGTATAATAAATATATTAAAACATCCACATCTCACCTGCATTTAATGATCTGACATAGGAGTGGTCTAGGAGCAAAACTGAAAAGGACATACTTTGGCATCCATTAGGCAGATGTCCACTAAGACATCCTCAGCTTTGAAGGAGACTTGACCTCTTTTGTTCTACAAATATGGCCTTGAAGGAGAGTTCTAGGTAAGTGTGCCAGTCATTTTTACCTGATTGCTCTCTCATAGACCCAAAGTAGACACACACATGCATGCACACACACACACACACACACACACACACACACACACACACACACCACCACCAACAACAACAACGTATTACATGTTTTAAGGGGGCACATGTGTGTAGACATGCATGCCATGTTGAGACAGGGAGCCTCCAGAAGTGGGAGGCAGTTCTCCCCTTCTGCCATGTGCACCCCAGGATTGAACTCAGGTTTCCAGGCTTGGTGGCAGGGACTTCCACCCACCGAGTTATCTTGCTAGTCCCCTCACCCCTCTTGATAGAACCACTACCCAGAGAAAAGTTTTAAAAGGACATTTTAGAGAGGACCCAAGTCACCAACCACAAGAGGCCAAATGGTGCAGTAGAAAGAATCATAGCTTTGATGGGACAGACAGACAGACCTCTTGCATCTATAGCTCAGTATACCCAGCTTCCCTTTGGGGAATGGTGGCTCATATCTGTAACACCAGCACCTGGGGGATTGGGGCAGGAGAGGCTCTGTGAGTCTGAGGTCAGCCTGAGCTACAATCATGATTTCCAGGTCATATGGATGACAGAGTGAGACCGCTTCAAAAAAATTTTTTTAATAAAGAATAAGTCATACACCCTTCTGCCACTGTAATCTTGAACACACTGTAAGAACATACTGTTAGAACCTCAGTTTTCTTACTTTTAGTAGTTATGTTACAAATATGTCCACCACTCATCCAGGGCCTTGTCCCGAGCATTCACATTCCTTTTTTTGTTTGTTTGTTTGTTTTATTGAGACAGGGTTTCTCTGTGTATCCTTGGCTGTTCTGGACTCACTTTGTAGACCAGGCTGGCCTTGAACTCACAGAGATCCAACTGCCTCTGCCTCCCAAGTGCTGGGATTAAAGGTGTTAGCCACCACGCCCAGCAATTAGACAGCTGTGAACTGCCATGTAGGTGCTGGGATTTAACCCCAGGTCCTTTGGAAGAGCAGCCAGTGTTCTTAACTGCTGAGCCATCTCTCCTAACTCTTTCTAATATCTTCTTCCACTACACTGGGATCCAGGTAATAACCAATGGGATACACCAGTGGTAAGCTACAGCTGCCTTGGTGTCTTGGGATGTGAGGGTACATACAGCAGAGTGCTCTGTGGGCATCCAGATGCTGAACTAGCCTCCCCTGTTCCAGCTACCACAACTGAGACACGAAATGTGAGCCGAAAGCCCTGTGATGTCCAGTAGAGCTGTGGTGGGAGTGCTGAGGACAGAACTCAGAGCCTCTACCACTGAGCTACCTCGGAAGCATTATTATATATATATTTTTTTAAGTCAGCAAAGTTCGAGGGTGACTTGATCCACAGCAACAGAGGTAATCAGAATGCCATCTGAGAAATGGGCATTTCATAATTACATGGTTGTATAAAGATAGAGAAAAATGTGTGTAAAATATTTACACAGTACTTTTGTACCTATTGTTTGTAAAAAAAAAAACAGAATGTATGTATAAATGAACTAAAACTGAGTACATTTTTAATAATTACATTATTCATTTATTCATTTATGCTATATCTATATGCACACATGCAATATCACTGTACATGTGCATGTGTCAAAGGAGTACTTATGGGAGTTGGTCCCTTTCCTCCGTTGTGTGGGTCCCAACACCCTAACACAAATCATCAGGCTTGGTGACAAGCACCTTTGCTCACTGAGCATCTCGCTGGTCCTAGTGTCATTTTCACAATGGAAAAATACTGCCCTTCACAGTGAGGTCACTGTTGTAAAGTATACAGATGCAGCAAGGCTAGACGCAGGTCCAGCTCGGCAAAAAACAGCCCTTCAAAGGTCAGATCCGGGCAAAGGAGCTGTGGAGCAAGACACCTGAGAGAGCTCCAAGAGAGCTCCGAGAGAGCTCCGAGGCTTCAGGTCGGTTAGATTTCCTGCTCATCAGCAAAGAGAAAATAAAGTGAACCTAAGAAAAGTTGGACGATATTTACTGTATTCTCTGCAAAATGTGGCCACTTAAGCTCCAGTTTGTTTCTCTGGATTAAAAAAAAAATTTCTTACATGGTAATTGAATTTTGTGCTTCTATGTAACAGAAAAGCAGGAATAAGCAATGAGCCTAGATAGATTCTGAAATGGCTCAGGTTCGCCAGTGTCTGTCAGGTTCCCAAGGGCTGCCCCAAGATAAGGCCTTAGTCCTCAAATGTCAAGGACACTGTTCGCCCGGAAGCTCACCAACTGAAACTCAGACTTTTTTTTTTTTTTTCAGAACTAAAAGTCACATTTGATTATTCTCTAGGCTTCAGGAGTTGGGCAAGCTGCAGCAGCCCCTCAGCGTTAGGCTGAAAAGACATGAGTGTGTCCATCACTCAACAGCGCCACAATTTAAGTGAAGCCAAAAAGTGATGGGAAGGGAGAGGAGAGAGAAAGGGTACAGCGGGGGGGGGGGGGGGGGGGCCGAGGGGGGGGGGGGGGGAGCCACATTGGTGGGAGGTGGGTCACAACTTCTCCTTTTAACATTTCTAGGTTCTAGTCCCTCCTCCTGTGCTTTGGATCAGTGTGCCCCCGCAGGTGTGTGAGTGCTCTACAGGACGGAGTTCTTTGAGTTTCTGTCCTGAGGAGAGCAGTTTCTGGTCTGCAGCACATTCCTGCCATTCTGTGCTGTATTAGCACAAGCCAGAGTAACAGGCCAACTGATCACAGACTGAAGCCAAAGCCATCAGTGAACATGAGCCTGTCAGCTGGTGAAGCAGTGTGCGGGCTGGCTGGGCAAGCCTGAGGACCGGAGTGTGATCCTAGAGCACACAGTGGAAGAAGAGGACTGACTCTCAAAAGTTGTCCTCTGACCCCAAAAGTCCACTGTGACATGAGCACACAATTATTAAAATAATTTTCAAAATAAGCTTTTTCTCTTCATATATGAATTATGTCAGGTGTTTTATTATAGTGATAGAAAGCTGGCTAATACACCGACTCCTTCACGGTCTCAAACATTCTTTCCTTGAACTCAGACTTTCCTGTATCTATTCCGGATTAAAACTCTCTTCAGTTACAGTATTTGAAAGCCTGAAGCAGGAGGATCGTCCCGAGTTCAAGGCTAGCCTGAACTACATAGTTTGAGGGCAGCCTGAGCTTCATAGCAAGACCCTGTCTCCAAAAAACCAATAACAACAACAAAATCCCTCTTCTCAGGACAGAATTAGCCAACAAACTTCCCATGGGGGAATCTAGAGACAAAAGGCCAAAAATAAAAGTGGAGTTCCCACACTTTAACAGGTAATGCCATGGCTACTTTCAGCTTGACCGGGGTGACACACAGTATCTTAATCAAACATCTGGAGCCTAACCTAAGCCTGCAGTGTAACACTAGATACTTAACAACATTGTAAGGCGCCCTCCCAGCTATTCAGAATGGACGCCTCCACACACCAGCCCACCCCGAAATGGTCCACACAATGAAGCCAAATAACGCTTTCCTTCAACTGCCATCAAAGGCTTTGGTTCTTCTTCTCAGCCACTCTTCCATTCTCTGGGAATTGTCCCACTGTCCCTCTTGCATTTTGTTTGTTTAGAGCAAAGAGAATGCAGATTGATTATGGGAAAATGAAAGAGAACCCCTTTCTTTGAATAGGCAGGGTTCCCAGGAGGGATTCCCTGAGCACTCCACGTCACTAATTTCTCTTTGTCTTAGCCCCTCGTATTAGTTCATTCTCTTTGCTGTGACCTTATAGAAGGAAGGGTTTATTTGGGTTTACAGTTCCAGAGTTGAATCCATTGCCATTACGGTGGGGAGGCAGGGCAGCAGGCACAGCTGAGAACACACATCTCAAACAACACCCCTCCAGGGCCCTGCCCTCATCCTCTTTGCACAGCTGGTGATTAAACCGGGGACAAAGCTTCAGACCACAGGACCGAGGTGTTCTTGGTGTGCGTGAAACAGTACAGGCCATCCCCTGCAGGAAGAGCAGGTCTCCCCTCCTCTATTCAGAGGATGCCTCATTAGGTTATGGTTATCAAGCCTGCTAATAAAAGGTTCTGTTCCTTAACATTTCAGCATGTAAAAAACATTTTTGTCTGCTAGATCTGACTCTATCGTCCGGACATATTAAAATCCCCCACCATAGTCACAAATTAGGTTTGTAGGCGAGGCTCCAAACTGTGAGATCCAGGCCTACAATGCCTGAGTCTTATCTCTCACATTAGTCTTCTCTCCTTTCTTTGCTCTCTTACAATTTTTCTAGCTGGGTGTTGTGTGTACCCCTTTAGTTCCAGCACTTGCAAGGCCAAGGCGGGCAGATCTCTGTGTGAGGTCAAGGTCAGCTTGGTCTACATCACAAGCCCCAGGCCAGCCAGGCTGCACAGTGAGACATTGTCTCAAAAACCAAAATAAAAAGATTTCCCTCTTGTTTCATGTGTTGCTTGGGCAGAGGCCCTTCATGTACAGTGTGCACGCTACACTCCCTGAGCCCTATCATATCCTCACAAAAATCACACTCTCTTCTGACAGACCTGGCTCTGTGTGGGACCTCTTCAGTATTGGGACAGAGTTCTACAGCCTCCGGCTTCCCGTGCAGCACATGGAAAGGCTGGTGACCATCTAACTCCTGCATAATTTACTTGTTCCGCCTATCTGGAAGCTTGTAAAAATTTCTCATTAGCTTGACAGCTGAGGAGGCATTTTATAGGGTAGTCCTACACGTGTGTGCCTTTTTTCTGTCTGGCCTGGAACTCAGTACATTTCAGAGGCAAATTTTTCTTAGCCTCGGAGTCATTTTCTTTGATCATTTACTGAATTTCTCTACTTTCCCCATCAATTTGTTTTTCCTTTGAATTCCTGTTTCTCTCTTCAGGTGTTCTGGACCTCTCCTCCTAGTCTGATGTCATGACACAGTGACATGAGAATTAAAAGGGAAAACAGGGAGTAGTGGAGAGATGGCCCAGGGGTTGAGAGCATTTGTGGTTCTTCCAGAGGAACTCGGTTAGTTTCTCAGCACCCGCATGATGTCTTTCATTCCAGTTTTAGGAAATCCTATGTCCTCTCATGGCCTCTAGGCCAGATGTCGTATTCATAGATACATGCAGGCAAAATGCCCATATACATAAAATAAAAATAAACAGAAAAAAAGTAGAAAAAGTGGAACCAGCTGTGATGGACACACTTGTAATCCCAACACTTGGGAGTCTGAAGCAGAGGGATCACAAGCTCAACATGTACTCGGATGACATAGCCAGTCCCTGTCTCAAAACAATCAAAACCAAATGGTAGAAAACATGGCTAACCACACAGACAGCACAGATCCCCTGGGGCTGAACAACAATTCTGCCACAGCTGTGTGATCCTCGCTGTGTGATCCTATGGCTAGTTCAATAGCAACTCTGGGCCTGTCCCTTTAGCTGAGTTGGAGAATAATCATAGCTAAACCATACTAAATCTTCAGCTAGAACTAAGTGTATTAATATAGGTAAGGGGTTTTTGTTGTCCTTGGTTTGGCTTGAGAGTTTGAGTTGTTGTTGAGACAGGGTTTGATGTAGCCCCAGGATGACCTTGCCCTTACTAGTTGTCAGTATTCTAATGCTGTGAAGAGACACCATGGCCAAGGCAACTCTTATGAAGGAAAACATTTCACTGGGGCCGGCTTACAGTTTCAGAGGTTTAGTCCATTGTCATCATGGCAGGAAGCATGGTGGCACACCGGCAGACATGGAGCTGAAAATTCTATATCCAGGTCCACAGGCAACAGAAAAAGAGCCACTGGGCCTGTCTTGGGCTTCTGAAATCCCCAACCCCACCCTCAGTGACACATTTCCTCCAACAAGATCACACCCCTTAATCCTCGTCAAGTACTTCCTAATGACCAAACAAATTCAAATATATGTGCCTATGGGGGCCATTCTTACTCAAACTACCACGGCACCCAAGGATAACCTTCTGATCCTCCTGCCTGCCTGAGGTCACAGACCCAGTGCCACCCAGTTAATGGAGTGTTGGGGATTGAGCTCAGGGCTTTAAGCACACTGGGCAAGCAGTCTACTGAGGTACCCTAGCTCTCAGATTGTATTCTCTGGCCTCCGACTTTTGAAGTTCAGTGGCTTATGAAATCAAAGATCTATTTCTTGTGAGGTCAAGGGCTGTTCATGAGTTGGCTTTACTTCTGTCCTGCACTTTTCTTATTATAGGACTTGAGGACTAGTCCTTGTTATTGGGGACAATGTTATAGTTGACCTCATGATCATTATTTCTTAGGCCAGGAATATGGTTTGTGGTAGAATGTTTGCCAAGCATGCACGAAGGACAGCTTTTATCCCAGAACCACACGTTTCCCCCACCTTGGAACTAAAACCATGATATTCTAATTTTTAAAACTTAGATTAGCTCAAAGACCTTATATGAAGGCTCTCTTGAGGAACAGAACTAATAGAACGCTATAATGGGCTTTATTGGATTGGCTTATAGAATAAGGGTGGGATAGTTCTATAAGAGCTATGTTCATACTGGGGTGACAAAGAGCCCAGTAGCTGCTCAGTCCAAAACTCTGAATGCCTTAGAGTTCCACTACAGCACTGAAAGTTTAGGAGCTTCCCGGAGCCTATCTTCATCAACCGTGGTAACAGGGATGGGCTCACTTCTTCTGAAAAGGGATTTTTGGTTTCTTCCTATAGTATCTCCCTATCTCAACCTCCAGTCCACTGGACAATGCTGCCCGAATTCATAGTAGGCCTCGCACCACAAGTTGTCTCACAAACACACTCAAAGGTACATTTTTACCAAGCCTTGATAGCTTTTAATCCAGTCAGGTTGTCGATCAACATCAAGCATTCCAGAGCCCACGGGCAAAGGAGAAGCAGGGATTAGTAATCTGGGCACTAGGTAGAAGAAAACCCTTAAACTATAGCCCAGTATTATAAAGAGAAGAAGGAATACAGTAGCCTTATTGAAAATGGAAACTTGCACACATTGAAGCTAGGCATGGTGGCACATGGCTGTTAGCTCAGAACTTAGAAAGTGGGACCAAGAGAGTTCAAGATCATTGCCGACTACATGGTAAGTTCAAGGCTAGCAAGGGCTTCAAATTCTGTCTCAAAAACAAAACACCCCAAAACTCCCAAATCAAAAACTTTTATATATATTTTTTGTTCTGTTTTGTTTTCTACAGCTGTAATAAAAATACCATGACCAAAGAAGCTTAAGAGGAAAGGGTTTGTTTTAGCTTACAGTTGTAGTCAAGCATGTAGGGGAGTCAGGGCAGGAACCTGGAGGCTGGAACTGGAGCAGAGGTCATCGTGGACCGCTGCTTACTGGCATGCTCTTTGCTTTCTTATACTCCGCAGGACCACCTGTCCAGGGTATAGAATCAAAAAAATGCCCCACAGGCTTGCCTACAGACTGATACGACGGAGGCGTTTCCTTAATTTAGGTTCCCTCTTCTCAGACAACCCCAGTTCATGTCAAGCTGGAAAAAATAAAATAGACCTAACCAGCACACATATTTTAGTAGACTTAATTTTTGCTAGAGCCCATGATGATTTTAGCTATGATTATTCTCCAACTCAGCTCAGGGAACAGGCTCAGAGTTGCTACAGAGCTAGCCCTAAGATCATACAGCTAGGATCACACTGCGTGGGAGAACGGCTGTTCAGTCCCTGGTGATCGGTGCTGTCTGTGTGGTTAGCCACGCTTTCTACCATTTGGTTTTGATTGTTTTGAGACAGGGTCTGGGTCTATCCTTGGGGCTCATTTTGAACTTGTGATCCCTCTGCTTTAACCTTCCAAGTGTTCAGATTACATGTGTGTCCCTCCACCATTTTAATGCCTGTGCCATTGTTCCCCCATAGAAGACCTCGATGATACATGCAGAGAAATCATCAGGACCCCTAGAGATAGGAAAATTCAGGGATGTCCAAGTTCCTTACCTAAAAGGGAATAGGAGGGTTAGCAACTGGAGCAACCTCTGCTCCAGTTCCAGCCTCCAGGTTCCTGCCCTGACTCCCCTTCATGCTTGACTACAACTGTAAGCTAAAACAAACCCTTTCCTCTTAAGTTTCTTTGGTCATGGTATTTTTATTACAGCCATAGAAAACAAAACAGAACAAAAAATATATATAAAAGTTTTTGATTTGGGAGTTTGCTCCCAAATCGATGGAAAAGTGTTTCCCTCCATGCAGTAAGGCCCTGGATTTTGAAGCAGGGGTAGTTTTAATGGGGCGTGGTGCTACATACTGGTAAATGGAGTTCTCAGAAGGCTGAGGCAGGGGGATCTTGATGACAGTGATATTGGGTTTCAGTGTGCATCCCCTGGAATTGCCAGCTTCTTATGTCCTAGAACAAGGAACTGGACAGGAACATGTGGATAACAGCAGAAACGCAGGCAATCTGTCAGGAAACAGAGACACACAGCTGAGGAAGGAAACTGGCCTGGAGTAAACAGCAGGTGCTCAATAAAGAATATGGCTTTTATGTCACACTTGGGGCTTTGGGAGTCCTTTGTGTAGTGCAGGCTATTCTGTACATGCTCTATCATATGTCATTCGTTTCTCATTACCATATAAATCTCTACCCAGGGGTGTATGTGTTCAACAGTGACTTAGAGGTCATTCTCAGACACTGTTGGGTGCCAATAGGCCACAAAAGTGGCTCCAGGCAGCTCTACGTGTGTGTGTGTGTGTGTGTGTGTGTGTGTGTGTGTGTATGTGTGTGTGTCTACATGTGTATGTGTCTGTATGTGTATGTGTGTGTCTGTATATGTGTTGGTGTGTGTGTCTGTATGTGTGTGTATGTGTATGTGTGTGTGTGTGTATGTGTATGTGTGTGTATGTATATGTGTGTGTATGTGTGTGTGTCTGTATGTGTGTGTGTCTGTGTGTGTGTGTGTCTGTGTGTGTGTGTGTGTCTGTGTGTGTGTGTGTCTGTGTGTGTGTGTGTGT
>CAJQZJ010032798.1:103243-141205 GCA_907164525.1 Lophiomys imhausi
AAGGAAGGAAGGAAGGAAGGAAGGAAGGAAGGAAGGAAGGAAGGAAGGAAGGAAGACCCAGCAAGATAATGAGATGTCACTTCTATGATTAGGTTATAATTTATTATGTCTTATTACAGAATAATACTGCTGTGACTCCTAAACACACAAACAAACACACACAATGTTGATTCTTGGAGACAGGGTCTTGCTATCAATTCTAGCTGTCCTAGAATTCCCTAGATAGACTAGGCCCACCTGCCTTGAAATTTCACTGATTCTCCCATCTCTGCCTCTGAGCATTGCAGTTACAGAAATGAACCACCATGACCAGCTTGACAGTCACTTTCTTCTGCTAGTTTTGTTTTTTCAAGATAGTTTCTCTGGGTTGCCTCGGCTGTCCTGGAACTCCTTCTGTAGACCAGGCTGGCCTTAAACTCACAGAGACACCTGCCTCTGCTGCCGAGTGCTGGGATTAAAGGTATAAACCACCATGCCCAGCTGTTTTCTGCTATTTTAATGAGGCAAACTGCCACATGGAAAGGTCTGTGTGGCAAGGAGTTGAGGGTGACGTCTAGCCATCTGAAAATAAAGAAATAGGGCCTTCAATTTAATACTATATCAGCATTCCCTGTCAATACAGCAATATGTTAGTGAGATCCTGTACAGATGAGGGAGATGTCTTTCTGGTGAAGGGAGATGTGAGAACACAGGTCCAGCCAAGGCAAAAAGTTCCATGTATAGAGTTGGAGGTGTGGGAACGGCCGGCCGCAAGGCTATCAGGCCGGAAGCGAAGGTGGAAGACAGAATCCAGTGCTGACTGTCTGAGGACAGACATTCATGTGTAAAGGAGTCAAAACTGCTAACCGATCACTCAGTTATGAGAGTATGAGAAGCAAACTAGTCTACTGTTAAAACTCGTGCATAGAGAAAGACGGGAACCTGGTGTTGAGCCTGAGTCTAGCTCTGCCAAGTCCAGCAAGCTGTGAAACTCTGTCAGCCACCACATGGCTCTACACCGAAGTAGCTGTATAACCTTCAGTCTCATGGAGTATATTTCCAAACTCAACTTGCCCTTACCTAAATCTTCAAAGTAACTGCAGCCATTCCCATACCACCAGGCTCAAGGGGAAGTAGAAAGGAGGCGAAACTCAAGTGCTTAGAGACACATGCCCTAAAGGACTGTAGTTAGAGTGGTCTCTGTAGGATGTACAAAACTGTACCCATGTGAACCCATGGCTGGGGACTCTCCCAGGGTCATGCTCATTTCATACCCTGATAGAGAATCTAAGACACACAATATAGAGTGATCTCTTGCCGAGTTCCTAATTCTCCCCACGTTAAGCTTTCAAACACTGCTAATTACCTCATAGTTTCTGTGGGTTAGAAATCTAGACCCTGTGCAGGAGGAGCCTCTGCAGTGAGGGGGTCGGCTCAGGGTCTGCTCTCTCATCCGAAAGCCTAAGGAGGAAGGGGTGACTTAATTCCCTGGCATGGTTGCTGGCAGGATCTAAATCTTTGAGGACTGTTAGATTGAAGTTAACTAAAAAAAGAAAGGAAGGAAGGAAGGAAGGAAGGAAGAAAGAAAGAAAGAAAAGATCTAACAGTATGCCAGTATACTGTGGGTATTTCTTTCTTTCCCTGTCTGTCTGCCTGTCTGTCTCTTTCTTTCTCTGTATCAGTGTGTGAGTGTGTGTGTATGCTCTCTCTCTCTCTCTCTCTCTCTCTCTCTCTCTCTCTCTCTCTCGTTCTCGCTGCCTCAGGAAGCTGCCAGTGAAGGGAACACCCTCTTTCTCTCCAAGTCCTTTACCTCCATGGTCACTGTGGCCAGCAAGACCACTGTGGTCTCTCAGGGCAGGAGTGTGGTAGTACATAGTGTGACAGCATCTTATATGCTGTGTCAAAATGAGTCTTGACTTACCTCCAGATAAGATGGCATTGAGCCACATGGGGCTTCTGGGAGCTCAAGGTTCAGTCCCCAGGAGCAGAGCTCCATCTGCTTGGATTCTTCCATCCAACCAGAGGGTTTTCTTTGGACCATGTCTTGGAGATAACAGCAAGGGAGACATAGAAGTTGTCTATGGGGATCCCCTTTCCCCACCTCCACAAGGGTTATTAACAATCTCAGGGACAGGATCTTCAAACCACACTCAGACAACACACACACACACACACACACACACACACGCAAATACATTTCTCCTAAGGGGACAAACCTTGAAGAAATTTGACTCTGAGAAAGCACAGGCACCCATGAGAATTATTACATGAAGTAATCTAGCCTAGACATTTCCTGCTTAATACTGCAGTGTTGATGAACCTAGAAGGTGGTCTTCCAAAACACAGAAGATTCCCAGCCTTGAATTATTGCAAAACAGAAAACTACCTTGAAATGACAGCTTTAAAAATATTTTCTTTTCTCTGCAGGGCATGGTAGTATACCTTTAATTCCAATACTGAGGAGGCAGAGATAGGCAGATCTCTAGGAGTTCAAGGCCAGCCTGATCTACATAGCTAGTTCTAGGCCAGGGCTATATAGTGAGACCCTGTCGTAGATATATTTTCTCCCTTAAGTTTGGCATGAGGGCTCATGCCTGCCATTCTGCTACTCAGGGGGCTGAGACAAGAGGCTTGCTAAAGGCTAGTTTGGGGTTTAGAAGAATAAGACATGTACTTATCTTTCCCTTCTCCTCTCAAAAAAAAAAATAATAATTCTTCCTATGGCATCTACTGCTTTGTAGGTAACCTCTGCCAGCGAGTGGTCTTTGAATGGAGGCGGCTCTTGTTCATACTTGGCAAGTTTGGCAAAGGAAGGTTGTACCCTCAGCACTGGCTGTAGCCTCCCTCGTCTCTGGCTTGCAGACACATTCTTCAGAATGATCCATCAGAGCTGTGTGAGAGGTGGGCGTTCATGCTCAGTCAGCCCGAGAGGTGAAGATAGTGCCCACCCACACACGAATAATGGCCTCCGTCAGAGCTTGAGAGCCACAAACGAAAAGTTGTTTATTAGTGGCAAAGGGAGGTTTTTTGGCGGTCAGAACTTTAACCAGAAAACCCAAAGTATTCACTGGACACATACCTGTCACTTATGCTTCTGCAGGATGCCCTATAAAGGGTAAAGTATTACTTGTGGATGTTTAGCCTGAGTCACAGCTCTAGCTGGCATTCGTGAGAGAGAAACAAGGTGTGCTGCAGCAGAGAGACACAGAGAGAGACTGGACAGCTGCCTGTGCTGGGACCTTAGCGCTTGCTCTTACTAATTAGCTGGGAGCCTGGGGGAGGGGTAAATTTCTGCAGCTTAGATCTGACCTTGCTGAATAATGACAGGTTAGCAAGGTTGTGAAGAAAGGGGAACACTCCTCCATTGCTGGTGGGAGTGCAAGCTTGTGCAACCACTATGGAAATCAATCTGGTGATAAGTTAGAAAACTTGGAATAGCCCTACCTCAAGACCCAACCATACTACTTCTGGGTATCCACCCAAAGGATTCCTTACCAAACCACAAGGATATAGCCTCATCTATGTTCATAGCAGCCTTGTTTGTAATAGCTAGAAACTGGACACAACCCAAATGTCCCTCAAACGACGAACGGATAAAAAATACCACTCAGCTATCAGAAACAAGGAAATCATGCAATTCACAGCCAAATGGATGGGACTAGAAAAGCTCATTCTGAGTGAGCTAACCCGGACTCAGAAGGATGCACATGGCATCTACTCACTTATAACTGGATTTTAGCCATATAGTACAGGATAACTATTCTACAACCAATACACCAAAAGGATCAGGAACATAGACTTTGTTACTTATTAAGGGGACAATTTGCCCTAGGGGTGCTACCATGTTGGCCCCCAGTGCAAGAGGAAGCTCCTAGCCCTCATATGACTGTTGAACTGAGAGGGGCTGATATGTAGGGACTCTCCATATCAGAGGAGTGGGATGGGTGGGAGAGGGAGGAGAGGGTGGGAGGGTGGAACCGGGAGGGGTGGAATGAGGGCACTGTGATGGAGATGTAACTTGAAGTAATAAATAAACAAAAAAAAAGAAAGAAAGAAAAAGAAAATGAAATGTTACTGCACAGTATGAACCTAAAAAACCACTTTAGCATAGTCTTTACCACTTTGTATAATCTTCTGATGTAGTTGTGTCTTTTAGTTTTATTTGTGTGTGTGTGTGTGTTTGCTTGTCTAGATGTGCACCTGTGTGTGCAGGTACCCTCTAGGTTCAGAAGAGAGTATTGGATCTCCCGGAACTGGGATTACAGGCTGTTGTGAGCTGCCCCACATGGGTGCTGGGAACCAAACCTGGACCCTCAGCAAGAGCAACGTGTGCTCTTTCACCTGACCCGCCTCTCCAGTGCCTTTACAGGCACTAAAAAGGCCTTTTCTTGGGTGGTTATATTTGCCATCGCTACAAATAATAATTGTCCTAATAACGTGGCAAGTCAGGCCATATTTCTGACGCCAGAGTTGGTACCCATCATCCAAACAGGGTTTAATAGCAGCTCCTCGCTCCACTTTGTTTAATTCACTTAGCTACAGTCTGGTGAGCCTGTTCCCCCTTTTTTCAGAATACATTATGTGTGTCACACTCCCCATGCATTGCTTAATAAACTCTCCCTCAGAAATGGTTTGGGGGACTGGAGATATGTCTTACTGACAGCTTTCCCTGAGGACCCAGGTTCAATTCCCAGCACCCACTTGGCAGCTCACAGCCATCTGCAACATGTGTACAATATATATATATACACACATGTACATATACATATATACATATAAACATATATGCTGGCAAAACACCAATACACATGAAATAAATAAATAAAATTTAATAAAAGGAAATTGTTTTTTATATTAGAGTTGCTATCAAATAAGTATCTTTTACAATAGAAGTCTAGGTTATAACTTTTAAAAAGAAATGGGGTTTTTTTGCTCTGCTTTTTGGACTTGACAACAAAAGCCTCGGTGCACACTGAGTTTGGCTGTGTGTTCTTGCATGGCATGAGTTGTCAACTATAGCCTTGGAAAGCTGCACAAATTCTCTACAAATAGCAAAAAAAGTGGTTTTCATTGCACAATCTTCCTTCATCAGTAGTTTTTCCTTTTGGAGGGTACGGAGGCGGGGGTTGTTTTTCAAATACTACAGAAGATATGCTGGAATTAAAAAATAATACTAGAGGGCTGGAGAGGTGGCTCAGCGGTTAAGAGCACTGGCTGCCCTTCCAAAGGATCCGGGTTCAAATCCCAGCACCCACATGACAGTTCACAGCTATCTGTAATTGCCGGATGTGGTGACGCACACCTTTAATCCCAGCACTCGGGAGGCAGAGGCAGACGGATCTCTGTGAGTTTGAGGCCAGCCTGGTCTACAAAGTGAGTCTAGGCCAACCAGAGATACACAGAAAAACGCTGTCTCAAAAAGCCAAAACAAATACCAAAAACTAGATCTGGGACTATTTTCACTTTCTCATGAAAAGTAATTAATTGTCAGGAAGATAGAAAGCCAGCTGGGCTAGGGCCGTTCACACCCCAGCAGTTAACAAAGCAGGAAGCAGAGGCCTCCATGGAAAGCACTGTGGGTGGTGGGTGAAGCAAAGTGGAGGTGCCCCCAACAATCAGGAATGCACAGCTGCCTGCTAAACAATATCAATGCCTATTGTTTGCAATGAGCTATTTTAAGGTGGGTAAGTTAAACAGTTATTGTATTGACAGTCCCTCCACTTGATTCACCAAGCCAACAGAGGCAAAGGTAATGCCAACTCAGCTGGCTGTGCTGGCTGTGCGTGGAGGACAATATAACACATTGAACAGCACACAAATAGAGTGCACATGTGGCTATTTTTTGTCACATTGAGACATGTCCCTGTCATCTATGAAGTTCATGTTTGAGAATGTCACAACTGAGCTCTCAAAATAAATAAATAAATAACCTGCCTTATAGTGTTTTTAGTAAGTTTGGAATTTGTGTTCAGCCACGTTCAGAGCTATCACAGACACATGTGGCTTGTGAGCCGCAGTGCATTGTGGACCAAATGCACTAAGCACATTTTAAACTGATGATTATTGGCTGGAGCCCATGGGTGGGGCCGCACTGAGGACCAGGATTACAGTACTCACTCATTCAGTCCCACCATTAACCAGTGGCGGCATGGAGGGGGCTGTCTCTGGGTCTCCTCTACCTTTCTCATATCACATGCCAGTCACCGTAATCAAATTTTTTAAAGCATTATTTCATTAAAAAGCCAATAAGCAAATCGTGACTCAGGTCTGCTCTTCTGTCTGGCCCAGAGAATGATCTATATAATACATGGGGTTTTGAATGAGTGAGTTTATTAAGGATACAACAAGGAAAAGTAAAGATGAATAGTAAGTAGCAGATAAATAGAAGCAACAGGCAGGGAACAACACATCACAGAAGCAGGCACTTGGAATATGCAGCAGGGATATCCAGAAAGAACGGGCAGACTGAAAGAGCAAACGCAGGAACAACACTAACATCTACCAGGAGCGTACAGACATCCAGCGGAAATGACGTCAGAGACAGCGTCAGAGGCCGTGAACTGGAGCGATGAATTAAAGCTTCCTGTCCGCGTATAAGCTTACATTGAGCTTCAGCTTCCAGTGTCCTGTTCCCACTACAAGAACGTTTATGCCAATGGATACACAATAGTAAACTCTGATAAACATGACTTACGTTCTAGCTCTTCTCAAGAACACGGTGTTTTTACACGGGCTGCTTTGGTGCCCTCTTCTCTGTATGTCACCTAATCCCAAACAAACATACATGCTTTAGTCTAAAGTGGGAAAGAAGAAATTCTTCTTGCAGAGCCCCTATGTTATGAGCTCAATCACCATAACAGAATTTGCCAACATAATGTACATTATATCTGCCCTCAGCCAGACATCTAGTCAAGAGACATACTACTCCTTGCAAAACAAGGGGAAAGAAATTTAGGATTATGATGAGGTTCTAAGGGGGAAAAAAGCCATTATTTCTGTCAGAAGATTAAGGAACAATTCACAGAAAAGACAGATCTGTTGGGATGCCATCTTGTAGAGTTTTGATCTGTGTGGGGGGGGGAAGCATTTTGGGAGGGAGGTCTTCATAAGGATGGGGCAGCTTATTGAAGAGCCAGTCTGGGCCAAACTTGGTGGTGCGTGACTTTAATCCCAGCACTCAGGACGTTAAGGCAGGAGGGCATCTGTGAGTTCAAGGCCAGTCTGGTCTATATAGCAAGTTTCAGAACAACCAGGAATATCTAGATAGACCCTATCTAAAAAATAAAACCAAAAAGCCAGTGTGTGTTGGGAAGCAGAGCTTTTGGGTGCCTGCTCTAAGCCTGGAAAGTCAGGGCTCTTGGAAACATTAAGGAGGTTGGACAGTTTCCCACGGACACACTCTGCTGATCTATTGACATTTTACATGTTTAATCTTGGTCTTGGAACTTGGTTATCATTCTTCTACTTCTGTGAGTCATAAAACAGTTTACTCTCTGTTGATACTGAAGGAAAATACTTGCTTCATGGTGGCGACAAATTTGATTTTATTTGAGGCCTTGCTGGTGAGGATCAGTGTATTTGACCTTCCTATCCTTATTTGATTCGTAATAATTTGAAAAAAAGAAAGGGCCAGGCGTGGTGGAGCACACTTTTAACCCCAGCACCTGGGAGGCAGAGTCAGGAGGATCTCTGTGAGTTCAAGGCCAGCCTTGTCTACAGAGTGAGTCCCGGACAGTCAGAGATACACAGAGAAACCCTGTCTCACAAAACCAAAAACCTTGCCGGGCAGTGGTGGCGCACGCCTTTAATCCCAGCACTTGGGAGGCAGAGGCAGGCGGATCTTTGCGAGTTCGAGGCCAGCCTGGTCTACAAAGTGAGTCCAGGACAGCCAGGGCTACACAGAGAAACCCTGTCTCGAAAAACAAAAAAAAAAAAAAAAACAAAAACCAAAACAAAACAAAGAAAAAAGACAGAAAAAAGAGAAAGGTATTCTAAACCACAAAGCCCAGGCCATCATTTTCTGTTTTGTTTTTTTTTCCAGTTTGAACAGCAGGTTCTAAACAAAACACTTCCACGTGAGAACTATGTGTGTGAAACTCAAAAATCATCTTTGGAGTCAGGTGGATCTAGAATTCAAGGTCATCGTGACCTTCGAAGTGACTTGGAGGCCAGTCTGGGCAGCACAGAACCTCTGACTGAAACAGACAAAAAAGCAATTTTATGACTACCACAGTCTGATAAAATTCTGTCTGACCAATGATTCTATGTCAGATAGAAATCTCGGACTCTGTGAAGTGCATAGTTTGGAAATCAAGCTGTCTGGGGCTAGAATCTTGGTGTGCTCTGCTTTAGTAACTGTGAGCCAGAGCTCATGGGCCTTCCCTGAGATGCCAGTTCCTTTCTCTTTTTTTAAGTTTTTGTTTCGTTTCGCTTTGTTTTACGAGACAGGGTTTCTCTGTGTAACAGAGCCCTGGCTGTCCTGGAACTTGCTTTGTAGACCAGGCCTGCCTCTGCCTCCCGAGTGGTAGGGTTAAAGGCGTGCGCCACCACACACAGCTTAAAGATTTATTTTTATCTTACGTGCATGAGTGTTTTATCTGTGTGTATACATGCACACCACATGCATGCAGTACTTGAAGAGGCCAGAAGAGGACTATGATCCTCTGGGATCCAGAGTCAGAATTATGAGCTACCATAGCACTGAGACGTTAATCTTGGTCCACTGGAAGAGCTGCGAGTGCTCTCCACTGCTGGGCCATCTCTCGGGGCCCCACTTCACGGTCACACATATTCCTTCAAGTCCATGCGTGCTCACCTCTCTCACCCCACCAGGGTCTCACTACGTAGCCCTGGCTGGCCTGGAACTTGCCATGTAGACCAGGCTGGGCTCAAAATCACAGACATCCTCTTTGACTCTATACTCCAAGTGCTGGGATTAAAGTCGTCTTACTCCCATTAAAGTCATCACACCCAGCCCAGTTCTCTTTTAAAAGCAATTGTAGCTGAGATCGGCAGTGCTGGGGATTGGAATCATGGAAGACTCGCTAAGCAAGTGCTACCATTGAGCTACATCCCCAGCCACTCGGCTCTGGAACTGCGGGATAACTATGCATTCAAAACCAAACCAGGCTTAGGGGAAACCGATCTGCAATTCCAGCATCCAGAAGGATTGAGAGTTCCGCATCACAAGCCAAATACAACCCAAACCAAAAAGATGTAAATCTGACTGTGAAAGACTGAACGTGCTCTATTTCTTTGAAACTGGCACATTTCCATCAAACGGTACTTGCTGTCCGTGACTTTCTTCCCACTCTCCCTTACCTTTCTCACTCTGTGTCTTGCTTAGTGAGACATGAAACAATATCTTGCCACTGATCATATCTTGCACCCGTTGGCATCTTACCCTAGGTGAATTATGACAGATTCTGTGCCAAGTTTTTCCTGGATGGGGAAAAAAAGAGTAAGGTTCACACCATAACTGAAAAAATACTTTCCAACTGTCCTGCTCTTGCCTCAAATTCTCCTCCCTTCATGGCCACCGCTGTGTTCTCTCCTCTTACCAGCCTTGCCAAACCCCACTCTTTGCCTACCTCTCAGCTTACTCTTCCTTAGTCTCTTAGCCCTTCTCCACATCCTTATTTTGATCCCACTTTTCCTGTCTCTCTGGCTCTCAGTCACTGTCTCTCTCTTTACATCTCTTTCTTGATCTCAGTGGCAACTCTTAGAGGACAATGAAGATTTCTTCTAGCTGGACAAGGTGGCACATTCCTAATCCAAGGGGCAGAAGAGATGGCTCAGCAGTTAAGAGCACTTGCTACTCTTCAGAGGACCTGATTTCAGCCCCCAGCTCCTACATGGTGGTTCATAACCATCTGTAACTTAGTCCCAGGGAGTCCAATGCCTTCTTCCAGCCTTCAAAGGTACCAGCATGCATGTGCTGTACAAACATACATCAAGCAAAATACCCATATACATTAAAAAGTTTAAAAACCAACCAATTGAGCCAGGCATGGTGGCGCACGCCTTTAATCCCAGCACTTGGGCGGCAGAGGCAGGCTGATCTCTATGAGCTCAAGGCCAGCCTGGTCTACAAAGTGAGTCCAGGACAGTCAGGGCTGCTACAGAGAGAAATTCTGTCTTGAAAAACTAAAAAACAAAAAAAAGCAAGCAATCTACAGCAAAAATTTGTAGGGATGTTCTCAGAATCGGAAGAATGAACAGCAAGGAAATTAGATGATTTGATATTTTGTGGTTTCATGGATAAAAATAAGTATATCATGAGACTCTTATGAAGATTAAATGTTTGGGCACATGTGAAGAATTCAATGAACGCTGGCTGAAATTATTTATTAATCGTATATAAACAATGGCACGATCAACATCATAACAGCAGAGACAACAGTTTAAAAACACCGGAGTTAAAACATAGACTCACCGTGGCTTCCCTGCTACTGTCTCTCCTTGTTGGAATCAGATACACGGCATGGGCAAGTTTGATTTTGTGCTTTTCTAGCATGCTTGTGAATAACAGTCCTGAAGCAGGGGGGCAAGGATAGACAGTTACTGTGCATGTTAGTGCATTTTAACACACAGCAGCATGGGACATCTTAGCCTGATGTCACCGTCTTTTAACTTACTCCTCCCGGAAGACTTTTATGCAGGAACTTCTTCAGAGACAAAGGAACACAACACTCTACTATTCTTGAGGTTCTTCAAAAAAACATTGTCAAAAACCACTCACATTCCAGGGTAATAATTTTGAGAGGCACTTTCTTGCTTCTAGTCATGAAAGAGACGAGGAAAATCTGGCAGCATTTCAGTTATACGTGACAATCTCGGTTTTCAGCGATATGTGATGTGTGTGTGTGTGTGTGTGTGTGTGTGTGTGTGTGTGTGTGTGTATGATATAATACATATCACATGAGTGGGAATCAGAGGGACAACCCAAAGGCTGGGAAGGGAGCCCACCCTGATGTGCACCCTGCCAATTCAGGCTGAAGCTCTGACTCCTGTATTTGGCACCAAGACCTTAGGGAGCTAAGTCTAGGTGGCTGAGGTTGTAAGGGTCCTCATGTTGGACTTAGTCCCCTTGAGTGAGAGAACACCAGAAGAATTCAACAAAGAAACTACTGTACTGTTACCTGGATCTTGCATCCAGCTTCAACGGTGAGACATGTCTGTGGTTAAGCCACTCATCCTGTGGTATTTGTGACAGGCCCAGCCTACTAAGACCAGGAAAGTGGCCTCCCGTAGCCAGAGGGAGGTGACAGAAGGGTTAGCAAGAAAGGCAGCAGTGTGACCATGAGAGCATGCCAGAAGAGAAGGACATGTGAGTAATTTTGTAAAACGAAAGGAAGTCTCAAAGTGTCTTAAAATTAGGAAGTTTTATTTTTAGAAATTGCAGCAAAAAAACTTCACTCTCCCTGTCCCCTGCTGTCTTTGCCGTCTGAAGAGCTGAGATGGAGTTGGTGGCAGCCGCAGGGGTAATTGCTGCCTTAGCAGGTTCTACAGCTGCTGCTGGGACAACTCCTCAAGGCCCCTCATTTTCTGGTTCTGAGTCCTTAAGGTGAGTATGTAAGGAGAAGGACACAAATCACCAGGAAGAAGCCTGTTCCACCTCTGGGAAGGCAGGCTTTCTTCTAAAGGAAGCTCTTAGGCTATGCCGTGGTCTAAGAGGAACTGAAAATATGAGAAACTTAAGTCAGGCTTAGTGGGACACGCCTCTAATCTTAGCACTTGAGAGGCAAGCGGATTTCTGTGAGTTCCAGGCCAGTCTGGTCACATAGTGAGTTCCAGGACAGTCAGGGCTACAAAGACCTTCTCAAAAAATATAAACAAACAAACAAACAAACAAACAAACAAACAAACAAATAAATAAATAAATAAATGGAAAGAAAGAAAATTACATATATGTGTGTGTGTGTCTGTGTGTGTATGTGTGTGTGTGAATGTGTGTGTGTCTGTGTATGTGTGTGTGTCTGTGTGTGTGTGAATGTGTGTGTGTGTCTGTGTGTGTGTGTCTGTGTGTGTGTGTCTGTGTGTGTGTGTGTGTGTCTGTGTGTGTTGTGTGTGTGTCTGTGTATGTGTGTGTGTCTGTGTATGTGTATGTGTCCGTGTGATAAAATTAGGAACAATTCCTCAGAGAGCCATATGACACAAAAGCATCCCTCTTCTGTCCCTCCCTCCTTCCAGTTGGCTATGTTTTTTTTAATCATTGTTTCCCATGTGTGGTTAAAAATGAAAACTGTGATCTTAAAAACAGGAGCTGATGGAGCGTGTAGCTTGATGGGATTTCTCTCATGTCTTTGTCAAGCTCTGTTTCACACAGCTGCCCTGGGTGCTGGCCCAGGAAACCAAGAGTGGTGAGCACAGGACTTAACAGCCCAGGAAGAGAGCCTGGGGCAGATTGCTTTGCCTAGCTCGGAATGTCCTGCACTGCCTCCCCAGCCCCTAGACTACTGCCAGTCTAGAGAAATGTCTAGTTCTCAATGTGGTGGAGGGACCCTTAATACAGGAAAATGCCTTGGGCTACGGAACATGAACACCATTCAGCTCCAGGGCTACACAAAGAGGGTGTTTGAGTTGAGGGCTTCTGGGCCCTGGGAGATCTTGTATTGCACTGCCTAGAATTGTGGGAAGAATCTTCCGCCATAGAGACAACCCTAGAGAATGTGGCTGCAGGACACAGAAGAAACAGGGAATGGCGGGAAGAAAGAAAGAATCCAGGTGGCCTAGCCTGAGTTCTGTGAGCAGACCCAGTCAGAGCCTCTCAGCAGGACGGCCTGAGCTTGTCTCACTGAACCTGGCTGTGGGGCACTGCAGAGACCTCTGTCCCCTTCTTTGTCAGTCCCGACACTCAAAGTTGTTCGGGGGACTGGCTTTAGGAAATTAGAGTGCTGGCCACAGAATGAAAAGCCCAGGAAGATGCAAAGGTTAAAGAGCAACTCCCCTCTGGGTGTGGCAGGGCATGGTAGTGCACACATGCTTTTAATCCTAATGTTTAGGAGGCAGAGGCAGGATTTCTGAGTTCGAGGCCAGCCTGGTCTACAGGGTAAATTCCAGGACAGTCAGGACAACACAAAGAAACCCTGTCTCAACCTCCCCCCACCAAAAAATTAAAAAAAAATTAAAAACCTAAACAAAAAAATTAAAATCCCCAAGGCCAGTGATATGCCAGTCACATCTGAGTCACATAGTGAGGATGATAAGACACTGTTGGACTATGGAAGAGACCAGAGGACCAGGGGACTTGAAGGAAGACAGCATACCATAGCAAGCCTCTGTAGTCCTGGGTTTGGAGGCGGCAAAGGGCCTGAAATTGGCAGCTAAACAGGTACCACTGTCTAGGCGGATGGTGGAGAGCTAGGAAGGAAGCCCAGACGGGTCACTTCAGCCTCAGCAGCAGATCCTCACCATTTGGAGACTAGGCATGATGCAGGAAACACCCTTCCTGTTAGGTAGAAACCTCAACCTGGGAGCCTCTAGGGTTTTTGTTTGTTTGTTTTGAGCCAGGATCTTACTTTGTAACCTTGGCTAGCCTGGAACTCATAGAGATCCACTTGCCTCTGGCTTCCAGGATGGGGGATAAAAGGCATGCGCCACCACACGCAGCCAAGACCCTGTTTTTAATGCTTATATTCCTTCTGCATATCTCCTTTTTGTCAAATATAATATTCAAAAAGTTAAGAAATTAATTGTTAAGGAATAAAATAATAGTAAGTTTAATTTCAAGGTCAAGATTGCCTTAATTTGCCATTCTAGAATCAGGCAACACTCTGTTTAAGGAGAGCAAAGACAGAATCAAAGAACAAGTAGTAGATTGGTCACCCCGAAGTTACTTTCCTCACAGAGCCAGAATAGGGAGCCAGGACAGACAAAAGGACATCATTATCCTACAGTTTAGGAAGTTTATATCAGTCTTATGATTTTTTCAGAGGAGAGATAACAGCTTAGTGATGATAGCTTTAGCATGAATGACTCCATTTTGATATTTAGTCTTGTTCAATGGGGCCCTGTGCAGGAGCTGAGTCCAAAACAATGTCCTCTTGTAATTCATACTTACTGGGACTGCTTTACAAACATACAGTGAGCCCTTGGGAACCAATCTGATTGTAATAACAACCCAGAGACTAGCCCAAGGATAGACAATGCACAGGGGAATGCTGGGAGATGACTGAGTAAGGTACAGAACAGTATCGATGCACATCCATGGTGATCAAACTAACTTTACAGATTAAACCCCGCTTTACAGAGTCCTGCAGCTAACAGGTCAAATGCAGATAAACTCCTTAAAATGCAGGCAGGGGTACCAGTGAGATGGTGTCACCCATCCAAGGCCCTTGACCAAGCCCTACGACTGAGTTCCACATGGTGGGAAACAACTGAATGCACAGCACTATCCTTGGACCTCCATGTGCACATGTGCTTGAGTGCATGTACTCAAACACACAGAGATGCATACACTAAACAAGCAATCAAATGAGTACATGTAAAATACACATACTTTTAATAAAAGGGTTGGAGAGATGGTTCAGTAGCTAAGAGCCCAGTTGCTCTTGCAGAAGGCGTAGGTTCCATTCCCAGCACCTACGTGGTCATTTGCAACCATCATCTGTCACTCCAGTTCCAGAGGATCCCATGACCTCTTCTCACCTCTATGGATACGTACCAAGCACACACATGATGTATACATGTACATACAGACCAAACACTCAAACATGAAATAAAATAAAATGAATGAATGCTTTAAAAAAAAAAGAAAAGAAAAGGTAAAACCTGAGTGCAGGCTTTCATCCAGGTCTCAGTGGATAAAGGTACCTGTTAAACTTGAGTTCCACCCAAACCAACCCGACATGGTGGAAGCAGAGAACTGATTCCCACAGACTGTTCCCCAATCTCCCATCACATGCACAGAAGCACACAAATACATTAAAATGTAACAGAAAGTGCTGTTGGTTTTTGTTTTTTTTTTTTTTTTTTAAAGATTTATTTATTTAACATATGAGAGCTCTATCTGTATATATCCCTGCAGGCCAGGAGAGGGCATCAGATTCCAGTATAGATGGTTGTGAGCCACCATGTGGTTGCTGGGAATTGAACTCAGGACATCTGGAAGAGCAGACAGTGCTCTTAACCGCTGAGCCATCTCTCCAGCCCCCTTTTGTTCTGTTTTAAAGCAGACCAGGTTGTTACATAATACTGGGTCATGAGGCTTTGAAAGACACACATTCATCTTTTTGCTGAATTAATTTGGGGATTTTTTTTTCTTAAGCAGGGGAAGTGAGGGACTAGATTACTGTCCCCAACTGGGAGACCTGAAAGAGTAAGTCTGAGAGCTCCTGACATTCATTTAGTCTGTCCTTGCTGGTGATGGTCCCCTCTAAAATTGTCCTTTTTGCTACTGATCTTGTATCTGATAGTATCCTCTGTGCCACCTCAGGGGACCCTTGAGCTAACACTAGATTCCAAGTATTATGGGAGACCCAAACACAGGTCAAGTAGGAGAGAGAGGATTAAATGCTAAAGCCTTTTTGAGGACAAACAGCAAATATCTAACAACATCTTTAAGTGTAGTAAAATATGTATACTACAAAATGTACCATTTAACCATGTGTACGCACACACTTCATGGTGCTAAATGCATTCATGTCCTGCAATCATTCCAACATCTACCTCTTTCATCTCTCCAAACTTAAATGTGGACAATAATTCGCCCATTCTCCTTTGGCCTGGTCACCACTCTACCTGTGCCTCTGAAAGCTCACTTTCCTGGGTAGTTCACATAAGTAGAGCTGTAAACCTGACCCTTTGCATTTGGCTCACGTGGCGTGTCTCCCACGTCCGCTCACGTTGCAGCACACGTCCTGACGGAGCTCACTTATTTTCACAGCTGAATAATGTCCATTCCAGACGTGTGGCCGCGCCTTGTTCATGCAGTCATTCGCTAATGTGTCTCTCCATCGTAAATCAACAAGCCCGATGTCTCCTGACCAGAACGTCCATTCTGAAGACTTTGTGTGTACTTACATAAACAGATATAAACATGTGAGAACTGACTCTCACAGGTTCTCCTGTGACCTCTGCAAGGGCACTGTGGCAGCTGTGCTGTCCTGCCCCCCCCACCACACAAACAAAATGGAACAATATAAATATATAAACAAATGGTAAAAATGTTAAAGGTGTTTGTAGAAGACCCTCAGGGTCAGTACTCCTGACATGTCCCTTTTTTTCAAGCCCACAGGACATGAGATACTTGAGTAGAGGACAATTTGGCAACATCTACACCAACTTGTAGATTATATGGTTTTGAAACTGGGCCCATATTTTATTTTGCATTTCGGCATGCCGGAGAGCCACCTAGGGCCTCACGTGGGCTAGGCAAACCCTCTCTCGCTGAACTATATCTCATCTCCAGCCTCATGTTTAGCTTCCATCCTCTATCTACTCCCACTTGACAGCTGTGATGAACTTGCTGTTGTCTTGGTCCCACCCCCTCGCCATAGCTGGCACAGCTAAGAAAAGCTGCACAGAGTACCTTGTGAGTGTTAACAAGGTCAAATTCAATTTGGGAAGCAACTCGTTCCCTGACTTTTTTCTATATGGGTCATACCTCCTCAACTCTGCACGAAGGAGCACCCTCCCAGACTCCTTGGACATCTTGAAACCACCATAAACGAAAATGTCTTTTCTAGATGCCTCACCCTTGGCTTTGGGAGTGACTCCACATTCCCAGAGCATCCCATTCTCAGCCTTGCACGCTGCAAGAGCGTTAAAGATGGCCACAGCGGCTCTCACTCAATTCACTAACAGGAACTCAGAGCTCTTTTTAAACACACATCGGTCTTAAGTTGTTCTGGAGAATTGCCAACTGCACCAATAAAACTGATCTAGTTTGGAGGAAAACTTGCTATTAAAAGAAATGTCATTGTGTTTCTGAACATTCTGTTGTTCCCAGTTTCTGGTTTCCAACAAGAGTCACCCAGGTGGACTTGGGGGAGAAGGACTTCTTGCCCAGGCAGACACTTCAGGGGCTGAGTGTAACCGAACTTTTAAATTATTATTTAACACTTATTTACTTATTACTAAATTCACTTATAACAAACACCAACAATTTCTTAACTATTAATCCTATAAATTCCTACAACCCCTTTAACCTATCCACTAAACCTATTGATAATTATAACAACTACTTTCATAACCTTTTGGAATGATACAGTCTCTGGGGCAGGTCCTCAGTTGTCAGGAACACAGTCTTTGATGTAGATTCTTTAACACACTTAGCAGTCCTTTTTCTGGATCTCTCAGATGCAGGTTCGTCAGGGTAAGTTGGTTATTGCAGTCTCACCTTAAATAAGGCTTCATGCTTTCTTCTCTGTGGGAGACCCCAGCCGTCTGCAGGCCAACTTACTTCTTTTGAATCAGGAACTCAGCTGCTCTGCCTCAGTCCTTAAAGCCAGGCACAGTTTCCCCTAGGCCACTGATCGCACAGATCAAACCCCTGTAGGCAAAAGCTGAGCCACAGGGTTTAGTCCTTGGCCTTTTGGTGTCTTGCTCAGGCTTTCTTTGCTCACCAGCTTCTTTCTGCTTCAGGGAAATCTGGCCATCAAATGATGGCCAGCACTTTTTTCAGCAGGACCCTTGGAGCTCTCTAGCATCAGGGACCTCTTCTCTTTCTGGGCTCCATGCACTGTCCTTAAATAGGAGGAACTCTGTTTCAGCTTAATTTGGGCTCCGCCCACTTAGCAGCTGAAAACAATGTCAGGCCAGATACTTTGTTTCTTCAAGTCTATTGAGTCTTTCCTGTTTTTCCTGACTTCAACCTTGTTTTTCAGTCTATTGAGTCTTTCCTGTTTTTCCTGACTTCATGCTGATAATGCTCTTCATGCCCCGAATTAAGAGACAGTATCAGAAACTCCTATATATTTTCTAAATCTAATTTATCTAACCCCTACAGCTGAGTATGCACAGGAGCGTTTCACTGGGTTTTGGTTTTGGGTTTTTGTGTGTGTGTTGTTTTGTTTTATTTTGTTTGTCTTCTTTTGTTGTTTGTTTTGTAGGGGGTGTTCAATTTTTTTAAAGTTTTAAATTTTATTTCATATATATGATTATTTTTGCATTATGTTGTGCATGTATGGTGCCTGAGGTGGCCAGAAGAGGGTGTCAAATTCCCTGGAACTGGAGTCACAGCCAGTTGTAAACTACCATGTGGGTGCTTTGAACTGAATCCAGGTCCTCTGCAAGAGCAGCCGATGCTCTTTTCTATGCACCTAACCATCTCTCCACCTCTTGCTGTTCTCTTAGATGTAGGGACTGTTTATGGAAATTAAATTTTGGCCAATTAAAAGGAACGAGTTTCTGCACCGTTGCAAGTCACAAGCATAACCTGCACACAGCTAATACACCGTACACAGTGGAAGGAGAGATTTAAAAACCATGAGACAGGCATGGTCCCATTTCTTAAGAGTGGGGGTTCGATGTAAGACAGCCATGGCTTTAAACCCTGCAGCTGTAAAGACCTTTGAGACCCAGTTTTTTCATCTATGAGCTCTCTCACTCTCTCTCTCTCTCTCTCTCTCTCCTCTCTCCACTGTGAAGAGTAAGTTAGGACACAATAGCATATATATAACACATTGTCACATTGTAGAATCATTTAAAACAAATACCAAAAGACTCAATACATAACAAAACATTCAAACAGATAAATGATAATGAATAGGTGCCAAGTGATGGAAGTAGGGGGCGGGGCTCTAGAAAATGTAAAATGATTCAGGTATGGAAGGAAAAGGAGGGCAGTAAAAAATGCTTGGAAATCAAACAGGAAACACAGCACCACTTTCTATCCACAAATAAGCAAAATTTCAAATGAGTAAGAATACTGTGTTGTGGGTGGTTTGGGGGCTGGATTCCCCTAGCATCTGGTTGAACAGGTAAATTACATGGATTACTGGGGGCAGTGTGACAAATGTGTTATATCTTCAAAGTTCAGAAGTCCTCCTTGAGAGTTATCAAAGGGGAGTAATTAGAGAGGTCACCAAGGCAGGGTGGTCATGAACATGTTTCTAAAAGAGATAAAACAGAAAACAGCCTAAGGAGCTTGCAGTCATAAATCGGCTAAGTAGTTAAAATGCGCAGCAGAAAGTAAGCAGCTACAACATAGATAACGCAGAGCTATGTTTATCTGCATGGGCTGATATTCAAAAACTGTTATGAGGCAGGGCTTAGGGGAATGGTTCAGAAAAGGGCACCACAGACACAGACACATAGATACACACACACAGACACATACATACACATATACACGTGTGTGTGTTATTAAAATTAAACACAGGCTGGAGAGATGACTCTAAATTTAAGAACATTTACTGCTCTTGCAGAGGACCTGGGCTTGATTCCCTGGACCTACATGGTGACTCACAATCAGCTATAACTCTAGTTTCAGGGGACCAACACCTCTCCTGACCTCTGAGGGTACTACACAAATGTAGTGTACATACATACACTCAAGAATACACACATACGCCGGGCGGTGGTGGCACACGCCTTTAATCCCAGCACTTGGGAGGCAGAGGCAGGCGGATCTTTGTGAGTTCGAGGCCAGCCTGGTCTACAAAGTGAGTCCAGGACAGCCAACAATACACAGAGAAACCCTGTCTCGAAAAAACCAAAAAAAAAAAAAAAGAATACACACATACAAGCCGGGCGGTGGTGGCTCACGCCTTTAATCCCAGCACTTGGGAGGCAGAGGCAGACAGATCTCTGTGAGTTCGAGGCCAGCCTGGTCTACAAAGTGAGTCCAGGACAGCCAGGGCTGTTACACAGAGAAACCCTGTCTCGAAAAACCAAAAAAAAAAAAAAAAGAATACACACATACACATAAAAAAAATAAATATTTTAAAGCTGTTAAACAAATGCAAGCTAATAATGTATATATTACACTGTCTTTTTTTTTTTTTTTGAGAGAAATTTCTCTGTGTAGCAGCCCTGGCAGTCCTGGACTCACTTTGTAGACCAGGCTGGCCTTGAACTCACAGAGATCCACCTACCTCTGCCTCCCAAGTCTACACCATCTTTTTTAAAGCACATATTGCCAGGCTTGGAGGTGCATGCTTTTAATCCCAGCACTTGGAAGGCAGAGGTCAGCAGGTCTCTCTTAGTTTGAGGCCACACTGGTCTACAGAATGAGTTTCAGGACAGCCAGAGCTACACAGAGAAACCTTGTCTCAAAAAACAAAAACCGAAATCAAACCAAAAAAAAAGAGGGAGAGAGAAATAAAGGGGGGGAAGAAGCACATAAAATATAACACAGACCTGGGAAGGAGTCTGCCATGGTTTAACTATTTTCCCTAGCTCACTTTAGAAACTTAATCCCCAATTCGAAAATGTGAGGATCTTCCCTTATGAATGGGTTAAGTCATAAATGGGTCTGTCAACGTTCTGTTACTATAGCAAACACCTGGGGTAAATCAACTTAATAGGAGGAAATGTCTATTTCAGCTCCTGGTGTCAGAAGAAGATTCAGTCCATGACCAGTTGGCCTCGTTGCTTTGTGTCTTGTGGTAGCCCCATGTATAATGGCGATAATATGTGACAGAGGAGACCAGACCACTTGTGGTGATCCAGAAAGCAAAGAGTCAGACTTCTTCCAGTGTTAAAGATCCCACCATCTCTACAGAGTGCTGAAAAACGGATAACCTTCGGGGGATGCTCAAGATACAAACTACAGCGGACGGGCTCCTTCTAATATGAGGGATTTGTCCCCTTCTTGTCTTCCCTCCCTCACCTTCTGCCATGGATGATTCAGCAAGGAGACCCCTCCAGGTGCCAGCCCTTTTTCATGCTTGGTCACAGCCCCCAGAACTATGAGCCAATGAATTCCCATTTGTGGAAACTACCCAATCTGAGATATTTTGTTATAGCAGCAGCAAATGGACCAACACCATCACTAAATAGCAACTGCTTATGACTGGATCACGTACAGGATATGCTTTTAGCATATAACTCACAAACCGTAACCTTAACTGGTTGGCAATGTGCAGTACAGGGTGTTGGGATGCTCAGAGGCTGCGCCCCTCCCCACCAACACACCTTGTTGTAGAACATTTGCTTCCTAGAAAGGGGGCTGAATATCCATCAGCAGTTGCCTCTCTCCCTAGTCCCTGGACACTTGCCAGCCCTACAGTTCTTTGCCAGTTCATGGAACTTTGTTGTTTTCTTTTTTTTTTTGTGCACACTCCCATGTCCAAATTTCTGATATGAATGTAACAGTAAGAGATGCTTGCAAAACATCTCATAAAAGATCAGAATAAGGTAGACATGGGAGTGTGCACACTTGTAATCCCAGAATGTGGGAGGAGGAGGCAGAAAGATCAGAAGTCCAAAATCATCCTTGGCTACATAAAGAATTTGATGCCAGAATGGGCAACTTGAGACTCTGTCTCAATCCAACCCCCTATCCCCGCCCATGAAAAAAAAGAGCCAGATAAAGTTGAGTGTGGCTTCTCAGTAACTCCTTCTGAGCCTTTCAAGAGCAAACACATTAACTCGGCCACCCCACAGAACACAGGGCACACAGCCATTCAGCTGAGGTTCCTTTCCTGGAAAAGTATGGGCCTTTCTGGCTCTGGCTAAGGCATATGCTAGCAGGAGGAGGAACAAAAATCATTAGAGGTGGATCCTAATTACAACAGAAAAATTTTGAGTCTGACAGAGGGAAAGAGAGCAGGGCTAGATCTAATCTATCAAGGTGTCAGTGGCTGGGTGGGGGCCCAGGAGGAGGCGGTTGCCTAAGGCACAGAGTCCTGTCCCACCCAGCCTTGCTCAGTTTCCTGTCAATGCAGCCTGATGAGGGTCACACTCTCCTAAATGGGGAAGTCATTTTTTTGAAGGCAACCCTGCAATACCTCTGTTAATTTTGCCTACAGTGGTTTTCTTCCTTTCCTGTCTATGTGAGTTGACCTCAGTTCATTTGACCATTTGGCAGCCCTCAGATACAGAATCCTCCAAGGGTCACATTGACATCCCCCCAGGCTGGCTATTGCTCCACTGAAAGCAAGTCTGAGGTCAAAGTCCAGCAAACACACAGTCCCTGTCCAGTAAACAGGCACAAAGGGCTGTAACAGTAAATTTTTATTTATCACCCATATATTTATTAATATTTAAGAATTACCTAACAATTGCCTATAAAATTCCTAAATCCTAAACCCAACCCTAACTTTAAAACCTAGCACCTAAAACTTCTTAGTATCTACAATACAAACATTTAACATTAACCTAAGGTTTCTCAAAAGGATATTTTCCTCTGGGCGCGGGTCCTTATGGATAGCTGGTCTTCATACAATTTTTCAGTCTTAAAGTCTCTGAATTTCGTTCCTCAGATCCTAAGAGAGTTTACCAAGCAGGAATCTCCTTTGTAGTCTTAAGACCAATTATTTAGCATATGAAAAGTCTCCCAGGTGGTTCACCTATTCAGATGTCTGTGTCCTGCAAAGGTCCTATTTCAGTGCTCCCTGGGCTCTAAGTAAAGACAATTCCGAGCCTAGGCACTCCAGAATCTCAGGGAGAATCCGTCTCCTCTCCAGACCCAAAATGGGTCAATATAAGAGGGTGAAGCCTTCTGATGAGATTGATGCGAGTTTCTCTGTCAGACGAAGAGGAGGTGAAACAGAAAGAGGAGCCAAGCCTCTGTCTACATGAATCTTGACTTAAATATCTTCAGCAGAAGCTTTTTCTCTTTCAAGTCATGCCCCTGGACTCCGTCTCTTCAAAAGCTTTTTGCAGAGGGGCATGAAAAGATAGGCAGTCGGGAGAGATCTGGGGGCTGGTGCTCAGTGTTGAGGGAAGGTCTAATATCATTGTTTCTGATACATTGAATTCAATGCTGAGATCTGGTTACCGCCTCTTCTGAGGCATTCTCTTGATTGGTTAATAAAAGTCGCTTATGGCCAATTAGCTGGGCAGAAAGTGTATAGGAAGGCAGGACTTCCTGAGATTAGAACAGAAACTCTGGGCACACACAGAGATTGCCCTTTTTCTGCTGGGAGACACAGAAGGAGACAGACGTCTAGAGAATGCTGGAAGGTAATCGCAGGCACATGCCAGTTTGGGATTAGGTGATCTGGGTTAACTTAGAGTAGCTAATTGAGAGTCTGCCAGCTAAGGGCTAAGCATTAAAACATTAAAAGGTCTTGGTGTGTTTAGTTATTGGGGATAAGACTGCGGCGGCTTATAGGACCTCAGTCCAAGCAGTCCCGGGCCATTGGAATTCCAGACTCCCGGACTCCCCTGGGGCCCAGGCAACGCTCCCGTCAAGCTGCTGGTAATTCAACTGACTTAATATAACAACTTATATTAATTAACACAGTTTAGGTTACAGGTGGTATAGGCCACCCTTGGTCCTGGGGCTCTTTACCCAGGATAAGTTAGGCAACTGGTTAAGGGATGCGGTGCTGCTCCTCTGCCAAGCTGCCGGCTATCCGCCAGCCTAATCTTACAGTTTATATTTACTAATAACTACATTAATTAATTTGCAGTTTCACCTCAGGGCATGTCCCTGCCCCCAATCCTATGATCAAAGAAGTCATCCTCCTTGGCAAGTTCCCAAGGACATGTCACTTCGGAAGTAAGTCTTTTACCTTAAAATCCAGGCTTTTGCTATTTCAAGTTCCCTATGCTATTAAATGCTATCACTAATCCTATCACAAAGGGCCACCAGCCTCTTTGTCTGACCCTCTACCTGAAAACATCAGCTGGGGTGGCTAACACTCCCTTGACCCCAGAGCTAGCTCACTTAATGGAGTCAGACCACAGGTTCTTTGGTGGACTAGAGAGATACAGACCCAGCAGGGCCTAAGGCTCAGGAAGAGCCAGACATCCTGGACCCATGAAAAGTATATGGGAACTCTCTGTGTGGTCTCCACAGCTTCTCAGTAGATATGAAGTCATTCTGAAACAAAGCTTCAAAATGAAGAACAACAAAAAAATGTGTCTAAAAGTTTCACAGAAGAAGACATGAGAATGTCATATCAGAATAACCATATTAAAAGGGGATGGTCAGTGATGATATGGTTTGGGTGTTTTACCAACTTGATGAACAGAATGGAGCTGAAGCTGTTTCTCAGTGGTTAAGAACACTTGCTGTTCTTTCAGAGGACCCAGGTTCAGTTTCCAGCACTCAGACAGCTGCTCACAACCATCTGTAACTCCACCACCCTCTTCTGGTGACTGCTGGCACTAAGCAGGACTGTAGTAACTCTAAACATATAAAATAAAAATAAATCTTATTTTAAAAAAAAGAAAGAAAATGAAAGGAAGGGAGGGAGGGAAGGGAAGAGAAGGGAAGAGGGGAGGGGAGGAGAGGAGAGAAGAAGAGAAGAGAAAAGAAAAAAGGCCATCTCTTTGGGCAAAGGAAACCCAAGCCCTAAGGACATAGCTTTGACTTTCCATAAGGAGGGGAGATGCTTTGTGGTGATGTGAATAAGAATGGCCCCTTAGGCTCATAGGGAGTGGCACTAATAGGAGGTATGGACTTTTTGGAGAAAGTGTGTCATTGGGGATGGGCTTTGAGGTTTCAGATGCTCAAGCCAGGCCCAGTGTGGCATTCTCTTCTTGCTGCCTGCCAATCTAGATTGGCTCTCAAAGTTGTTCTCCAGCACAATGTCTGCTTGCCCACCGCCATGTTTCCCACCATGATGATAATGGACTAAACCTCTAAACCTGTAAGACAGCCCCAATTAAGTGTTTATAAGAGTTGCCAAGGTCATGGTGTCTCTTCTCAATGATAAAACCCTAACTAACATTTTTTCATTATGAATACAACCCAGAAAACAAGGTACAACAAGCTTCTTAGCTTGATTATTGTGTAAGACTGCAGCGACTAATAAGAAAGGCAGGGTACATCCACTGGAGTGAGGTGACCTCAAAGGGTTGTTAATAGCTGTCAGTTAAGTGTAGTGGCCTCATAAGGGTCAAGCCAGTGGCAGGGAGTCATCGGGTTCTTAAATAGATGATGTGACACATAACACCCAACACCTCAATGTTCTGGCGTTATGCCTAGTCTATCTGAAGCCAACTTGGGGTCAGTTAAAACGTGAATACAGGAGACAGGATTGGATGACCCAGCTAGTGGCTCAGGCGTGAGCTCAAAGAAATTGTGGCTTTGGGGCATCTGAGGGAAGTGGCAGCCAGAGAATCAGAGAGCCAGCGCTTACCCAGCAGCAACGAGAAAAGGCACTGAGAACCCAGCCTCTGGCCTCCTCCTGACTGTGGAGGGCAGAGTGTGTGCCTAATGTGTAGCCACACACCCTCGGGATTTCTAAGAAACACTTGGCCTGCATGTAGCCATTCTCCTGGGAGCCAGATGTACAATAATCTGGGCACCTTTTAACTTGAAAACGCAAAAACATCCTTCCAGCTGCTTCCTGCTTTTTCTTCCTAGCATAGAATGATGTAGGGGAAGAGAACAGTTCTGATCAAATGGAAAAACGCTTTTGTCCACGGAGGATGGGGGAGGGGCATGGCCAAAGAGCCAAATGCCTTCCTAAGGAGGCAATGCAAAATGAGCTGCTTAATAATTTAGAGCCCTGACAGAGCTGACAAGGAACAAAAGCAAAGGATCGGTACCCTTCTCTCTTCACCAGCTTGCAAATGTCGTGGTTGACCCCGAGATGGAAAAAAAAAAAAAAATAGCCAGTAGCACGGAGTTAAAATCATGCATTCACTTATTCATCATTCAACAAAGTCTTCGTGACTACTTGTGACTATTATCGCATGCCACATAGGCAACACCCAGTGCCAAGGTTGCACAAGGGTATAAAGCAGACATTCTCTGCTTCACGGACCTCGAATCTGCACTGGTCCTCAAGCGTTAAGGGCCCCGGGACCCTGTGTCCCAGGACCACAACTGGAGGACTACAGAGATAGGCACCCAATTCTCTTCCTGACGTAATGTGGTTCACAGGAGGAAATGGAGCCAGGCACACGATGCTGCCAGCCTGAACTGAGCAGCCCCAGAGCTGGGGACATCCCAGCCCCACCCAGTGAGGGATCAGTATCTTAACGCACAGACATTCCTGGGGAGGCCTCACGAAGGCAGGCCTAAGCTCCCACCCTGACAGGAAAAGAGATAGCATGAGAAGTCTCTCCTTGACTTCTCTGAAATGGAGGCATTTACTCACCTCTGCCAAGTGGGTGCCTACACCTTTCATTGCCCAGGACTGGGCGAGGGGACTGGTGAACTCTGTCCTCCCTCCACCTCAGTGAGGCCTCACCAGTGCATACTGGTTGTTCGGGGCTTCCAAGTTGTGCAGTCATGTTCACAATCAACTTCAGGGTATTTCCATCACCCTAAAATGAAACCCTGTAATCTTCAGCCACCAGACTCCCACCAACCCAAGCTACAGGTGAACGAACACTAACCCTCCATCCACAGACTGTCAGCATTTGGTATAAATATAATCACAGTCTATGCTGTCATTTGAGTTTGGGGTGTGTGTGTGTGTGTGTGTGTGTGTGTGTGTGTGTGTGTGTGTGCACATGCATGTGTGTGCACAAGTCTGGTCATATGTCATTAGCACATGGAGGCCAGAGGTTGATGTTGAGTGTCTTCCTCAGTTGTTCTACATACTACTACTACTAATAATAATAATATTGTTATTATTATTATTTTGAGACAAGGATAGAATTGACTGGCCTGAAACTTGCTATGTAGACCAGGCTGGCCTCAAACTCAGAGGTCTGTCTGCATCCACCTCCAAGTTCCGGGATTAAAGGTGTGCATCACCACGTCTGACTTATTAATTTATTTTTAGATAGAGTCTCACTATATAGCTCTGGCTGACCTGGAACTTGCTATGTAGAACAGGCTAGCTGCAAAATCACAAAGATCTACCTGTCTCTGCCTCCTGAGTGCTGAGATTAAAGGCATGTGCTACCATGTCTGCCTTGCCTTATATGTTTTTAATTTATTTAATTTTATATGTATGAGTCTTTTACCTGCAAGTATGTATGTACAGCACATGCATGCCTGATACCCAAGGAGGTCAGAAGAAAGTATCAGATCCCCTGGAACTGGAGTTATAGATGGTTATGAGCCACCATGTGGGTGCTGATAACCAAACCCCCATCATCTACAAGAGCAGCAAACACTCTTAACCACTGAGCCATCTCTTCAGCCTCCTTATCTATTTTTAATATTTATTTGTTTGTTTTTATTACGTGTAGTTAGCATGTGTACTTATGCGTATGCATGCACATGCTTATGAAAAACACCTGTAATCTGAACTCAGGCAGGTCCTCATACTTGTACAATAAGTGCTTCGTCCACTGAACCATCTCCTCGTCCCCCAAAATTACTCTTATCAAGAAAATGTGACTACTTTTATCTGGGTCCAAGAAAACAATTGGCAGAAACACAGTTGGACACAGAGCATTTAGGAGTACTCGCTGAACTCTGGAACCTTATGCCTAAGGATGCCAAGTCCTACTCATGAGGCTCAGGCAGGCCTGGCTCCCATCTCCTCAGGAGAGGGAACCTCCCTAATGAGAAAAGGCTTCTTGAAAGAAGTGGTGACCTCTGGGAACCCCCTGAGCTGTAGAGGAATTTTAATCCAGCAACATGGCTGCTCTGATCACATCCAAAGACCTTCTAGGTCTGTGTGATCTGGCTGGAATACAGATACACTTTTAGTACACACCTTAAATCACCTTTAAAAAGTGAGTCAGTGCAGGGAGTTCAGTTAGGAGAGTTGAATGGGATGCAGTTCACTCAGTGCAATTGAGTGGAGTTGAGGTTGGTGCAGTTCAATTGAGTTGAGCTCGCTTGTGAGTTTGTGCAGAGGCAGTTGAAGCCAGAGAATAAGAAGGATAGGGGGCCAAAAGATTAGAACAAATTGCCAGTTAGTTTGAGGCCAAGTAGAGGAATTCAGCGAGAAGCTGAGAGAAGCCATAGTGAATCAGTCAGCTTGGATAAGAGTTTAAGGCACAATATCTTAGTTGAACCAGCCAGCCAGAGTTCAGAAAGAGCTAGAAAGGGTGAGCTTTTTCAGCAGTAAGCCTCCAAAAGGACAATTACATCAGGCAAATAAAAGTTACTTTTACACTGAGGAACCTGCCTGACTCCATTTTGAATTAGCACCACCCCCATCAAAGTAATCTCCTTAAGAATCACAGGCACAGGGAGGCTTTTCAAAGCCTTCTAAGGTTGTGTGAGAGATGCTTTCTCTGCATCTCTTATGCAGAAGGTTCTGACTGGGAGCCAAGGTCAGCAAGATAATCTTACAGGCTCATTCTGGCTAAAGAGGTTCAGGAATTTTCAACTACTTTGAGATGGCTCATCACAGAAGAGAAGGACTCTTTGGGGCTCTTTTAGGGACCTCAATCTCCCCTCCACAGTCCCTGATCCTTCTGGCTGTGCCGGGATGCCTCTAGATTTCCCCAAAGCCCTGCATTGCCTATCACCTGTACCTTGTTCTCACATGCTTCAGTGATATGGGGATATTGGGGTATCTTTGAGAAGTAAGGAGTTTTGAGGGAGGGAGCTAGAATCCCAGAAACTAGATGGCCTCCAGATTTTCCCCAAAACAGGTCTTTGGGTTTTGTACTCATGAATTCAAAGGATGAAATTCATGGACCACAATTTTAGAGACCATATATTTCAGAGAGAAGTTTATAAACTCATAGGTAGGAATGGCATGACACTCAGCTTCATTGGCTGACCTTTAGCTGCATGTCAAGTAGGGAAAGGGGACTTCAGAAAAAGAGTGAGAAGCCCAGAGTACCAGAAAAGGTACAATTGGGCTCTGGCTGGCACCTAAAAGAAAAAGGACATAGAAAAAGTCCTGGAAAGGGGGGCATACCCACAGAGCCTCAGGGAGGCTTCTGGGGACTGTGTTAGGGTACAGGAATTCTGGAAAGAAAAACATTATCTCATAAATTATTATTTCTCCTACCTCTTTAGCATAACAAGGTACACAGGCCTTCCTTCCTGCAGGGAGGTAGGTCCTTGGTGGAAGTAACCGACCTGCCCAACTGTACTAACTCCTAAGGGAAGTTAGGAGACACAACAACATGTCTCCACCCAGATAATTCCATTCTTTCTCCTAAGAGGCAACAGCTTTCCCTTTAATGGGCCTTCAGTGCTTCTGTGACACCAGCTCCCGGTGAGCTGACTGGCTCTGTGGTTGTACCTGCTGCCCCCTCCCCAGCAGCCCCACTTCTCCCTGTAGACATCCCATGACTCCTCCTCTGATCAAAACCTCTGTCCCAGTCTGATGCATCATTGGAAACCAGAAGGCAGGTCAGCCACAGACCTCACTAGCCTCTGGGGAGCCTCCCAAGGGTCTCTTACTCTGTCAAGCCTGAGTACAGGAATGCAGGGATTCCACCCAGAAGGAGGCTCTAAGAGTCCGCTCTGCTCAAGCCTGGGTTACAGAGCTGACACTCAGTGGCCACCCCACCATCTTAGCCGTGGGGTGGGGCTGCCAGTGCAGTTGCAGAATACAGTCTGGGGGCTCAAGCAAAGGCAGTAGCTGAATCCCACCCTCTGCTATGGGGCCCGCTTCTTGGCAAGTAGTTCAGGTCTGAAGAGAGATGAACTGGAGCAGAAGGTGAAAGACTGACTTGTCTGAGAGGATTCGAAAGAGAATAGGGAGTGGGATCCTGTAGCTGAACTGTGCCCAGTGAAGCATGAACCCCCCAACCTGTTGGGGGATGGCTCCAGAGAACCAGAGCTGTGGGAATGGGGCCCTCACCAACCCCAGATAAAGACTGTAGCTCAGTCAAGTGGGTAGGGGTAAGGGACGCTGTCATTAGCAGCAGCACCTTTGAGTTTAGGGTGTGGGGAGAAGGCCTGGAAACAAAGCATGGTTCTCAACCCTTGGAAACTCTGAGCCCAGTAGGCTGAGAGGCCTGAATTATTAAGCCTGTGAGAGAAGCAAGCTCTAGTGAATGCCAAGGTGGGTAGATCTGCCCCTCCCTGCTCTGCTCACAGTCAGCCCATAGGGGAAAATTCAGCTGCCACAGAGTGTCCAGAAGTGTAAACAGGGAGTCTGGCTGGCCTAGACAGCCACACCTTGCCCCGCCCCCACCCCACTTTGGATTCTGGGGGGGCGGGGGGTGTTTACAGGGTTGGGTTTACTTCCATCTCCCTGGGCTGAGGTCTGTCACACACATTTTTAGCATTTTTAGCATTCTCTCTCCGGTACAGTAGCTTTGTGTTGTTGCGAGTCCCGTCTGGTGGTCCCACGGGCCCCCACCACCCCACCCCCTCAAACAAGGAAAACTTTCAGCTCCAGACCAGCAGATTCTAGGGTTGCCTACATAAGCCCCTATTACCAGCTGGAGATGTTCCAAGAAGGGCAACCATCCAGATTCTGCTGGGGTCTTCTCCTTGGAGTCCTCTGCCGACACAGGGTTAATGAACCCCTTATAAGGATCTCATTTCCAATGTCTGGAAAAAGAGAGCAGGAAGACCCACTTGAAAGTGAGTCTGAATGGTGCCATGAACCTGGAGCAAATGCTGCCAGCCTTCGTAGCCTCCGCACTTCTGAACTGCCCCACAAGAAAAACCCTGGTGCTCTGAGGATTATTCTCATGGTTCATGAAGCCAGTTACTTCCTCCTGGCTTTCTCTCCTACAGTCTGTCTCTTCTTAAATTCCCGGAAACCACAGATTTCCTGTTGATATTAGCTAATACGGGGGTTCTGTGGACATTTCCAGAAGGGGTCATGGTTGTTGGGTCCCCAAAGGAAGAATTTAGCAGAGACAAAGCTAACTTCCTAAGGAAGTGTGCGTACACGTCCAAGGACAGAGCTGGAGCAAGGCTAGAGCACCTCGAATGCTGTGCTGCACAGCGCTGGGGGTTACGTTGGAGGAACGCTGGGTTTCCACATATGCTCTGTCTGTTACCTGTAGGTGTGCACTCAGCTCTCCGCTTCACATTTCTTTAGCATCCTAAATTTCCACCCATTAGTGTGCTTCTCAGTGGTCAGCCACTACTGCCTCTTGCGCCTGTGCTAGGGCCTTGAGGGTGGGGCAATATGTTTGGATTTTCCAGACAGGGTTTCTCTGGGTAATACTCCTGGCTGTCTTGGAACTCACTTTGTAGACCAGGCTGGCCTCGAACTCACAGAGATCCGCCTGCCTCTGCCTCCCGAGTGCTGGGATTAAAGGCATGCGCGACCATGTCGAGCCCCACATGGGCTTTTAAACACGGGTTCTGAGGATCCGACTCATGTTTTTGAGCTCGGGCCTTGTTATTTAATGTGTTAATGTTGTGTAGCTTTTCAAAGGGCTTTGGCACCTCACTCTTGGAGCTCTGCTCCTGCCTCACGACTGCCATTAAGACAGCCTAGCTCGCTGGGGCACACAGCACAGCTCTGGGACTTCTGTTTCTTTTACAGTGTGGCTCACCAGCTCTCATTCTCTCTATTATTCTACTGTCCTTAGGAGGCCTCCCACCTCTAACCAGATTCCTACCCAAATGGGCTATCATCACAGAATCACTTAAAAACAACAACATTCCCTTAGCAACACTAACAGCACTCATAGCCCTATTAAACTTATTTTTGCACACATGTCTAATGTACTCCTCACAGTTCAGGCTCGCAGTCACATTTCCTTTCATCTAGACAGGCAGGAAAAGTTGCCCAAGACTTGGAAATGGAACAAAGATTTTGGCACACCTTCTGAGTCATGCTGGGTTTGGGCACTGGCAAACAACCCTGCCCCAGGGAATTGTCTAATTTTCTAAGGGGTGCAACCTCTTTTTAACTTCCTAATTAGTATTAATCGGGGTATTTTACAAAAATTAAAAAAATTGTAGCTCAGGTTAGTTTCGAGCTCAACACCCTCCTGCCTCAGCCTCCAATGACAGAATTAGAGGCAGGAGCCAGTTGTCCATCTTGCTGGCTCTCCTGTTTGTTAAGTATGTTTCTGATGCATGCTCATTTGTAGGAAGTAATAAAGCTCACACACTAAACCGGACTTTTTCATATAGTTGTATGACTATATAGTTGTATAACACTATTCATATAATTGTAACATTTTTTCATGTAGTTGCATAACATTACCATAATAACTATACAGGGGAGTCCTACCAGCTACAACTCTCCCTGCTCTCTCACCTCTAAAACCTCCTTTCAAAACCATGCTTTCGACCTCTCGAAAACGGTTTTGTGGCACGGTACAGATGCAGTTGGTGACTGGAACGCCGTGGGTGTGCCTGATTGTGGGAGCCTTCTGGCTAGGCCTGTAGGATTCCCAGTTTGTTCCCTTCTGTCAGGGCCAGGATAAGATTGGGCTTTCAGAATTCAGCTCTGTCCTGCTGTGCCATGCCTGCCCTCCCTGATAAAGCTTCCAGGAGCCACTGAATTAGACATGAGAACAGGTACAGGAAAATCCTTAAACACTATGTGATCTAGGGACATCTCTAGGTGTAAGTAATAGTAAGTCAGTCACAGGAGAACTAATAATTGAACTGAACATAAACACCTGTCTTTTTTTTTTTCTTTTTTGGTTTTTTGAGACAGGGTTTCTCTGTGTAACAGATCTGGCTGTCCTGGACTCGCTTTGTAGACCAGGCTGGCCTCGAACTCACAGAGATCCCGCCTGCCTCTGCCTCCCAAGTTCTGGGATTAAAGGCGTGCGCCGCCGCCACCACCACCACCGCCCAGCTAACACCTGTCTTAGTTAGGGTTTCTATTGCTGTGAAGAGACACCATGACCACAGTAACACTTATAAAGGAAAACATTTAACTGGGGCTGGTTTACAGTTCAGAGGTTTAGTCCAGTATCATCATGGTGGGAAGCATGGCAGTGTCCAGGTAGATGTGGTGCTAGAGAGGAAGCTGAGAGTTCTGTATTTGGATAGGCAGGCAGCAGGAAGAGAGAGTGAGCCCTTAGGACTGACTTGAGCTTCTGAAACCTGAAAACTGCACCAGTGACACACGTCCCTCTGCAAGGCCACATCTACTCCAACAAGGCCATACCTCCAATAATGCCCCTCCTTATGAGTATATATGGGGGTCATTTTCACTCAAACCACCAACACACCAGAGCTGGATATCCCATTGTCTTCTTCTAGCCCTTAAACCTCTGTCTCCCTCATCAAGATGGTCTCTCAGGCTGGTGCAAAGGAGAAAAGGATGGCAGAGGGACCTTACCTTGGTGGTAAGGCTTCTTGGGACCTAAGGACAGTGATGCTGCTGTTGATGCCTATGATATGTTGTAGAGAAAAGCAGTGTCACAGTAGGGATAAAAGAACCTTCCATCTCCATGACAGGAAGTGTGGCGACTCCCAACACAGCAGTCACCACACAAGGGGATTCTCAGGAAAGGTGGGTGTGCGTCTGCCTGCTCCATCAGCCTCCCCTCAACTGGTGGAGACAATCAGATGAGATTGGGTAATGTCTAAGCATTTCCTGTTTTATTGTTTCATTCTCTGGCTTATATGCAGAACCAAATGGGGGATTTCCACATGGGCCAATCACATTAAAGGTCATCCCATCACACCACATAGCACAAGCCCAGTAACATGGTGATCATGCACTGATCATGAGCACGGAAGTCATGCTCACCCAATCAGCTATACCCATGATGGGGCTTCAACTCCGCCCTGGCATCTTCCAGCCAGCACCATCTTAGATATCTCCCACAAGTTAACTTTCGTTTTACCAGCAACGAGGCATTTTTGATAAGCCTCCATTTCCCAGGTACCCACAGGAAGAGCCTCAGCTATAAGGACCAGGGATGTGGTACACAGGAGGAGCTGGGGAAGCCATGGCCAGAGGGATGCCCATAACAAAGCAGGTGGCTTTTCTCTTCCAGACCAAACAGAAGCTTCTTTCTTCGTGTGTGTGTGTGTGTATGTGTATGCACATATGTGTTTATCACATTACTTCTGGGGAAACATGAACAAGTATCTACTCACCCGAGATATCTGGCACTGATTACTGAGCAAAGAAACAAACAATTCCACACGAGAGGCTTGGTGAGCCAGTGAGTTAATCAGGCTTACAGGAGCATGAGTGGAGATTTTTCTCAAAGGAGTGTAAGTGACCCAGAGACAATCACATCATTCAATGCCCCACCTGTCATGGGGCTGCGCCTCCAGTTAACCTTCCATGTCTTGTAAGTCTTCCAAAACTGCCCTCTTATACTCTACCAGGAGTATACAAACCTTCTGGCATTGTCATATGACATTGTCATCAACAAAGGTTTTGTTGGGCTGCATTCATAGCTATCTCAGGACACAGGCTACATGCTATACACACCCACACTTTCCAAGATTATGTGCATCTGGGAGATGGGAGGGGTGGTGGGTAGAATCCCAGATGAGAGTCCAGTTACATCACCACCCCCTTCTATTAGGGAATGCTAATAGCCACATACCATTAGCCACAGACCTTACTATGGTATGAGACTTAGGCCCTGTAGCCCCAACAAGCCAGGTTGGGTCACCTGTCCTCAATAAGACAATGAAAGGAGACAAATTATTAGTGAAAAATAGAAAAAGACTTATTAGGTGTGGCCACACTGAAAAGAGGGTTAAGGATATACATTGACTCTCCCAAGTCTGTCTTTGGGGTCCTAACGAGAGTTGGATTTAAATAGAAAGGAAGCAAGGTGCAAGATCTCCTGCATGAATGTGTTTGTGTGTGTGTGTGTGTGTGTGTGTGTGTGTGTGTGTGTGCGCACGTGTGTAGGCTTGTAGGCATACATGTGGTGGGGGACAGAGAGAACTGTAAAAGTGATTCTACCATGCTGGTAGCTGGAGGCAGACTTGGGTTATGAGGCCTACACACAAGCAGCCCTCTCCACTGAGCCATATTGAAAGTCGGGATCATGTTTTGTAGCTCCGCTCTGTACTTCATATAAGGGAAGGGTTAATATTCCATTCCATACCAGGATCCTCAGTTTCTCTTCTCTTGATATTTTTCTACCTTATGCTTAAGGTTGTACTATTTTCTATGCTTTTGACTTTTTTACAAAAAAGACGAAGTGATTCGAGGCCAGCCTGGTCTAGAGTGTGAGTTCCAGGACAGCTAGGGAAATACAGGGAAACCCTATCTCAAAAAAAAAAAAAAAACCAAAAAGACAAAGTGAATTTTGGGGGGCAGGCATGGTGGCACACACCCTTAATCTCAGCACTTGGAAAGCAGAGGCAGGTGGATCCCTTTGAGTTTGAGGCCAGCCTGGTCTACATAGTGAGGCCCAGAACAGCCAGGGTTATGTAGAAACCCTGTCTCAAGAAGAAAGAATGAAAGAGAGAGAGAGAAAGGATAAAGTGAATTTTTGATCACTTCGTGGTGCACTGGGTGGAAGGTGTGAGCTGGCCTCACATGGGCCACTGCCACAGACCCTCCTCAGCAGAGCCAAGTAACCAAAGGGCTCCTGCTGCTGCAGCCGCCCCTCGGGCTCAGACTCCTTAGACCTTACCCCTCTCCGCTCTAGCCTCTGGTTCTCCATTTGTAAAATGACGTTTCATATGCCAGCATCACCATCAGCACCTCTAACGTGAAATTACCTTTCCTTCTGACAGGTGAGTATGGCGTTTCCTTTCCTAGAGTTTCTGAAACTTCCAGCAGGAACAGCTTCACATCAACTCCAGAAAGCCCTACTGTGTGATTTCTATAGTTCAACGGACTGTTGTTCTCTGCCAGGCTATAGAAAGAGGGCACTGTCTTCCCATCTGGAGGGGCCACTTCAGAGGGTCAGGTCTGGACACCTCGTTTCACACCATGTATGAGCCAAAGAGCAGCCTAACCCCTAGCCTGAGAAAACAGGAGCTTCTTAGAACATGTGTCTGCCTTTTTTTGGTGGCAGTTCTGCTCAGACACTTGTTAATGCTTGTGACCAGCACTCATCTCTCCAGAACCTTTTCTGGGCTTCCTTGAGAACAGTAGCAGTTATTTGCCTCCTATCTGGCTTTGAGTTCTATGTGACAGGCTCCAACATGAGCACATGAAGAATGGCTCACAGGAAAGGGTTTCAAAGGCAGTGCCTGAGGTAAGGCTGGCTTCTGGGGACTGCTTTGTGGAGAGGAACCCCCACTGCCATCCACTGGTTAATTGAGAAGCCAGGAGCCCCAGACCTCCCCTTCCCGTGCAGCTTTGGTGAGCTCTACCTCAAACTGAAATGCAGCCTTCTTCATGAACTGGTCCTTTGTGCTTATAGACATCCTAATTACAAATTACACAGGAAGGACAGAGGGCAAAAAGGCATCAGCCCAGCGCCTTACCGTCTATGAGTTCTGCTCTGTACACCACTCGCTGGACTGGAGTGGGCGGGAAGGAGCAGAGCAGGAGGACTTTCTCTTCCTGTTCGGGAGAGGGTTTTCTGACCTCCATGCAGGACTGAGACTGGCGCAAAAGCATTAGTGTTTAGTGCTGCAGGCCACCTCAAAAGAGACTGAGAAAGAGTTGTGGCATCCTCTGGGGAGACAGGATTAGAAAACATCCTCATGTGGCCAGAAAAACTGCCAGTACAGCGAGAGATCTGAAACCGTCTTGGGGCCTACACCTTCCTTGTTCTTGTCTTTCTTGTGTGGTAACCTCAGATAAATGGAGAAAGTGGCTGTCAGTCAGACAGGAAGGGAAAGACCAGATTTTCTAGATCCACTCATCCATCCAGGAGCAAGGGTGGGGCTTCTTCAGAGCGGGCCCCAGAGCCAACAGCCTTTGAAACCCTTTCCTATGAGCCAACCACGGCACACTCACATTTTCACAAACACCATGACCTTTACTCACTAAAGCCAGGGGAAAGCCAGAGCAGGCATTCATACTTTGAAGTGCTTCAGCACACAAGGGTGACTCGGCCAGCCCACTGCCACCTGAATCATTTTTTCCAGATCTGGTGAGAAGGAAGGCTGCCAGCTGGTGTCGTGGGGAAAGTCCTGGATTCAATTATCAGTCAGAGAGGCAAGCTAGTCACACAGACTGCAGCTTCTGGTCATTCTTCCTCCTCACAGAGGGTTCTCACCTGGGATGGGGGGAGGGGACCGCGCAGGGGGGTGCAGCAAGAGGGATAGAGCACGGGTCTGGCACTTTGCACAGGATATGCATGCACTCTTAAGGTGCAAGAGTGCATAGGATTTAAAAAGAAAAAAGACTTTTTTAGAGATAGAGTCAAACTTTACACCCCAGGCTGGCCTCAAATTTGCAACCCTCCCGCCCCACCTTCCAAGGGCTGGAATTACAGGTAGGGACAATGCTGGGCGTCAGAACACTTGGGAGCCTATACCATTGATTTGGAGGTGCGTTGGACAGGGAATGTGTACTGGGCTTGGGGTTAAAGGTTCTGGGATAGATCTGAACAAAGGTGGCGGCTGCTGCTTCCTCTTCCTCCTCTTCCTTTTACTTTTGTTTGGTTTTTAGGGGTTTTTTTTGTTTATTTGTTTGTTTGTTTGGGGTGGGACCTACGTAGTTAGTCCTGGCTGTTCTGGAACTCCTATGTAGACCAGGCTGGTCTTGAATTCACAGAAATCTGTCTGCCTCCGCCTATGAACTTTTGAGTCCCTACATCTAAGCAAGTTAGGTAATGATGTCTTTGGGCCTCAGGCTCCTCACACATCAAACAAACATAAACCACCCATCTTAGCTGCTTTTCCTGTTGGTATGATAAAATCCTAGTCAAAAATAGCTTGTCTGGAGAGATGGCTCAGCACTGAGAGCACTGGCTGCTCTTCCAGAGGACCAGGGTTCAGATCCCAGCGCCCACATGGGTAGGCTTACAACTGCCTGTAACTCCAGTTTCAGGGGTCGGTTGAACACCCTCTTCTGTCCACAACACAGACATATGTGAAGGCAAAATACTCACATAAAATAATTTAAAAAGAAAGGGAAAGAAGACAGAAAAAAACAACTTAATGGTGAAGAGGTTTGGCTCACAGTCTGAGGGTGCAGTCCATCATGGTGGGGAAGGAGGGCAGCAGGACCTTGATGCAGCTGGTCACATTGCACCCACAGTCAGGCTGGTGACATTGCACCCACA
>CAJQZJ010032798.1:141215-152085 GCA_907164525.1 Lophiomys imhausi
TCACATTGCACCCACAGTCAGGCTGGTCACATTGCACCCACAGTCAGTCAGGCTGGTGACATTGCACCCACAGTCAGGCTGGTGACATTGCACCCACAGTCAGGCTGGTGACATTGCAGGCTGGTGACATTGCAGGCTGGTGACATTGCAGGCTGGTGACATTGCAGGCTGGTGACATTGCACCCACAGTCAGGAAGCAAAGAGGAACGAATGCTTGTGGTCAACCCACTTTCTTATTTTTACTTATTTTTTATTTTATGAATATTTTGCCTACATGTTTGTGTACCACGCTTGTGTGTGGTACCTGAGGAAACCAGAAGAGGTCCTTGAATACTCTAGAACTTGAGTTATGGATGGTTATGAGACACCATGTGGGTGCTGGGAACCAAATCCAGGTCCTCTATAAGAGCAGCAAGCATTCTTAACCACTGAGTCATGTCTCCAGCCCCTCATTTTCTCCTTTTATACAGTCCTGGGTCCCATCCCAGGGAACAGTGGGCCACACACAGGTCCCACTATTCCCTGGGATTTGGTCCTCAACAAACCAAAGTACTCTTCACGGGTGTGCCCAGAGGCCCGCCTCACAGACATTTCTAGATCTCATGAAGTTGACAACTGAGAACAAGCACCACACCAGCCTTCCGCCACCCTACTGAGATGCAGAGTCACTGAAAAGGGAATCCATGGGAGTGCCGAGGAGGAGCTGAGCCATTAGACCTTTCTAGGTTAATGGTCCCTTACTTGAGCTGACAGCCTCCAGGTACGCCCTGTCTTCCCCAGGCCTATCCTCTTTCAAGGAAAGAGTAGCTGTCTTAGGAACCTGCACCAAACAGTCCCTGCAGAGCCCTGGCTGCCCTGTACAGTTGTGCGTTTCCCTTGTCAGCCTGGTCTGAGCCAGATGTGCAGTGGTCGTGCAGTTTTCTCAAGCAGGGACCCTCTGCAGCTCACCGTGCCCACTGGCATTGCCTGCCTCTCTCACTGCTCTGTGGTAGAGGGAAGAGAACATCAATCATACATCTCATTTCTTTTCTGCTTTCTCCTTATGACTCATTTTTTGATGAGTGTTTCAGGAAAGCACACGGAGACTTCTTGATTCACTTTTCTTCTCTCTGCCAGGCTGACGTCTCTTCTTTCTGTGCCTAGCCTACTCTCCCCAGGAACAGAACAAAACCAGGGCAGCTGAGATCAGCAAGGGCCCCTCAGGACTTGGGAGACAGGTTTCGGCACCTTCTCAAGTAGTAGGCCTCATTCACTGCAGTCCCCTGTGAAAAGTAGAGGTTGCGTCTATCCTGCCCTTCCAGAGAAGAACTCAGCTGAGATTTCTCCCCTGGTATCCCTGGCCTTGACATTCAACTTCAAAGAAGTTCTGGGAGTCACCCTTGACTTCAGGAATAACATTTGTGTGCTCCCAGAAAGTTAGGACCACATGAGTAGCTTCTGATAGTTCATCACATTTGCTGCTTGGACCACCTCATAATTCTTTTCCTAGTTATGAGTAACAAAAAAAAAAAAAGGGCCCATGTGCTTATCTAGGGAAAGAAAAAAAAAAAAAAAAAAAAAAAGCAAAGGCTTTGAACCTGATGGAGCCACTTTGTCAGTGAAGGTTTCGATGAGGGGTGGCTGGGCCAAGTGCATGATGGGAAGAAGACAGGCCTAGCCCTGCCCTGTAACTGCCTTGAGGCCTGAATGAAGAAGTAGCCTGCATGGGGCCTAATCAGCAGGGAGGGTGGCACTTAAGTCCTTGATCTGTGGCATCTAGGAAATTAGGGAGGGCAGAGGACAGTTGCCAAGCTGCCAAGGTACATAGTTCTAGGGAATGGACCTAAGATAAGTTTGAGAGGCCCCACTGATCTAAAGGTTGGAGAGTACAGTAATAAAACAGCCATGAAGGCTGTGGTCTTGGGAAGGTTCCCTCCCCTGCTACCTCACACTGAACCAGGGAGGTGGCACTTACACATAAGCCTCCTGTCATAAATCGGGGACCAAGTGGTTACAAAGTGCATCGGGCATCCCAGATTCAAGGGAGTGCTACATGCCAGGTGCCCTGCTAGGCACTTCCCTAGGCACTATCTCCTGCAGTCCTTAGACAGGAGCCCTATTTGATAGGTGAGGCCTGTGAAGGTGGCCAAGGCTGTGGATACAAGTCTATCAGTCTAATCTCCCAGTACATTAAAAAAAACAAACAAAGGAACACATGAAAAAAACAGTATCTTTGTGATCCTGGCGTTGGTTAGGCCAGCTGGTCAGCAAGGCCTGGGCACTGGGATTACAGGTTTATGGCACTTACTTTGGTTTTCACTCGTGGGCTGGGTGTGTAAACTCAGGTGCTCATTCCTGCACAGCAATTACCTCCAGAGCCCGTCCACACCCGTGGACCTTTCTACTTCATTGGCCCTGCCGTTCAACTGACCAGAAGGCAAGTTAGCAGTCAGCCTTGTCCCCAGGACCATCCAAGACCCCATGCTGCTGGAAGGTGGTAACCCCCTCCTGGCTGGCTCTGCAATCTTCTGACCCCTAAGCAAATCTCAGTGAGAGGAAGGAAGAGGGAACAGCCAGGCATGGAAGGGGGACGACCTGGGCCCACTCTTTGTAGCAATGTTCTCACCCCTTGCATTTATTTTGAGCTCCATTCTTTCTGGCTGTGGGGTGGGATCCCTGTCACCAGACCAGAAGCTACATCTGGAAAGGAGCTGATTATGTTTGTCACTCAGCTAGAGGTGACAGAACCAGGATTCAAATCTGGGCTGTGAGACTCCAACATTCAGGAGATTTCCTCCCAGCAATTTTTATCTGTGTCAGGCATTACGCCTCATGGCTGTAATCCTAGAGCATAGGAGGCTGAGGCAGGAGGAGTGCTTCTTTGAACTTACAAGTTCAAAGTCAGCCTTAGGTACATAGTGAGTTCCAGGCTGAAATAGAGTGTGACCCTCTCTCAATCCAACTCAAAACAAAAAACAAACAAACAAAAAACTGAATGTAGTAGCCCATATAGTGTCTTTTCTATTGCTGTGCTAAAATATCATTGAGGCAACTCATAAAAGAGAGACTTAATTGAGCTCACCATTCCAGAAGGAAGGTGGCTGAAGCAGCAGCTTAAGAGCTTGGATCTTGATCCACAAGCACAAAGCAGAGAGCACACAGAGAGTGGAGGCTTCTGAGACCTCAACACCTGCCCCTGTGACTCACCTCCTTCAAGAAGACCATCCTTCCTAATCCTTCCTAAACAGTTCCACCAACTGAGGATCAAACATATGAACCCATGGGGACTGTACTTATTCAAATCATCATATAACCCAAACCTGTCATCCCAGCATCTGGGAGGTGGAGGCAGGCCATCCTTAGCCACACTATGAGTCTGAGACCAGCTTGGGCTACAAAGAGAAAGAGGCCAAAGTGGAACATGTATCTCACATGTCGGAATCAACCCTCTTCCTCACAGAGTTGGGAGGATTAGAGAAGTTGTTTAGGGAAACCATTTTTGAACAGACTGGCACACAGAAAGTGCTGAGTTTCAGGCGGCCACCACTATTATAACTGTATTGCATACCTCCTTTCTTTATACAGGTAGAAAGGGAGCTTTGGTACAGTCATGTGATGAAAACAGAATAAAGACCACGTAGCAATGTGGAATTAAAATCAGGGTTATATACCATGCCACTAAAATCATGTACTCACATTAATGTATTCAATATTTATTTTTTATTTGTGTATGTGTGTGTGTGTATGCACACATGTGTGCAATTGCCTGTGTTGGCCAGAAGAAGGATGTAAGCTCCCATGGAACTGGCATAGACAGCTGTGACCCTCCCTTCATGGGTGCTGAGAACCTGTCTTCTGCAAGCACAGCCAGTACTCTGTACTGAGGGAGCATCTCTCCAGCCCCCATTTTTATAAAATAGTCTTTGAGTTATTATGAAAACAATGCAAAGTTCCCATAAACTGTACACAGTTTCCCCTTAGCCACATGTTACTATCGTAGGATAGTTATTCTAACTAATGGAACAGGATAGTGTTACAGGTGAACATGAGAGACTGGAGGGGCCTGACAGAATCTCTATGTCCTTGTGCCCTAGAAAGGGAGACTGGGCAGGGACATGTGGACTGAGGTAGACAAAGTGATAGCTTATTAAGGGAAGAGAACACTTATTTCTGAGCGGGCCAGAGGTGGGGGAAAGGTCAGAGAGTAGCTGACATTTATTGGTCATTTGCATATCAACCACATTTCCTCCAAGGGAGATTTCTAATCTTCCTCTCTGCGATAGGCTTCACGTCTTCATCATCACAGAAAGTGTTTGTTTTATTTTATGTATTGGTGTAAGTATCTGCATGAATGTGTGTACATGCCTCTTATCCATGAGACCAGATTCCCTGAAACTGGAGTTAGAGATACTTATGAGCTGCCATGTGAGCACTGGAACTGAACCCAGGCCCTCTGCTAATAAGGAAAGTGCTGTTTACTTCCTGGCCATCTCACAGGCCTGGTCATAGGGCTCTTAATAACTTTCAAAACTCTTTTTATCTGTGCCCCACTCCCTCTTCACTCCAGGACATTATTATTACAAACTAAAGTTCACATTGAAGTACCTGGTTTTTAATCTTTTTCTCTTCCAGGATCCAACCCAGGATGCAACGTCATGTTTCAAGTCTCTTTGAGGCTTCTCTTGGATGTGATAGTTTCTCGATTACCTGATTTTTGATGACCTTCACTGTTTTGATGAGTTCTATCTGAGTATTTTTTTATACTACTCTTCAAATGAAATTTGTCTGAAGTTTTCTCACAATAGAACCAGGGTTCTGGACTATAGGGAGTCCACTGCAATCCATTGGAGTCCAGTGAAAACCAGTGGAACAGAGTGTCTTTTCCTCACACCAGTGGGTAGTCTTACCCCTCTCTCTCTTTCTTCCTTTCTTTCTGCTATGGGGTTCACTTAAATCCAACATAACTCAAACACCAGGTCAATGCAGATGATAAACATTTATTGTAATCATGCCACTAGTGATAGATCAGGGCCGCAGAAGAGACTCAGGAGCTCAACTTCGACCCTGAAGGGACGTTGTACAGCATAGTTAAAGGATAAAACCATAGAGCGAGGGGGAACAGGGTGGGCTGTAGCATTGTCCAATTATATTTTGACATAGGGGGTTGAGCAAGGGAGTTTCCTTCAATCAGGCTAGGAGTAGGTTCCTGGGCCTGGGAACATGAACTTAGTTTGACCCTGCCAGCAAGATGGAGAAGTTGTCCCTGAGATGTCTGGACTCAGGCAACAGTTTCCTTACAACAGAAGCTGTTGGAAATTCCCAGCTCCCCTTGGGCCTGGACCTTGAACTTAGTTTCTATGATTAAATGGAGTCTGAAAAGGAAATGGTAGTACTTAGAACAAGTCTCTTTTGCTTGTTCCCAATATCCATTTTCTTTCTTTCTCTTTCTTTCTTTCTTTCTTTCTTTCTTTCTTTCTTTCTTTCTTTCTTTCTTTCTTTCTTTCTTTTTTTCTTTCTTTCTTTCTTCTCTCTCTCTCTTTTCTTTTTCAAGACAGGGTTTCTTTGTGTAGCTCTGACTATCTTAGAACTCTCTTTGTAGACCAGCTAGTCTCAAACTCAGAGATCTGCCTGCCCCTGAAGCCCCCTATCCCCCTAGTGTGAGAACTGAAAGTGTGCACCACCACACCCAGCCTTTTACACTGCCCTTGATCATCTTGCTAAGGAGGTATCTGTCAAGTTCCAGCTGTGAAGTTACCCTTGCTTCATAGAGGATACAGGTTCAGTTCCCAGTATCCACACAGAGCAGCTCACACTATCAATTCCAGTCCCATGGGATCTGACATCCTCTTCTGGTCTTTGTAGACACCAGGCATGTACACAGTACACATATATACATGCTAGCAAAAACATCCATAAACATAAAAACAAATACATCTTTAAAGTCACTCTTTGCCCTCCTTCTACACTGCTTTTGAAGGAACTCTTCACACAGCTCAGACTTACAGAGTGAGGACTTACCCTTTCCTCTTTGAAATCTGTGTTACATAAGTTACCTGGAATTCTCCTGCATAGGGAGAGTTGCCAATATAAAATAAATACTTTGGGTTTTGTGGTTCTATTCTTGCACTAAGCATTTCTATGATGCTCAAGCTGGTCTCAACCGCCCAGGCTCAAGTGATCTTCCCACCTCAACTTTTTATTTTATTTTATTTTTGAGACAAAGTCTCACTATTTGTCTCTGGCTGACCTGGAAATTACTATGTAGACTGGTTTGGAACTCCCAGAGATCTGCCTATGTCTGCCTCCTAAGTGCTGGGATTAAAGGCATTCAACACCATGCTCCAAGAGACTAATTTTTTTTTTTTGATTCATACCCAGGGCCAAGCAAGTAAGAGTCCACATGTTGTGTGTATGCACCCTCACTCAATCAGAAAGTCACTAATTCATTCAGGGGATGGGCCACATGTACTAAAGACTTGTTCATGACCCATCTACCCTTGTGCACACACACATCAATGTGCACACACACACACACACACACACACACACCATACATACCAGGAAAAATAAAAAGTTACACTTTTGAGTTAGAGAACAGCAAAGCCGACAAGATGGCTCAGTGGGTAAGGCACACCCAGAGACCTGAGTTCAATCCCTAGAATCCACAAAAAGGTAGAAGGAGAGACCTGACCCCATGAGCCATCCTTGAGCTGCACACACATGCCTTCCCTGACACACATCACCCACACAGATTAACAACAACAACAACAATAATAATGTGATTTTTTTAAAAAACATTTATTTATTTATTATGTATACAGTATTTGCTCTCCATATATGCCCGGGCAGATCTCAATGTAGTTGGCTGTGAGCCACCATGTGGTTGCTGGGAATTGAACTCAGGACCTTGGGAAGAACAGCCAGTGCTCTTAACCTCTGAGCCACCTCTCCAGCCCAATAATGTGATTTTTGAAAAAGACAGCAGTAGAGATCTGTAGACAACTTTGAGGAAGAGGCTTCTGGAGCAGATAAGGAAGGATATCATCAGTTAAGCCTGGTGTCTGACTGGTTACCACAAAGAGTATAAGAAATAAATGGACCTCCAAGACATTTTTTTTACTTCTTTTTTTTTTAATTGAAAAAGTTTTTATTTTGTGAATTTCACATCATGCACCCTGTTCCCTCCCATCTCCCACCTCCCCTCAGACCCACCCTCCACCCCTGCAATCTGTCCCAGCACAAAAAATAGCAGCTCATCGTGGAAGCCACAGTGTATCTCGTATATTCCCCTTTGTCCACACATTCTGCTTGCAAATACTCATTATGATGACTCCTTGGTTTGGTACGAAGCCCCTAGTTTCCACTACTCTGTCAGTACTGGAACTTCACTGGAACTCCTCTAAGATATGCTGTAACTGTCCTGTGTCATGGAGATCCTGCAGTCCTCCTGCAGAGGTTGTGGAACTGACCTCTTCTTGCACTCCAGCAGTTCATCCATGGGGTAGATGTTGGGGTGGGCCAACTCAAAGCCCTGGCTCTGGACCTTCAACCCCCATTTGCATGGCCAGTTCTACTATGGAAAGGTGCAGGGCCTGCTCTCCCAAGTGCTGCAGCATATGAGGGACAGGGACAGCTCCTGCACTTGTGACTCCATCTGGGCCAGAACTCCTGTTGGCCAGTGGTGGTGAAGGCAAAAGGGAGGGGAGGGCATCTCTCCCTAGCTACCACCACCACATAGCAGATAAAAGGCAGACTGGCTCCCCCACACTCATTCCTTCAGGGCTGGCTCACCCACAACCCCCACATCCAGAGCCAGGCAGAGTTCTTCTATTTTCTGGTTTGTTTCTTGTCCTGGGAGCCCATCTGGTGCTTGTCTGGTACTGGTCTGGTAGTCATCCCAGGCTACCCCATGGTGCCAAAGTGGTGTTGGTATCCAGCTTGCCTTTTTTTCCCCCCAGGAATGTTAGGCTACTATTCATTCAGATGTTCATAGGTCAGAACACTGAATGTAGATATAGCCTCTCTCCTACTGATGCACATGTGACCTAACAGTCACATCTGCAATGCCTCTAGGAGCAGGGGACATTTCTTTCTTAAGATTTTATTTTTAATTGTATATGAAAGAGAGAGAAAGTGACAGACAGACAGAGAGTGGATATGTTTGTGCTCAAGGGTACAGTGTCCCCAGGAACCAGAAGTGTGGTTCACCTGGAGCTGGAGTTCCAGGCAGTGGTAGGTGCTGGGAGCAGAACCTAGGTCCTCTGAGCCATCCCTCAATTCCCTAGGAGACTTACTTTGAACTCAACTTTAGTTCCATAATCTTTCGATATCAAGGAGCCTCAGCAGAGCCGAAAGCTGTACACTGGGGCTCTGTGAGCTCTACTCCCGCTGAGGCAAGATAGAAGGATAGGAAAAATTAGAGGTCATAGAAGGAAAAGAAACCCCTCATCGGAGTCTAGATGAAGTCTTTCGCCATTCAAGAAGGAGGAATTCCAGCACAATTAGCATCTGCTAGAGAGAATATTCTTTTCATATGTAGATCTTTTATGTTAAGTTTAAGGTCTGAATGTATTTACTTAACCTTAAGTAGAGTCTCATTTTTCTACCACACATTTTCTTGGAATATCAACCAAAACTGTTGAATTTGCTTACAATAAATACCTCCTAGCTTCTGACATCCAGGTGATTTAGGATGTTATCAGTTGGTATCCTGTCTGGTGGGCCTTGGAAACCACACTGACATCTCAGTAGGTTCCTTAGCCACCAAGAGAATAGCTTCAAATTCTCAAAAATTGTATAGATGACTATTGAAAAGATGCTGAAGTGCCCCTCAGGTCAGACCATATCCATGTTTGACTTCTGATCACCTCTCTTCCTGTATCTTTGTTAATCCCCAACTCTTCTTCAAGCTGGCTAGTCCTGAAATCTTTTTCTGAGCCAAAGCCACAAATCTCAGGCCCAAGCTGAATCCTCCAAGAGACTGGGAGAACTTCATAGGCTACCGTAGGTGACTGTGGGGAGCTGTGCCTCTTGCCCCTACCCTTCACAATGCTAACACCCCTCAGCACCCCAATGCTTTGTGTTCAGTAAGCCCACAGACTTATCCTGGTCCCCTGAGCTGCTGCAGTGACCTAAGGAAAGCCTCCTGGAACACCATCTGGGCAGTGACGTGAGCAGAGGAAGTAGCTGCAAGTTAAGTCTGTGGTAATGAGGTGCTTAACACCCCTGGAAGGAAGGGCAGATCCTTAATGGAGATTACAGTCAGGACTCTTCCCTGCCCCAGGTACATGTGGTCCTTGTTGTACCAGAGCATACAGGAGGTGGAAGGTTGACAGAGGGTGGGGACAGTGAGTCAGCGGTGATGGGACTGGGACTGGCTGATAGTGCAGCTGCCCCCTAAAGCACCCTTGCCCTGTAATCAATCCCTATAAACTCATTGGTTTGCCAAGCTGAACAGAGTCTCCTGTTTGGTCTGTCAGTACCCTCTGTATCTGGAACAAATGGATGTGTCTTTGCTCCAGGAAGTCACGTGACAATCCCTGTGAGGACAGTGTTTCAGAAGAGAAAACTGGTGCTTAATAGCAAACCTTAGTTCATTTGCCAAGATCTAAAAGCTTAGGTATTGCCACTCATAGTGAAGTATGCCTTAATCCAGGTGCTCAGGAGGCAGAGGCAGGTGGATCTGTGTGGGTTTGTGGCCAGCCTGATCTACATAGTGAGTTCCAGGCCAGTCAGGGATACATAGGAGACCCTGCGTTGAAAACAAAATAACTCAAACATTTTGTAACTCATTCAGAGCTAGGAGTCTTGGGGTGACATGAGGTCCACGTCTCCTAGAATAACAGCCATTTTCTTTCCCTTGAGTAGAGTGAGAGATGGGTTAAGCTCCCCACAGACATTAAAGTGGGTGAGGTGTGTGCATGTACGGAGGCCAGACATCCACAACCAATGTCCTACCCTGTCATTTTTTACCTTTTGAGTCTCTCACTGAACCTGGATGTCACTGGCCCAAAACATTCTACCATCTCTGCCGCCTGCGTACTGGAACTGTAGGTACATTCTACCACACTCCACTTTTTTATGTGGGTGCTGGATAGCACACTCAGGTCCTCTTACTGACCTGGGCCATCTCCACAGCCCTTAATTTTCTCTTTCCTATCTATGTTTCAGACACCAGCCCAAACCCTAAGCCTACTTCCCCCCAACAGTATTCTCACTCTTTCTCTGATGGGCACTCCTCACAAGCAGGTTCTTGCAGTCTTCCCTCACAGAGATGCCTGCCTTCTTGACCTCTAACAAAAGGCAAGACTTTCTTCCACATCTTCATCTGCCTTCTCTCAGCAGCTCACAAAACTGCTTGACCTGATTTTTTTTTGTTTTGTTTTGTCTTTCTCACAAATTCTAATAATGCTGTCCACAAGTTTTCTTCTATGTCTTATTTTAAATATCTGTATTTATGAGTCTGAGAACCTGCAAAGAGGAGACCTCCTGTGTTCTGAGGGCAGAGAGGCTGATAACCAGTGTTTTCCTGGATCACTCTCTACCTTATATACCAAGCAAAAGTCTGTCAGCTGAACACAGAGCTCACCACCAATTCTGCAACAAAGAATGGCTTGTAGTCTTTCTTCTCTAATGTTTTTAGAGAGGTCTTTCAGTTTCAAACTTCAGCACTGATAATGTTATGCCTGTTGTTAGTATTTTTGAAAATCTAGAGATATCTAGTTCCTCAGAACTAGCAGCTGTGCATCTTTGGGGACTTTTGGGTGTCCAGTGGCCTGTCACACTCGCTGTCACAGGACCCAACTCATCCAGTTTGCTATTAATATTCTAGGGGCTGGAGAGATGGCTCAGCGGTTAAGAGCACTGGCTGCTCTTCCAAAGGACTGGGGTT
>CAJQZJ010032798.1:174273-214953 GCA_907164525.1 Lophiomys imhausi
CAATGTAAGCATCACTAAATAAACAACCTTGTGATTGATTACCCAATTCCTTTGCTTTAGGTCGGCAAACTAACTCGCCTATAACTCACAATGACAAATTTTAATCCTGTGATCCAATATGCACACGTGCGTATCACATCACTACATATTACATGTTACACTATGTACAGTGTCATGTCATTCACTCTGAATTTCTGTCTGTTCTTTAGAAATGTAGACCCAATCCTGAATTATTTCGTAACCTACTAATGTAAATAAAATGAAAATTAGCAGATTGTTTTAGGTTCACTGGCTTCTAACAGAGTCCCAAAGTGAAAAGGGACTGGTGCTGAGAATGCTGTGAAACTATTCCACTATGGACAGGTCAGTTCATAGGAAGTCACGGCTACTTTGTGTCTCTTGTAGTTTGTTCTGACAACTGTCATACAGCCTACTACAGATGCTTATAGTTAAACCCTCCATAACTGTAGAGCAAATACACAAAAGAAGCTTAGAGAGATGGCTCAGCTGTTCTTGCTGAGGCCCCAGGTTTAGCTCCTAGCACACACATATCATGTAATTCCAGTTCTAGGGGAATGTGATACCCTTTTTCAGCCTTCTCAGGCACCAGGCACCCAGATGGTATGCATACATGCAGGTAAAGATGGAGACACACCCACACCCACAACATGCAACATAAATAAAAATAAAAATATATGAAAGGAAGTGGGTGGAGAGAGGGATCTGGACAGAACCCAACATTACTGCCATCTGAGAAATTTTATCCAGCAGATAAAGGAAACAGATTCAGAGACCCACAGCCAAACATTAGGCAAATATCAGGGAGTCTTGAGGAAAAGTTAGGGGAAGGTTTGAGGAAGCTTGAGGGATCAAGGAGATCCACAAGAAGACCCACATAGCCAATTAACTCATACACAAGGGGGCTCATAGAGACTGAACCACCCACCAACCAAAGAACCTGCACAGACTCGTCTTAGGCCCACTACATGTGTGAAGCTGATGGGCTGCTTGGTTAAAACCTCAAGTAGATCCCCTAACAATTGGAACGGGTGTCTATCTCCAACTTAGACGCTGTTGCCTCCCTCTGGAACTCATTTTCCTAGCAGAGCTGCCTTGTCTTGCCTCAGTGGAAGAGGAGGCACTTAGTCCTGATGCGATTTGATGTGCCAGAGTGGGCTGGTACTGGGGGTGGGGGAGAATGGGCCCTAATTCCAACACACAGGATCCCTCCTGAGTGTTTCACTGTTTTCATTGTTTTAAAACAGCTTCTACCACAAACCACCAACTCTCCTGACCCCTGTACATCTAAGAGAGGGCTGCAGATGAGAAAGTGACAAACTCCAACAGGCAGCCTCCCGTCACTTCCCACCTCTGAGCCAGCAGGAAGAAAAGCTGCCTTATACCACTACAAGAAAAAGAAACCTCAAATGGGTCTTACTTTTTATAGTTTAAAGCATCCCTGTCACACAGCCCAAACAATATCTAATTGTTCACAACCTTCTCAGGCCAACTCTGTTCAGAGGAATGTTTAGGTAAATCTTCCCAAATCTTGCCAGAATCTGATGTTGATGAAGAATTAATCATTTAATCATAGTTTCACTGTTTTTTTTTTTTTAATAAGTTCATGCGTAACTCAGGCAGGCTTCGAACTTACTATGTAACCAAATGCAACCTTTCATTTCTGACCTTCCTGCCTCCTCCTCCCAAGGGAAGAGATTACAGAGATGGGCCACCATTCCCAACTCAGTCTTTTCAAGACACTTTTCAAAAATAAACGGTTCCCTTTCTTTTCTTAAAATTCTCTTTTTAAAAATTTTACATGTATGAAGTTTACCTGCATGTGTTCATGTGCTCCACATGCATGTCTGGTGCCCATGGAGGCCAGAGGACGGCATCAGATTCCCCTGGGACTAGAGTTACAGATGATTATGAGCTACCATGTGGGTGCTGGGAACCAAACCTGGTCCTCTGCAAATAAATGCTCTTGATCCCTGAGCCATCTCTTCAGGCCTCCACATTGGTTCTCTTTAAATTGGTAGTTCTACTGCTAAAATGAGCCCTTCACGGGGCTATGCACACAGAGAGCCTGAGTTTGAACACCTAAAAGCTACATAGAACTGCATAGCATGTCTGTCGTGCCGTGCTCCTGCAGGAGGATGGATACTGGTAACAGATCTCTGGGTTCAAAAACAACACAAAAGAGACCCCAAAGCAGACAAGTTACAAGATGAGGACTAGCACTGGCAGTTGTCCTCATCCTCTACATGTGTGCTGTGGCAGGCACGAGTACTTGAGCTTGAGAGCGCGCGTGCACACACCCACATGGGGGGGGTTCCCTCAGAACTACTAGTTTCTTGGTTGTGGGTTCGTTCTCCTCTGCAAGAGGCAACAAGAAAAAGTGTGGGAATGAACAAAGAAAACTATCATGAGGAATACATTTGGAAAGGCGCTCAGGAAAAAACCAGCACACACTGAGACTACAGACAAATGCGGAACAGGAGACAGACATGAGACAGATTTTCAACTTAGTCAAAGGATCGAGATACCAGTAAGTAGAAGACAACGGTTTACAGAAGAAAGCAGAGAAGCACACGCACTATGCTACCACAGCAGGCTGTGGAATTCTAGAGCTAGCTCTCCTAAGGTGCAGGGTAAACAGCAGGAAAAACAATGAAGGTAGCAAGTAGTCACACATCCAGGTTGTGGGGCCAGGGATTAGTGGAATCCAGTCAGAACCACATGACATTTCTCACCGGTCCACCAGTCCTCCTTTTAAAAACTTAATTAATTACTTATATATGAGTGCTTTAGGGATTAGTGGAATCCAGTCAGAACCACACAACATTTCTCACCGGTCCACCAGTCCTCCTTTTAAAAAATTAATTAATTACTTATATATGAGTGCTCTGCCTGCATGTACGCCTATACACATAGTGTGGAAGCCTCAGAGGCTGTAAGAGCCTCTGAACAGGAATCACAGACTGGTGTTGCTAGCCACCACACCAGTGCCAGGGAAAAAACCTCGGTCCTCTGAAAGAACAACCACTATGCTTAACCACAGTCCAATTAATCCCTGGGAAGATGTGAATGCACTGGAAGCTCTCTAAGGAACACCATCCTCTCATCTGTACTTGCTCAAGAAGCCAGTCTATGGAGCGTTTCCTGTCTATTACTCCTTTGTACTGTTACCCTCTACCCTCCACTCCCTTCTCCACCCCAGGGCCAAGTTCATAGGATGCTACTTTTCGTCTCTGGTGAAGTTTTGGAAGCTGGCTCAAGAATGAAAAGGTTGGAGGCCTGGAGTCTAGTATACACATCTGTAGACTAGAGTCTTCAAAGAAAGGGAAGCAGGAGAGCCAAAAACCTCCTTCCTGTCCCTTCACAAATGCCAGCCTTTCTTGGAAGACCCTAAATCTCCAAAGACTTTGAGGGACCCTTCCTACTTACCTGAGGAGGGGAATGAAAACCCAGATTCTCAACTTCACATCCCCAGGGTTAGAAGTCCATCTTTCATTTGTGACCTAGACCCTGACTCTTCTGTGAGAACTGTGCTCTTACACCCGGACAGCAAGTGAAGTTCACAGATGGGAGATACCAAAGCAAAGATCCCATTTTAAAAAAAGCAAAAAACCGTGGGAAAAACTCTCTAAGTAGTTAAGTAATCCCCACTATAGACAGAAAGCCCATTTTGTGGTTTTTGGTGTTTTTCCCCCCAGGAAGTTACATTGCTAACAAGGAATTTAAGAAATACTTACACCAAAGCTGGAGAAATGGCATAACTCCACACTATGTGGCCCAGAATTTTAAAGAAAAATCCTATATCCAAATGCCAAAAGCTTAACTTTTGTCATTTCTTCCAACAGGGATGGATGTTTTTCAGATCCCCCACCCTCCCAGGTTTCTCTGTGTGCTTTTGGAACTCTCTGTAGACCAGGCTGGCCTTGAACTCAGAGATCCACCTTCCTCTTTCTCTGAGTACTGGTATTAAAGATGTGTTACCAACACCATTCGCCTAAGGACAGACACTTTTCAGACTTCTACAGCACTGTGGTTGACTTTAACAACAACAAAAAAAAAGAACAACTTCCTATTTCATTTTTCCAACTAAAATATTTGGAAAGGCAGGCTAGAGAAATGGCTCAGTGGTTAAGAGCACTAGCTGCTCTTCCAGAGGACCCAGGTTCAATTCCCAGCACCCACATGGCAGCTTACAGCTGTCTGTAACCCCTGTTCCACAGGATCCAACACAGTCACACAGACATACATGCAGTCAAGACACCAATATACATAAAACAAAAATACATAAGTTATATATATGCATGTATGTATACACACACACACACACACACACACACACACACACACACACACACACACACTAAAGGCTACTCAGGCAGTAACACTAACTGTGACAGAGACTATGCAAGGTGCCTTAATGCAGCCCCACTGCCACTCTTACGTGAAGACTGCATGGAGCTCTGAAGCTTGGCTCCCACCCCACCCACCCACCGTCTGCCTCCACAGCCTCCCAAGGCTCTGCCCACAGCCCACCCAGATTGGGACCTAGGCTGCATACACCTAGCTGGGAGTGCCATGCCAGTTTCAGAAAGGCTCTCAGACACAGAAGTGAAGCGTGCATATACCAGTTGGTATCTGGAGCTGGCAACCCTACCAAGCTACTCTAAATGCTCTTCCCCTTGTTGGCCATGTAGACACTGAGCAAGAAAGTCACTGGCCCTGCCCAAGATCATGAAGCCACTGAAGAGCTGAGATGGGATTCAGTGCAGATGGGGACAGGCCCATGACAGAAGGAGCTAAGGCACACTAGTCCTATCTTCAGTGGCTAATCCTTTTAGAATAATTTTAAATAACTACTTAAAATAAGTTTTTAACTATTAAAAATTTATATCTATACATTTCGACCCACAAAAGTACTATAAGTTAAAAGGCTGAGGCAAGAGGCAGGTAAGAATAGTAATATTTACTGAACTATTGAAGCAAAATGTTTCTCCTATGCTGGCCATCTCATCAATGAGGGAAGTTTCCCCAGTTCCTGGCCAGGGTTGAGAGTCAAGATTTGAGCTGGAGCAGACTTTCCCTGGAACCCCAGGATGGTTTACCACACGAGGTAAGAAGCAGCACCCCAGCTTTCTCTATGGCCTTCAGAGAGCCAGTCACTCGGGGGGTGGGGGTGTCATAGTTTCTTAGTTTCCTTTTCTTGACTTCGTTTCTTAGTTTCTTATTCCCCACACAAAACACAGTTTTCAAAAGTCACCAATTTGAAGTCTTTCCTGTTGTACCAACCAGCAGTTATGTAATCCTAGCCTACAGCCTATCCATCCATAGGAAACATATGACCACACCAAGGCAGTTTATTTGCAGCCAGGAGCAAAGAAAGGCACTGTGGCTACACAGGCCACCCAGACTCTTTCCTTTAGGGCTCCAAAATACTGGACTCTTGCAGTCTTCCACTGACAGGACACTGGAAGCCACTGAACTGTGTGCTAAGAGGTTCCTTCCAATTCTGAAAGATATGTAAATACTTAAGCAAGCTACTAGCCAGCAGACACCTGAAGGTGACCAGGGTAGCCATGACAACCTGTTCTCACTGAGCCATGACCCCCTTTCAAGGATCTCAGGCAAATTAGGTAGATATGAAACAATAGCCAACCAGGGACAGCTCCAGGAACACACCCAAGCCACACCTGACTGCGCCAACATGCCCTGCACTTCCTCCAGAACTAAAGTGCTTCGGGGCTTAGACCCTGAATGTCCTCCAAAACCTGGTCCCCAGTATTGCCACAACTGAGTGGTAGTGGGACCTTCAGGAGAAAGATAGGCCCTAGTGGAAGGAAGTTGGGAAATGGGGACCCAATTTATCCCTTTCTCCAATTCACTTCTTGTCATTAGGTGACTGGTTCCCGCAGCTACATGCTCCTCCCACCATGATGAACTGGGCCACCACCGGCCCAAATGCAACGCGACAAAGTGACCAAGGACTAGAAGCACAAATAAACTTTTCCACCTTCAAGTCTACTTAGCACAACAGAAATCTCACCAACACAGGTTAAGAGTAAAAGAAAGGCAGGACCTTTCTAATAAAACAAAGGTGACCAGTCAGTCACCTAACCCAGTCAAGCTAAAATAAGGCTGGAAGTCAAGCTTATGGCCTCCAAATGGAGCCTGGCTCACTGCTGTTCAAATCCGACCAATCTCAGGGAGAATAGGAGAGAGAAGCTAGACCAAGGCCGCTACCTCATCCTGAGAGTGGGCACTGTACACCCCTGTGTCCCACTGCTCTGGAGCCTGGCAACACCTTTACCTCCCCTAGCTCCCTTCTGCGGCCTGATCGTCACCAGCCTTTCCTGGGTCCTGCTCAAACAAACAGAGGAAGACACACTCTGCAGCTAAGCTGTTTTGTGGAGAGAAAAGCTTCCAGCAAAATGGCAGATGGCAGGTTACCAGGGAAGGCAATCAGCAGGACCAGAAGGCCTGAGCCATTCCTAGAATTCCACTCTAATTGGTACAAGAGGCCTGGCTAGGTTCTTAAAGGGGAACCCTGGGAGTCCCCATGGCACCAGGTCAGGAAAGTATGTCTGCGAGTGCTTTCTGCCTACAAGTCATGGAACAACTATAGGCTGAGAATCTAAGGAACTGGGTTCCTAGTTACCAGTCTCCCCCTCTGTGTTCAACATTAAAAGGGAAGAGCATTTCCAATGGTTCTGTTCAGCCACATGTCCCCACAGGCAGATCAGTGTCTGGCAGGACATGTTCTGATCCTCACATGCTCTACAGCCCACTATGACTAATTTGCTCAAATAGAACTTATCATTTAAATAACATTAATCACAGGGCGAGGGCAGGTTTTACCTTGTGGCAGAGCACCTTGCCCAGCGTTCAAGAGGCCATGTGCAGCACCACAAACAAAACAGAAAAATAAATCTACCTGTGTTTATCCTTCAAATAAATACATGCAGCCATTCAGAAGAGGAGGAGAAAAACAAACAGAGGTCACCTTGCCCTGCAGCTCATAAAGCTGGAAAGAACTGTCCAGTCCTGTACAGTGGAAGAGTTGCACAATCAGAGCTAGTGAGGTCAGTGGTGGCCCACGCCTTTAATCCCAGCACTCGGAAGGCAGAGGCAGGTGGATCTCTGAGTTTGAGGCCAGCCTGGTCTACACAGTGAGATCCAGGACAGCCAGGAATACAAAAGAAACCCTGTCTCGGAAACCAACCCCCCCCCCCAAAAAAAAAAGAACAGGGCCAGCAGATGGAGAAAGCCTAGACCCACGTTCAGGCTGAAAACCAGTCTGACATCTTCCGTCAGATGATCAGAGCTAAACTACTATTTACTTGACTTCTCCAAGCTGGTTAAAATAAATGAGACGGACAAAATCTACACAGCCATGTACATTATTCTCTGCCATGATGTGTCATTCAACAACTCCCCCCTGAGGCTCCTGCTTCTGACATCAAATACTAAATACAGCACATTTCTCCAGTTCTGTTCTTCACTGACTAAGAAATTTTCATCCACCCACTGAACCTCCAAAAGGAGGACACATGGCTTAACACTTCTAACCCCTGAAACTAGCTTTGAACAGTTTCAGGATGTCTGACAGACAGTTTCTCTGGCTCTCAGGGGGAAAACCCCAGAATTTCTTTCTCTGCTTCTTTTTCCTGCTCTCTCGATTGAACCGGGAGTCGCATTGAACGGGGAGTCGCATCTTGCATTCCGGCCTCCCTCCTGTCGTTCACAACTCCTCCTAGTCTCTTCTTTCAGTTTAGTCTTGCACCCATACCCACCCCCAAGAACCCAGAGCTCTGTGCCCACTACACTGCCCGACTCCCAAGCTGATCTGTCCCCTGCAGGTGCAGCTGAAGTCAAGGTGTTACTGACAGGTGGCTCCACTCCTGGAGGAGGAGCTCAGGGTCACCATACAGCACCAGCTTCCTCTCCTGGTCAGGGCAGCCTACACATATGCATCTGCCCCAGGCAGGGCCTCTGATACTCCATTACACACCAAGACACTGTGCCTCACTCAGGGGTGTACCACTCAGACTCTGACATGGTCACTGAAAACACTGAATATAAAGTAGAAACTGGACCTACTAAATACACACAACCTTTTTCTGAAAAGATATTGAAAAAGGCACTTACATGTGGGCTAGTGAATTACACAAAGTATGTCTCATAAATCTGCCTTGCTCTATTATGTAATGAAAGGCAACAAACAAGAAGCAAAGACTTTCTGGAGTTAGGGGACCTGGGCTTTAGAAATAGTGGTGTCAGACTTGAGAGGAAATCTCAGAAAACATCGCGGTGTTCCTGGAGCCCAGGAACTGAAGAGGCCTTCCCTCTTTTGAAGAATAGTAAGTAAGTCTACAGTTGACCAGATCAGCTCAGTGTGGCTCAGGACAAAGGGTAGGTGGCTATGTCACTATACCGCCAGCCCCACAGGGCCCAGGTATGTGCGCATGTAGGCTGGCGGCTGAGTGCAGACCACTGTCGCGGCCTCACAGCTTCACTATGCTGCTAGAGTGAGAACACAGCACTGCCAGGTACTGGGGAAAGCTGTGCCCTGGCACCAGGGAGGGTGAGAAAAGCAACCCATACTCTAGAAACAGAACCACACATTCACCATTCATAGCCAAGAGCCCACGAAAGAAAATCTCTCCAACCTACTGGCAGAACAAGAACCGTCGACTTACAAAGACAGTAAAGGAAAACAGCTAAGGGGCGCAGATCCATTTTCGGAAGTCAGGCAACAGCAGCTACAACTCCAGTAGAAGCGGTAAGTAACCAATGAACCAATGCAAGCTGTGTCTGTACCATTAACCCAAAGTCATTGCTAACAATGACACTGTTCCTTTAACCTGGAGTTAAGGGGAGAGGCCAAACAAGAGTTCTGCAGAGTAAATTAGCAGAGGCAGTAAATGGCACAGCTTTAATTGACAGCAGGGAGTGAGACAAGATTTGAGGAGGGTTGTACAGCAAGGCTCATTTTAGAAGCATGGGAACAGTGGGGTGCACAAGAATTGGGGTGGGAACACAAAGCAACCGCAGACAGCTGGGCTGTAGAGCCAGGAGGTCAGAGTGGATAGGAGCTGGCATATCCACGGGTTCTCCTAGTTAGAGAAACCTGCTGCTGATGGGGTGACAGATGCTGAGGCTGGGCTGCCAGACAGACTATAGGACCATGAGTTCTTTCACACCTCTGCTCAAAAGTGAAAACTGATCGGCTGCATCACATACAAACATGAAATAAAAGAAAACGAAAGGCTCCAACTTGAACGCCCATGGTGACTGCAGGTCGCTCTGGGCAGTTCACTGAGGCTGTAAAGCACAAGTGGTCTGCCTCCTCCGGGCTCCTGCCCGCCCCCTCTAACTGAAAAAGTGGCCATGTGCATCCTATCTTTTCCCATATATCCCAGGAAAATGGCAAAGAGAACACATTCTTTTGAAGTTATTTAGCATGAGGTACCGTGGCCACACCCACCAGCGGGAGATCAGATTCATCTGTCACTGCATACCCAGGGACCCAAGGTCATCTGCTGACTTTGGACATTGTCCTTAGCTTCACCAGAAAAGAACGTGTCTCTTTTATTTTTCATTTCCCATCTTCTCATGGGCTTCTTACCCTAAGTTTCCCACTCTGTCCTTTGCCCATTATTCTGTCAGGATGTTCTCTGCATTTAGTTTTCACAACCAGCTCCCAACTGTGAAGCAATTAGGTTGAGGGCAGATAGCTAACCCCAGTGGAGTTGACCTTTGACCTCTGAACCCAACCCAGAGTCTGGGCTCCTGAAGGGTCTACTACCATCAACACCAAAGAGAATAGGATTCTTTAATGGAGAGCAGTTTTTAAACCATGACACTTGCTGATACTTGAGGGGGGCATATACAACTCTAAGAAACACCAAGGCCTTTCTTTAGAAAGAAAATCAAATTGAGAAAGAAGTAACATAAAGCAAATGGCCAAGCTGGTACCAATCTGGACTGAGACAATGCTGTTTGTTGCTGGTTTGGTAACAGGTGTCACTCAAGCCACACGGGTGGAGGAATCCCCTGTAGGTGTTTTATGACTCACGAGCTACTCTTGATTAGTTACTTATTCACTAAAGAATGAAAGATTGGCAAAGCTAGCCCAGCCACAGAAGTGTTCATGCAAACCTTCCGTTAGAACTTTTAGCTTTCAGCTCCCTCCAGCAACCAAGCCTGACAGAGGGGAACCAGAATGGCCACAACCTAGTCTCTCCTGCCCCAAGAATAACCAGCCCGTGACAAAAAAAAAAAAAAAAAAAAAGGTAACTAGAAACAACACCAGGTACAACCGCACCAACTTGTTTTCCCAACAACACACAGGATCACAGTCCAACTGCAAAGAGAAACAAATTTCTAGTCCAGAAAATCATATAGATTTCCTTATAGATCATCACCTCATTTGCAGTCCCCAGAGACAAGGGGCTCAATGTGCTGATGCCACCCACAGGGAGAACCAACATGTCATTGTCAATCTGCAGTGAGAATTATTATTGGTGACAAAGTCTTTTTCCAATCTACAAATTGTAGTTCATTAACAAAACAACCCTGAAAGATCCATTGTCTTGAGCCTCTCATCCCCTCACCCGCTTGGGTGGCTTTCAGTACTTCTTTCTTTGGCTTCTCCGGCACTTATCTGACTCTGTGGTAACATGTCTGAAAGGACACCAGGATTGTTATCTCTAGTCAGTCTGCCACTCCACAGACAACAAACACATCAAGTTCCAGGGGCAAGGAAGGAAACAGCAAGACATAAAAGGAAAACTTTTCTGTTGTTTTTCAGACTGAGTCTCCAACCACCATGGTCTAGCACTCCCCACACAGAGGGAACAACCTGAGTTCATGGTCCTCATGACTTCACCTCCCAGCTGTGCTGAGGAAGCAAGCAGGTGCAGCCAGGCACTCACAGCTTTAAGGGAAGCTTACTCTTTCCCATCAAGTCCCTAACACTGCTTGTGACAAACATTCTCAGATAATTTCATTCCCGAGCCACAATTTCCCTTCTAGTCCTTGGTTGGCTACTTGCCAATCCTTGTCACTCTTGTCCAGTAAGGTCAAAACCCTTTTCCCTTCCATGCTTCACTTACTATTACTAGACAACAATACAAGTACCATCCCCAAGACAGGAGATACCTGAAAATACCTCTCAGGACAGAGTCACAATTAAATAGGTCTATAAACAAGTACAGGCCCAGGGGATGGAGAGAGGGAGGAAGAAGACAATTAAAAATTAATAAAAATCCACAAGCATAGATCACAGTACTGAACTAGAAACAGAACCCCATTATATAAAGGGTGTAATTGCTTCTGGAAGCAAGCAGGCCACTGGCCTTGGCTTGGTAATCTTGGTGTAGAGGTGGGCTAGGGGCTGGCTACCCATTCCTATAGACTCATACACTAAGAAGCCAGTAAAAGCAGTCACGGTACAAAATTTTAAGTAACTGTCACAACAAGAATGATCATCTTGTACCCCAAGGGCTCTGATGTCCTCTTCTAGCCCCAAAGGGGCAGATGTATATGTACAAGCATGCACGCACGTACTTCGAAACAAAAGTAAATCTTCTAAAGTTTTCAATTAAGGGCTGGAGAGATGGCTCAGTGGTTAAGAACACTGTCTGCTCTTCCAAGAACCCAGGTTCTTCCCCAGCATGTATATATGGAGGCTCACAACCACCTGTAACTCCAGCTCCGGGGTAGCCAAAGCCTTCTGGTCTCAATGTGTGGTATGCATACAGACACGTATTAATTAAAAAAATTGAAATCACCTGTGTAAGGCTAGGCATGGTATCACACTTCTGTAATTTCATCATTTGGGGAGTCAAGAGGATCACAAGTGTGTGTGAAGAAACCTGGGTTACTTAAAACAAACAAGCAAACAACACAAACCTAAGTTATTTTCAGCAGGTATTTCATGGGCAAACTGTCTTTCTCAATTCTAACAAATTATATTTGGTAATTCCTATGCCATATGAAATATAGTTTCAGAGCATCTCCATAATTTTCCTACAAATATAAAGGCTTATATCTGCCTTCCCTTCCAAAATAAAAGATATAACCTCTAAAACTCAGGAAAGCATTGTAAATTTCTGTAAGTTGGGACTGCCCTGAGCACATTAATAACTATTTTCTTTTGTAACTTCAATAAATATTTAAACTTACACCAATGACATTCATTGTGTTTATGTTAAGTAACCTAATATATTGTTTTGGGAAGTCTCACCTTCTGTGATGTTAGGATGAAGGCTTCCAGCGACACATTCTCCCAAAAGAGAACATGTCCTTGGTTACTGTGGAGAAGACACCAAGGGAAATAAGAGACACACAAAGTCTGAGACTCCAGGACCCCTGGACTTACTGCATTGCGGCCTCTTAGAGGACAGCTACCAACTCTTCTAAAACAGGTGTGAGAAGTGGGGATGTGGCTCAGCTGGGTGTTTGCCTGGACTGCCAGAAGCCCTGGATTTGATCCTCAGCACCACACAACCTAGGTGGGTCAAACAAAACTCTAGGCTTGGAACCAAAGCAGAGCCTGGCGGTGCAGCACAGCGGCAGAGCACTTGTCTAGCATGCCCCAGACCTAGGGTTCCATTCTTAGCAAGGCAAAACAAACGAACGAATGAATGAACCGTCATAATGGAACCCATTACCTGGTATATTAACTTTAGCCCAGGTTTACTTTAAATAGAAAAATTTAAACAAGTTGCACACTTACACCCTCAGGCACTGACTGAGTGTTCCTCTTATCCTGCCGGAAGTATGCCAAGGGTCCCCAGAATGCATAAACCAGGAGAGCAGTTACTGAGTCTCCTTCCTCACTTTAGGGACAAGCTGGACCCTAAGATCAGAAACCTGACTGAAGTTCCCAAGAGAAGCAGGAGGCAGCAGGAGAAGCAGGAGGCAGCAGGAACCACAAACCCTCTGCCCCTAGGAAGGAGCAGTATGGAGTGGCAGGGTGGAGGGAAGATGGCCGCCCCCATCCAGCACCCTCACAGCGACCTGACACCCATCCATCCAGGAGAGCTGCTCTCACAGTCCTCGATGGAAGGTCTTTTGCTTCTCAGTTTTACCCCATCCTTGAAGGGCCTGGTTCAATCCCTGTCCTTCTCTGTGGGCACTGTACAATCACCTCCTTCTGGTACTTAGCACCCCACAAGGAAGAGTCCATCCCTCTAAAGGAAGAGAAGATCTAGCCCCTGAAGGTGCATTCCCTACCAGGCCCATTTCCCGAACAGAATGGCTCCAGGAAAGCTGAGAATGGCTCTGAGCCCAGAGAGAGGCACACTGCACATTCCACACCTCAAGAGCCCTAAAAGAGAGATGCTCCCCTAGCACCCCACCAGCAAGAGCCAGGCATCATTCTCCCCAAGCACACAGCAGCCTCTGCAGCGCCAACTCTATGGTAAGGCACCATACTCCTTCCAGAAGACTGTGTTCCTAGTGATGTGACCCTGGGGTGACAAACAAGCCCCCCTTTCCCTTGGGTGCCATCTCTGGTTCCTCTCCACCCTCCTGGATGCTGCTTACATTTTAACTACTTACTGAGAGGTATATGCCTACTGTCTCAGCTAAGACTTTTAAATATTAAAATAAAGCATACAGATTTAAAATACATATCCTCAGAACAGTGACTCTTTGGCCCATCGTCACTCAATGAATGACGTGTTAAAGGTGGGATGGAGAAATTGTTCAGTCATTCAACCAAGACTAATAGCTACATATTTAAAGAGGTGAAATAGTAATGTTTCTTTCTCTGGCTACTTGCCAAGAAAAAATAGTGTTCATTCAATATATGGGCACAGCATGAAACTTCTGGGAAATCCAGCCTCTCTTAACAAGTAATTCCCATCACCTCAGTCCTAAATCCCAGTGCATATTACGGTAAGCATAGAACTACAACAATCCATCCTCCCACTGCCCCACCCTACCCAGGGACACTTCCCTCTCCCTTCAGCTTAGAGCCTATGGCAGACAGGATATGGCCAGGGTGGGGCAAGAACAGCAGGATTGCCCTGGAGGCTTCACCACACCACAGGATTTGAAAATTTCCATTATAAAGAGTTTTTTTGTTTTGTTTTGTTTTTTAAATAGAAGACCCAGCAGAACCTTGAGAACAAAAACTCAAAAGAAAACATTCAGTTAAAAATAGGAGTAGTCAAGGGAGCTATTTTAAGTTCATTTGAAGAGATTGATTCCTTATGTGGAGAGGAATAGTAAAATGGTGGTCTTTCATTTAAACAATGAAAGCAAACAAGGTACAACTCCGCCCATCGGGGAACAGCTCTGGGACCCCACTGCTCCTCTCAAAGCCTCCCTCCCGTGAGATGGCTGAGCACCCAGCTTGTCCTACAGAGCCTGGTTCACTAACAGTGCAAAGGCTACAGGAGTAGCTGTTATGTTGTATCTTCAACTTGTGTTGTTTTTATTGCTGTATCATTATTTTTTATTGTTCTATTTTTAAAAAATATTTTCCATCTTTAGTTGAATTCTCTACTGCAGAGCTCAAAGATTCAGAGGGTGCCACCTGTTTATAAACACACTTTGATCCTTTTTGGTATTAGGACAAATAATTCAAATTTGATTTTTAAATGTCACTGGGCTTCCCTTGACAATCTTAAGGCCAGACCTAAAGGGTTCATTAAAGGGCACAGGTGGGCAGACACACACACACACCTGGTAGTGCATTTCAAGGAACAAACAATTTTTGTTTCGTTTTGTTTTTCGAGACAGGGTTTCTCTGTGTGGCCCTGGCTGTCCTGGACTCACTTTGTAGAGCAGGTTGGCCTCAAACTCAGAGATCCACCTGCCTCTGCCTCCTGAGTGCTGGGATTAAAGGTGTGCGCCACCACACCTGGCTTTTCTTAAAACCCTGAACATGAACTTTAAAAGTGTGAAGTTCATGGGTCACAGGATCTTACTAGAATGTCAGCACCTTCATAGTATAAACTTGGAGCATCCATCCAATTCCATCCACCTGTGTGTGAATGTGGCCCCAGGGTGTCTGAAGACAGGGTTTCACTATATATCCTTGGCTGGTCTGGAACTCCCTAAGTAGACAAGACTGTACTTAAAAACTCAGAGATCTGCCTACCTCTGCTTCTCAGTAGTGGGATTAAAGCTATGCTCAACAACCAGCCCTAAAGTTTTGTTCTGTTTTTTGTTTTTTGGGTTTTTTTTGCAGAAAAGTAGGAATCACCTCCCTTAACTAGTTGCCATGGTTACCAAGATGCTTGCCATCAGCCCCAGAGTCAAAACCACCTTCAATAAAATCTCCTTTGGGCTGGTCATGCTGCCTCCCCAAGGACACTGTCCTAGACTCCCACTCTGGGAACAGCAGACACTGTTCCCCTAGGGTCTGGGTCAAACAGCAATCCTAATTTCTGCATCCCCTGGAGGTCCTTGCCATGGTCCTAGACCTGCTTTGACCTTCCCAATGCCCTTCCTAGCTAGCTAGCCTGCCACAGTTCTTGCATTCTGCTGACTGACAGGCCCCACAGTGCTTGTCATGACCTCAGTCCCACTCTTACCAGCAACACGTCCTCTTTTTCCTTTGGCAGCTTCAGATTCTGGCCAGAGTCCTGAAAATGGGGACAAATGGTAGTCTCCTTGGTAGAGCTAGGCCACGTCTGCTGCTGGGCTTTCCTTTAGCAGCCGTTCTGGTCCCTGGGACTCTGAGTCACCACCTCAAACTCTACCCAATCAGACTTGCCTGGGGTTCACCCTCCTCCACATCTTCCTTAATGTTTCCAAATGCCATGCCCACTACCACCCCTCAATGAGTCGGTTTTTCACCTCACCTCTGTCATAGAAAATGTACAGTTTAACCCTGAACAACTCCTGGGACCCTCAGTTTTCCCTCCCAAGACCTTTGAGGAAGTCAACAAACACCAACATGCAGTGCCTAAAACAGAGGCTGGTAAATAAATACTTCGAACAAAGGGGAATGAAGTTAATGCTGATGGCCAGAGAGCAAAGGCAGGACTAAGGGGGATGGTAGGCACAAGAGTCAAAGGCCAGGATGGTAATGGGAGGAGAGAGAGGAACAAAGGTAGATCATTCTAGTAGGAGACGTTCCAATTTTTAAAGGACCCCTCACACTTCTGAGAACACATATTCAGTGTCACAGGGAGCAGACTGACTCCTGGGACACAAACTATGGCCTCAGAGCCACCTCTGCGCCTTAAAGCTCATCTTCCTCAACAACTGCAAGAACATTCCATGGCTCTTCACTACCTCTCTACTGTCCCTGCAGGGTCACTAAGGTTGTGCTGCCTTCCCTGTTCTCCAAAGCTGAGGTGTGGAGAGGATGTTCCCCTGAGCCTGCCTGCTTGAGCCAGCCTCTCGCCATGTCCTCGGCATCCCTCAGCCCTCTGCTTTCTCTGCTCTTGAAGTGTTTTTTTTTTTTTTCCTGTTCGTCCTGTGTAGTGAAGTCTCAATGCCACTTCCTCAGGAAGTCTTTCTTGTCTGCTCCCAACGTATCTTGAAATATTGTATGGAAGCACTACTGACCAGCACACTCCAGACCCAATGGCCCAGAGGACCCAGATCTTAGCAAACACAACTGCCACGAGCAGCCATCCCCTCTCAGACACTGTCAGGAGCATCGTGCCAGCCTCTGTGGGCGAAAAAGTCAGTCACAAGGAGAGGCCAGGGTGCACAGGGTCTGAAGCCTAGGCTTTCAAAGACTTGCTGTATCTGTCAGGCACCCTCTATGGCAGACCACAGGTGTCAATGTCACCTCATCCAGAAATATGCTTTTCCTGGCCATTCCAGAAGTGCTGAACTGCAAGAGATGAGCTAGTAGAAGGATACAAAGTTGGTGACAGAACCTTATCCTTTCATGGCAACGGAAGGCAATTTCCTTTAAGACATCTTGAATATTGTTTCTAAATAAATATAAGTAAAAGGATCCTTTTAGAAAAAAAGAAAAAAAACAAAGTATCATCCAAGTTGCATTTAAAGAATGAGAAGTAACAATTAACACGAAAGGGATACAAGTGCGCTGGCTGCTTCACTGAAAGTGGTTTAAATGGCCAGAATGAAGCATGCAACTAAAACAATTGGCAATGTGCTCTCACTTTGCTGTTCTGAGCACTCGGGTGCTTAGTCAGGGCTCCTCAGGGGCTCTCCTCACCACTCACTCACCGTTTCTAAGATAGCTCATACCAGGCAGGTGCCCAAACAGCTCTGGGTGAGACATCTAAATGGGGGTCATCAGAGATAAATCAATGAAAAATAAGGTCACCAACTTTAGGAACACATCTATTTAAACTAAGTGCCACAAAGCAAGGTATCAACAGACTTTTATTTCTAACTTTGAACATTGCAGGTCAGCCAGGGTGGAGAGGGTATTTGGGATCCTGTCTCAAAACAAAGCTAAATTAGCTTTTATAATGATATAGTTTTTAAAGAGAGTATATAATTTCTTTAGCTACCACCATTTCAGAGGTAGTATTAGTGTGTTATTAAATTTGCATATATGAGTATATGCATGGGAGCACCAGCCATGCCACAAAAGTAGAGGTCAGAAGACAACCTGTAGGAGTTGCTGTTCTCCTCCACCATGCTCATGGGGTCCAGGGATTGAATTGAGACATCGCAGGTTTATTGGCAGGCACCCCCCCAAATTCACTGAGGCATCTTGACAGCCCAGGTACCTTAGCTGTATACTCACTTTAATTTTCCTAGCAACTCACGTTGAGAAAAATGAGGTTCAGGGAGGCCGAGCAACTCACTCACAATCACAGAGCTAGTGGCAAAACCAGATTTCAAATCCCACTGCTTATAAAACACTACATATGCTATGACTGATTCCAGTTAACTGGAGGACAGGTCCAACAACTACAGTGCTGTGGATAACAACTACAATGAAACCACCCTGCAGGGGTGGGCACCTTTCAGAAAAGGACCACCGGAGCCTTAGGCAGCAGTTAAAGTTCCTACTTCTTAACATAAACATAAAATGTCACACTACGCCTCATTAACAAAAAAGAAATCCTCAGCTAATTGACTCCAAGTTCCTGTTCCTAATTACCAAGCCACCTTACCACAGCTGAGAAAGTCTTGCTATATTCTTAGAACCAATTACCGTGATTAATAAGTTTTTTTAGAAAGGGGGAGAGAAAAGAATGTCTAATCAGCAATACACATCCTAATCACACCAGAGTAAAGACTCTAAATAAACCTAGTTTAAAACATCATGGAATGAAAAGCAGCAAGAATCAATTTCTTGACTACTGGGAATTTCCCCCACAGAATTAAAATAAATAAATAAGCAAACAAACAAACACTGCTGGAGAGAATGTAGAGACACAGAAAATAATTTGTAATAATTTCTTACATTTACATAAGGAAATATGGACACTTAGCAGTACATAAATGTTACACATGCATTACTATTTAATCAGATATGATGTTGGCTTTCAAAAAGTTTGGGTTCTGTTACAATTAAGCCATGCCAAACAAACAGAGCTAGCAGTAAAAGTTAAAAAAAAAAAAAACACAGTAAGGGGAAATAGCTTTTTCTAATAGTAACTGTACCAGGAACAAATCCTCCATCAAGCTGTGTTTCCTTCATGCTTCTCTCTCAGGCCTTGTTCAGACTGGCAAAGCCTTTCCACCAGTGGCGATGATGAAATCATTACATCAATTCTCAAAAAGCCTCACCCCACACATGCACACACCTCTTATCCAAACAATAATTGCCTCTCCAGAGAGGAATATATTCATCCTACCATTTAAATATAGTCAGCAAGTGCCCACTCCAGAGAAGTGGGAAAAGAGATAGCTGGAGCTACATAGGGGTAGGGTGGGGCACGCTGGGGTTATGTGCTATCTTTTTACTGGATGGAACTCCTTTCTGTTAAGTAGTTAGGAAATATTTGCTGCTTTCAAAAGAGGTGAGCCTCATTCAATTCATGGTTTAATCCATACATACCAAAAATGCCAGACAATTGATCACAATGATTTTTGACTCCAAAGCAATTACAAGACTAAAAGACCTCTATGACAACTTCTGAGTTTTGATAATTTATGTACCACTGTTTGTGTGTTGTAATACGTTGTATTAGCTGCCATGTAGGCCCCCTTGCAAGAGGAAGCTCTTAGCCCTCATGACTGATGAACTGAAGGGGGCTGAGATTTGGAGGCACCCCACACCGGAGGAGTAGGATAGGTGGGAGAGGGGGTAAAGGGTGGGACTGAGAAGGGTAGATGGAGGGGGCTGTGATGGAGATGTAATTTGAAGTAATAAATAAATGTAATTTTTAAAATGCAATACCAATTACAACCACTCAATAAAAAGTAGGCTGTATTACCAATTATTAGCCTGGTTGTAAAAATCTCATATTTATAAATTGTACTTAGTAATTTTTGAAGAATGAACAGACTTGTCCAATAAGGCTGTTTTTAAATTCCCAAGAGTCAAATATTATGCTCATTAAACCAGTTAGAATGAATTAACAGCACCCACCCAAAGTGTCAAGATAGGTCAAACAGAGGCCCTAAATTATGGATTATTTTCTGTTTGTTTGTTTTTGAGATAGGGTTTCTATATGTAGCCTTGGCAGTTCTAAAAATCTGCTTGCCTCTGCCTCCTGAGTCCCCACACCTGGCCCTACATTATGATTTAAAAACAAAACGGTAGCCAAGTTGCAGCTTCTCTGAGAAACAAGAGACTCACCCTCTCTCTATCCTTCATCATCTGAAAAAAAGCCCTACAAATTTCTAATATAGACTATCTCAGCTTTTAACTAACCAGCATCATTTTAAGATGAGCAATGTTTGGATCTTGTTTCCTAATATAACCCTTAAAAAAACATGCACACACATTTGAACAAACAGTACAGTGGAAATTCAACAGGAAATTATCCGTTCCCCCTTTCCCTTCTTAGCATAACTGTGGTACGTTAAAATTAGGGAACTCTGATTTTTTTTTTTTTTTTTGGTTTTCCAAGATAAGGTTTCTCTGTGTAGTCCAGGCTGGCCTTTTGAACTCAGGGATCCGACAAGCCTCAGCCTCCCAAGTGCTGGGATTAAAGGCATGCACCACCATCTCCAGCTTTGAATGTTTTTGGTTTTTGTTGTTGTTGTTTTTAAGCAAATATATCTTCAAAACCATAAGCCATCTCTATGCCCAGGCCTTCAAAAGCAACGGGTTTGGGAAAAGCAATTCATAAGCAAATTATGCTTATTTTTCTCAAAGACTACCTCTCCCTTGGGTCTTAAAATTCTGCTATGTCTATCTGTCAAGATTGAGTGATTACAGGCTAGACAAATCTGACCGTTTCCAATAGATACTGATTTTTGGCAAGGGGAAGTTGAGGTCAGCAGGAATTTCGTTGTGATCTCTTGCTTAATCATCTTATCTGTCCTCAAAAACGGTCTTACAGACCAAGTATCCCGCTCCCGAAACTAAATAGTGGAAACAGGGCTCATGCGGAAAAGACTAGTGAAGGGACTCTTGAAGTGTAATGGAGACTTCGGCATTTCTTTAAATTTGACATCTACACAAAAACACTAAATTAAGAGCTTAGTCCCAAAGGGAAAACAGTATTCCAAGCTGAGATAGGAGTTCCTGAACATATCTACTGATAAACACATCTGTACGCACTGGAGAGGGCGGAAATTACTCAGGCGAGGTCTACAAGGGCTCTGGCACACTTCTTTGGTCTTAAAACCTAACCTAACCAAGTATAAAGAGCTCTGGGACTGTGCGCAAAAACCCTCCGGCCCCATCAGGTTTTGTAATCTCTATTCAAAAGAAACAGAAGTCAGACTCGGACAGGCGGGAAGTGACCGGCCCGCCCAGACCAGAGTGCACTGTCTGAACCCCACTGAAGCGCACTCTGGGTTGAGCCCGGTCCCGCCCTCCTAGTTCCACTCCAGGAGGCCCAGCGACCTTCTATTAACCACCCCATCACCTTCAGAGGCACTAATACCCTGGAAAAATCTGTTTTAACAGGAAGCCCACTTTCACCCACTGGCTTCGAAACCTGAAAAGCATGACTTGAGTGGGGGGGGGGGCTGTGGCAGAAGAACGGGTTTAATCGTTCCCAGCAGTCTACCATGTTGGGGGTGTTGAGGCTACCACCGCAGGCAGGGGACCAAAGACCAGCCACCTTGTATTTGGGGTTTGGGGCAGGAGCGAGTCTTACCGCCAGTCCAGGTTACAAAACGTGTGCATTACTTTTCCGGACCTCGCACGCCGTGACACTAGAGAGGAGTCACCACTTAGCTTCCTTTCAACCCCACGACCCAGCGGCTCAGAGGACCCCACGTTAGTGTAAATCACACGGTGCTAGGTGTTAGGTCCTCAGACCCGACCCGCAGGCGAGCCCACCTGCTAGTCGCAGGGCCAGCTCCCCGGGGCTCTGCCCTGGGTCTGGTTAATCATTCAACGCGGGCGGCGTGGAATATTTTTGTAGAGGTCAAAGCCAAAGGTTCTCCCGAAGTTTGGCAGAAGCCAGCTCTTGGAGACCCGGAGGTTAACAGTGCCACCGGTTGGGGGTGGAAAGCGGCAGCCAGCGGCTCATAAACACCTGATCTGCCCCCTGCGGCACCCAAGACCGGCGCAGTGCGCGGGCGGGGCGACACACCGCACTTGACGCTCCCCCCCCACCCCACCCCGGCCGCCCAGGCCCGCACTTTATGTGCTGCAAAGGTGCCGCACGGCCCAGGGGGTCGCTGCCCTCTCCCTGTGGGTGCAGGAAGAGCAGGTGAGGAGGTCTGGAAGGAGGTAGAGGCCCAGAGACTGGGGGAGAAGGAGCGGGAGGTGAGGAAGCCGGGCAGGAGGAGCGGATGCCGGGGAGGAGATCCGGGAGGTGAGGAGGCCAGGGCAGTCAGGAGACCGGGGACTAGGTGAGGAGGACCCGAAGGAGGGGATGTGCGGACACCGCAAAAGCCACGGAGGAGCAGCGGGAGCGCAGGGAGCCCGCCCGGGCCGGAACAAGCGCGGCGGGCGGCGGGCAGCAGGGCGGGACGCAAGGGCCGGCGCCCACCCACCCGGCCCTACCTTGTCCAGGGGCAGCTCCAGCTCCGTGGGGTGGGGCGGGGCGGGAGACCGCGGGCGCATCCACGTCCCAGCCGCGCGCGTGCGGCTCAGCCCCGCGACCGCCGCCGCTCTCGCCCCATGCGCAGCGCGCGGACGGGCTGCCCGGCGCGGGGGTCTGGGCGGCTCCGGCTGGCCTGAGCTCCGGCACTTGTTGCCGCGGCGGCCGCTGCGCCTCAATCCCAGCCCCGGGCTCCCCGCACCGCGGCCGCCAGCCGAGTCCCTCCGGCCCCGCCCACGCCCGCCGCGCCAATCAGACGCCGCGCCAGCGCGCGCGTCACCGCCCGGGCGGCCGCGCTCCCCTCCTGGTGGCCCAAGTTTGGGAAAGGCCGGACTTTTACCCTCCCGCCAGCCGCCAGCCGGCGCCCAGGCCCCGCCCGGGTCGCGCCCCGGGGTGTTCCCGGGCTCTCCGCCCCCCATGGCACCTAGAAAACCCAAGGCCACGTCGGGCGTGGGCGGGGGGGGGGCGGCCGCGATCTACAAAGACGTAACCCCTCCACCAAGGAAGCAGCTCCTCCCCCAGAAAAAGAGCAGCGGCAGAGTTCCAAACCCTGCTGAGACCCCAGGGTCTAACCCAAACTCAGCTCCAGAGGCCCCTCCGTGCGGTGTGCGCGGCGCTTGGTGAGAATTTTGATGGTCTTTCCCGGCCAGGGCCCGTGTGTGGCTGGGCCTAGACAGCTCCGCGTGGTTGGTGAGAGGGATCCACGTGGGAGGTGAGAAAGAAACCTGGACCTGAGTGGACCTGACCTTCGCTCTCTGCTCACCCAGTACCTGCAGCCACCTAGAAGCTCAAAGCCTGAGAGTGGAGCCTGTTTGGCCCCTTCAGACCTTCGGGTTGCGAAGCCATCAAAGATGGGTTTTCCACGTGGTCCCACTCGCGTCTCAGAAAGCCAGGAATGCAACATGCGGGGGGTGGGTGGGGGTGTACAGCCGCTGGGTGTGCAATCCGCTCGACGACTTCAGGAGCTGGACGCAGCCAGCCATCTGAACGCTGACCCCCTGTAACGATGCTGGGCTGGGCACCAACCACACCCACGCACAAGAGTGCGCGTCACCCGCGGTGATGGCCCCTAACCCAGCGCCTCCGCAGGCTCCCCAGAGCGCTGCATGCTAAGGTGAGGCCCGGGGAAAAGCCGGCGAGACCGGATGGAGAAGTTGCTCGAGTTTGCAAGGCTGGACACGCCCTGAGCACCGAGCCCCTTCTGTTCCCCACCCACCCTGTCCCTCCCGCCCCCTATGCCCAGGGCGTGCCTGGAAGCTCCCGCTCCGGTTCATGCTTGTAGCCGAAGCCTTAGAATGACCCTTTGGAGTTAATCACGCTGAGAAATTAACACTCCACACCTGTTTGGTTTTTGTTTGTTGTTGTTTTTGGGTTTTTTTTTGCATAAAGCTATCAGATGAAGTTAGCTAGCCTTTGAATGACGAGCGCTGGGGGTTGAATTTCAGTCCGCTCTGACTTCGGAGCGCTTCCCCTCAGCAGCAGAAAAAAGTAAGTGCGAGTTGTTTTGGCTGTGCAGAGCCACGTGGGTGCGGTCTTCCAGAAGGAGGAATTCTGAGTCGGTGGCTCTGGAAATGTTAAGTTTGGCAGTCTCCAGACCGTTTTGTTTTGTTTTTTTTTTTTTTTTTGGTCACATGATTCTCCTAAGCGTGCAACGTGAAGTCCAGAAAACAAGTTGGATTTTTACCTATTCACACAAACTGTTAGCCACTGTCACCCTGGGCGAAAAGGAAAAGAAACCGTATACTTTTCTTGACTCTGGGGCTTTACCCCCTCCCCTCACGATTATATTTATAATTCGGAAAGCTAATTAAACATTTTAAAAGAAGCAAAGTAGAAGTCTGTGTATTTGATTAACTGCAGGCTGCTGTTTTGATACTTAAATGCTGTGAGGACAAAAAACTGGATTCTTCCCTGCCCTGTGATGGGCATTTTGTTACTGTTTCCCCTTAAATGGCTTTTGGTAGCCAGGGACATGCTTTCAAGGATTGCTAGCCAAGAAGTTTTTAGTAAAATCAGCTGGCAAGCAACAGGGGAATAAAGCTTGAGTCTTCCACAGCAACAGGCCCTGACGCATTCTCTCCATGGTGCCATTGAGTGCAGCCAGAACTGTCCTGGCCAGCTTCCACTGTGACTTTGGGGAAATAACTCAGTGCTGGATTCCACACCCACTTAGCTGTTGTGCTTACTCTTGGGTTATGAGTGGGGTTCACAGTCAGTGGCAGAGATTATGAGTGGGGTCCACGATCAGTGGCCAGAGACACAACCAATGTGCAGTCCAGCCTAGGTGCAGAGCACAGGGCAAAGGGGAAACAGGCAAAAAACATGACAGACACTTTTTCTTGGAGCTCACAGCCTCCCTGGAGAGGTTAATAATTAAGTATACTCAAACTGTTTAATTACAATTATAATATGGACCAAAGGAAGTGTAAGAAGGTAGGACCATTTGGGAGGGGTCCAAGAAAAGTGTCTAAGTTTGTTCTTCTATTGCTATGACAAAACACCATGACCAAAAGCAACTAGAGAAGGGTTGATTTGGCTTACAGTTCATCATCAAGGGAAACTGAGGCAGGAGCTGACACAGAGACAATGGAGAAACCCTACATACTGTCTCAGCCTTTCTTATACCACTTAGGAATGCCACCCCAGGGGTGTATAGCCTCAGGTGGGCTGGGCCCTCTCACATCAGACATGAATCAAACAAAATGCCCCCACAGACTTGCCTACAGCCAATCCCATGAAAGCATTTCTCAGTTGAGGTTCCTCTTCCCAGATAACTCTAGCTTGTGTCAAGATGACAAAAATAAAAGCAACCAGGATAAGGACTTTCTAACTGCTCCTAGCTATAAGGGGGACGTTGTAGAAATAAGGAGAGTTTGGGTTTTATTCAACGAGACATTTGAAGTAGAAATTATATTCTAAACTTTGCATTGTAGGTAAGTCATTCTCTGCCATATGAAGGAGTAGGGTGGAGGGCACAGCCAGGAGGGTGTTGGTCTACACAGAGCAGTAGAAAACAGACCCCAGGAGGAACCAAGAAAAACTCCTCCTAAGTGATGCAGCTTCAACCTGGTGGATGGATGGCCATGTTCTGCCTTGCGGAAGCTTGCCAAGAGTCTAGCTTGGCCAGGGCAGGTGTGAGATCTCCTGTTACCTGAGGCACAGACAGAGTGAGCTGCCTCACAGTGGGAAAGGGGAGAACAGTAGGAGCTTGGGGAGGTGTGAGCCAGTCCTCCAGGGGTCAAACAGACTCAGTGCAGGAGACAGGAGTCAAGGTCTTAAAATGGCAGAGAAACCCAAGTGAGGTGAAGGTTGATGTGCACGTGCTTTGGTGGCATTGAAACCCAAGTGAGGTGAAGGTTGATGTGCACGTGCTTTGGTGGCATTGATGTCATTGGGACTTTTGCAGGTCATGACTGGTGGAGCAAAGGATGGCATAAGGAGTGATGGGAGGTGAAGAAGAGCAAGAATGGGTGACGTAATTATATCTTAATTTTTAAAAATTAAAACACACACACACAAATAGAGCAATTACACATATACATTAAAGACAGAAAGGCACCGAGTGTAGGCAACTCATTTTGATTGTGAAAAGTCAAAAAGAAACAGCCAGAGGCCTGGAGAGATGGCTCAGCTGTTAAGAGCACTCATTTGCTGATGTGGAGGACTGAGGGTCAATTCCCAGCACCCATGTGGTGGTTCACAACTATCCCTAACTCCAGCTCCAAGACATCCAACACCCACTTCTGACCTCCACAGACACACAAGTAGTGCATAGACACATTCAACCAAAACATACACACTAAATCTAAAAAAAAAAAAAAAACCTCACCAGAGAGGAATGTTTTATCAGCCATAGGTTGTGAGTTATATGTTCTTCCTTATTTATTAGGGTAAAATAACTTGAGAGTTTGTAAATGCAGATAGGAAAGAGCCCATAGAGAAGAGGAAGGTACAGCAAGGAAAAGACAATGGACAGCAAAGGCCCCGTACCCAAGGCAGAGAACTGAACCAGTTTTTAGGAGGAAAGCCTGAGCTTGCAGGAAGGGGCCTCCATCTATCTTACCAGTAAGAGGCTTCAGGTAGACTGGGCCAGACAGGCTTGGTGTCGACCTTTGCACCTAGTCACATGGGGAGGCTGGAGATGAGGCAAGGACTGATGTGAGATTTGAAGAATGGAGGAAAGTTTGGCTCAGCTACCACAGAAGGTTTGGAAGGGTTGCAGTGATCAGAGAAGCAGTAAGATAAGCAACTCAGCACGACATCATCCCATTTCAGGTTAGTGGCCATGGCCCTCTGTAACCGATCTTTTGAATTATTATTTAACACTTATTCATTTATTACTAAATTCACTTATAACAAACACCAACAACTTCTTAACTATTAATCCTATAAATTCCTACAACCCCTTTAACCTATCCACTAAACCTATTGATAATTATTTTTCTAACCTTTTAGAATGATACAGTCTCTGGGGCAGGTCCTCAGTCGTCAGAAACACAGTCTTTGTTGTAGATTCTTTAACGCACTTAGCAGTCCTTTTTCTGGATCTCTCAGATGCAGGTTCGTCAGGGTCGTTGGTTATTGCAGTCTCACCTTAAATAAGGCTTCATGCTTTCTTCTCTGTGGGAGACCCCAGCCGTCTGCAGGCCAACTTACTTCTTTTGAACCAGGAACTCAGCTGCTCTGCCTCAGTCCTTAAAGCCAGGCACAATTTCCTTTAGTCCACTGTTCGGACAGATCAAACCCCTGTAGGCAAAAGCTGAGCCACAGGGTTTAGTCCTTGGCCTTTTGGTGTCTTGCTCAGGCTTTCTTTGCTCACCAGCTTCTTTCTGCTTCAGGGAAATCTGGCCATCAAATGATGGCCAGCACTTTTTTCAGCAGGACCCTTGGAGCTCTCTAGCATCAGGGGCCTCTTCTCTTTCTGGGCTCCATGCACTGTCCTTAAATAGGAGGAACTCTGTTTCAGCTTAATTTTGGCTCCGCCCACTTAGCAGCTGAAAACAATGTCAGGCCAGATACTTTGTTTCTTCAAGTCCATTAAGTCTTTGCTGTTTTCCTGACTTCAACCTTGTTTTTCAGTCTATTAAGTCTCCTATTTGTTTCCTGTTTTTAGTCCACATGCTGATAATGCTCTTCATGCCCCGAATTAAGAGACAGTATCAGAAACCCCTATATATTTTCTAAATCTAATTTATCTAACCCCTACAGCCCTCCTTTCTGGTTTCCTCCAACAGCTCAGCTGCCCACTCTCATACAGGCTCAGGTGAGGGAGTTGCTAGAGCAGAAGATCAAAGGAGAGTCTGGTCCGAAGTGATACATGATCAGAGAGAAAGGACAGAAGATCAAGTCACTCCACTCCAGTCACTTAAGAAGGAAAGGAGGTTGGATCTGAGATATAGATGTGTAGAACTGAACTTTAGGGTCATAGAAAGCCAGAAAGTGATGGGGGAGGGTAGAGGTGAACACCCTAGGAGCACTAATACCAAGGCCAAGGAATTAAGTGGCAAAGTTCATGGATGGACCATTGGCTTGAGTGAAGCAATCCAGGATGTGGGACAGAATAAGGAATGCATTGTGAAGACAGTGAGACAGGAACTAAAGTTCTAAGAGCATGTGGCTTGGAGATCAGAAGATGGGGAGCACCAGAAAAGGGAAGGGAATATGGCTGGATGTCAGTCTTCGAGGATGTGCAGGAGGCAGCAAAGAGGGATGAGATCAGGTAGAAGGCTCGTCCTGCCCCTGGGTCCTTGGAGAACATGGATGGGAGTCAGCAGCCTCATCTGCCAGCCCTGCAGGGGAAGCAAAGTAGGTGTTTGATTCTGAGTAGCAGCTGCCATTAGGGCTGGAGTGCATGGTCTCAGGGACAGACCAGCACTTTGACTGATGAGCCAGCCTTTGATTCATTTTGCATGCTGCAGTCTGCAGTTTCCCAGGGACCACCGGGAAGGATGTGAATCCAGCTACTTAGTCCTAGGAAAAAGTCAGGTGCAGGAAGAACCAAACACTTCATAGCACACTGGAGTGGTAAACAATCCCTAGAGGAATGAAGATGAGAAGGAGAGGCACCATGGATTTTGCCTGAGTTGTTTCTTTGTTGAATCTGTGCAAACCAGGATCACGTCTCCAGCACTTTCTATTCCTTCCCAAGATTTCCATCAGGGTAAGACACTTGTAAGCCTCCTCCTCCAAATAATCCCCCTGTGGGCGGTATGTAGCTTTGAATCTCGGATAATAACTTTATCGTGCCTCCGTCTGTCACCTCTCTTCAGATGTTTGTTAACTCCTTCGTCTTAGTTTCATTGTCTGTAAAATGGGGCTGTTAAAATACACCTGTCTCTCATTGCAAGGAAGCAACAGCTACGGACAAGCACTTTCCAAATTATGAAACCTTGGGTGACTGAAGAGTTCCCTTGTTCATAACCCCCAGTGTGCCTCCAGATACACCCACGGCTCTCTCATAGCCTTTAAAGGACTGAGTCTCTGCCCCAGAGGAGGTTATAATTTTGCTTCAGAGACAGACAGACAACCAAAACAATTAGACCTGAATGCGCAGCTGGCCCGATTAAGTGCTAAATTGTTAGGTGCCTACAATAGGAGCCCTGCAATCAGAAAAGGAACAGTTAGCCAGGGAAGGGGGAGCCCAGGAGGCTTCCTGGAGAAGGTAGTGTTGAGGGTGTCCAGATTGCTTACTTAGCCTGAAGAGCAGGGCCCGTTCCTTTGTGAGCACAGTGGGACATGAGTCTATTCAAAGACCTCAGGTCATAGGTTTCACTCTACTGTTGGCTCAGCCTATTGCTACTTTGTGGGTCCCCGGCCCCCTCTCTGGACTTACAGCTTGTGTCACAGAGGCACTTACACTGTGCCTCTCACATTTGGCTCTTGTGCCACATTTTGGTGAGGAAAGCAAAGATAATTTTGCATACATTTCCTGTGTGCCCCAGTGCCCACTTAGTATTTTTTTGCCTATACATACCAAAAACTTCTGAGCAAGCAGATCTGGATGTCTCTCCCTAGCTTTTGAGCTCTGTAATTTACCTCAGTGCCCCTGGTGAGCTTACAGCTCCTGCCTACCTACAGAACCAAAGCCCTGGGCCACGTGTACCTCCTTTGCTCTTGATTGTCTTTGCCTTACTAGTCAGGACCCCCAACAAACCTACCAGCCCAGAGCTACCCTCTACCTCCGTGGTTCTGTCGGATCCAGCTCATGTAGGTCTTTGTGTAATGAAGACCTCCCTCCTCAGCAGGGTGGCCTGGTTGGTACTTGTATCTCACTTCCTTTCACCCACAGGCCTAGAAAAGGGCCCAGCATGGCTAAGGGACACACATAGCTGGATCAATACCAAAACCCCCCAAACTCACATGCTGTGAATCCAAGCCATTCTCAACCAGCGGGTCATGACCTCTTTGGGGGTCGAATGACCCTTTCACGGTGTCTTAGGGTCACTAAGACAGATATTTACATTACAGTTCGTAACAGTAGCAAAACTACAGTTATGAAGTAGCAACAAAAATAATTTTACGTTTGGGGGAGTCACTACAACATGGGGAACTATATTAAAGGGCTGCAACATTAGGAAGGCTGAGAACTGCTGTTCTAGATGGTTGGCAGTATTTTGCCAGTCTGTCAGTCAATTCAGGGGTGCGGGGAGTATAAACACACCTGTCATTGGGTGAAGCAGTAATTACTGATTGATTCTGTAGAATCTCGACAGTAGAATCTATTTTGAAAACTTCGAAACTGGCAAGTGAGGAAAGGAAGGCCCCGAAGTAGTGACTTTTCAGAGACCACACACCTTAGTACCACAGATGCTGTCTTGAATGGTGGACAAGCAAGTCACAGGCTAAAATCACCTGGCTCTAAAGCAGATGATTTGCTCCCAGGGTGACTTGCAACATAGAAAAACAGAAAGCCTTGTCACCAGGTGTAGATGCTGGAAATAAATGTCATGATTCCTAGGGGACCCCACAGCACACAGTTCTGATGGTGTAGCAACTCAAAATCCTCAGGTCTGCGAGATCTAGGCTGTACATGGAACTGACAGTGCACAAGGTCAGCCATTGGAAGGGGCTTGACCAACTAGCTGTCACTTTTAGGGAGGGTCATCATATTTGGGAAATGGAACACTCAGTTAGAAGAACTGCAAAAACCATACTCTTAAAATTAAGATTATATTTGGCCACATTGGCATTGCTCTTTGTATATTGATACAATTTTTTAAATTTATTAATTTTTTTATGTATTCTGTGTTCTGTCTGCAGGTATGCCTGCAGGCCTAGATTTCATTATGGAAGGTTGTGAGCCACCATGTGGTTGCTGGGAATTGAACTCAGAACCTCTGGAAGAGCAGTCAGTGCTCTTAACCTCTGAGCCATCTCTCCAGTCCCTTGATACAAAATTAAGGTTAGTTCTTTTAAAGGTATTGTACCTAGGTAATGCTTAAAAATGAAATGTGAAGTTTTGGCCTTTTGTTAGCAACTGTCATAAACTGTTTAGGATAATTAAGAAATGCAAACTGCCGGGCGGTGGTGGCGCACGCCTTTAATCCCAGCACTTGGGAGGCAGAGGCAGGCGGATCTTTGTGAGTTCGAGGCCAGCCTGGTCTACAAAGCGAGTCCAGGACAGCCAGAGATATTCAGAGAAACCCTGTCTCGAAAAACCAAAAAAAAAAAAAAATGCAAACTAATAGTCATTCAAGCATGTCATTTTGTTAGGTAATAGGGAAATCTATCACAGTTATTTTCTAAGTTAATCAGAAATCAAGTTGCTAAGAGACAAACAACATTTGCTTATCCAAATATAAGGAGATAGATAGGTGGTCTTTTTTTTTTTTTTGGTTTTTCGAGATAGGGTTTCTCTGTGTAGCCCTGGCTGTCCTGGACTCAATTTGTAGACCAGGCTGGCCTCAAACTCGCAAAGATCTGCCTGCCTCTGCCTCCCAAGTACTGGGATTAAAGGCGTGCGCCACCACTGCCCGGCTAGATAGGTGGTCTTTAAAAACCTCAAGAGATCTGCAGAATATGGCATTCAAAGATGTTTTCTTAAGATTTTTTTTATATTGAGGACATGTCAGCTCCTGACAGCACCCCCTATTCTTCTCCAAGTAGAGGATGGGCGTCGAAGAATCTCCAATTGGAGATGGTTGAATTAGTGGCAAGCCTGTTACTTGGCAAGAAAAAAATCCTTGCTTCAACTGTAGACAGAATGCTGTCCAAAAAGGACAAAACTTGGAAGCAGGTAAGTCGACAGCCTAGCTCTGCCAAGACAGGGTAGGCAAGTCCTTCATAATTCCTGCTCTACAATCAATGTCTGTCAGAGAAATGGGACCAAACAGCTGAAGATTGATGCTATAATGTATGGAAAGAAATTGGGAACTGTCCAGGCAGCCACTGGTATGTCATTTCTTAGTTTTGGAAGCTATTGGCCCTGCATTCCTGTATAATCAGTATATTTATCCCTCTCAGGTGTCTGAGGTGGTTGAGGACTAGAGCTAGAGTCTCATAGTTAAATTTTGAGTTGTTTAGGAATTAAGAGGATGTTCTGGATCTAAGAAGATGTTTTTAAAATTGTGATGCAAATTAGGATGGAAGCTGAGTTGGAATAGAACATTAAACTCATGGAGATGGTTGGATAGTAGAATGTTAAAGTCAGGGGCCAAATACATATAACATTGGGAATGTATGCTAAGCTTTATAATTCTCATGACTGTGGCCTAATTACTTCTGTTGTTTTGTGTTGCATTTATTGTTATAAGAGAAAGAGCCATTTGTTAGAGGGAGCTGTTGGGGGAAAAAAGATATACCTTAAACTTAAAAAAAAAGCCGGGCGGTGGTGGTGCACGCCTTTAATCCCAGCACTTGGGAGGCAGAGGCAGGCGGATCTTTGCGAGTTCGAGGCCAGCCTGGTCTACAAAGTGAGTCCAGAACAGCCAGAGCTGTTAAACAGAGAAACCCTGTCTCGAAAAAACCAAAAAAAAAAAAAAAACTTAAAAAAAAAATAAAAAGGAAGTAGGTGGGGGTTGAGGGGTGGGAGGGTGGGACCAGAAGGGCGAACTGGAAGGGGATTGAAATTGAGATGTAACTTGAAGAAATAAAAAATAAATAAAGAAAAAAATTATACTTTTAATTATTATCAAGCCAAAACACTATGTTCGAGGGAAGAGGCCTAGAATTGCAGTGTGGAGCATGAGGCAGCGCTGTTAACATGATTATCGGAGGGAACGCAAACCCATTAGATAGCTTAATGACTGATTCTGGCATCATCTCTTGCAAAGCTCCCAGGATCTAGAAACCAACTCAGTTGCAAACACAACTATTAACAAAACAGCCATTTCCGAGGGGGATAGCAAGCATCTGCTAGCCTTTACCAAAGGCCAAATCTTCCTGGCCTAAAAGGAAAGAGAACATTTTCGGAAAATACCAACTGGTCGACAACTCTAGTTGGCCCTTATGGAGAAAGATTGGCTACAAGTCCCACAGAGCAGAGAAAACAGGGCTGGCTGCTGGAGCTACAACACACGTTGCAAATCCTACATTTGTGGATTGAGGTCTAACCACCATGTCTTGCCTGTTATTGGTGAAAAATTGTGATTCCAGACTCAAATCCCACTTTGAGAAGTTCAGTGTGTTTCTCATTGGAATGGTAACACCTATCTCAAAGAGTTCCTAGAAAAAAGAAATGATGTCATTTATGACTAAGTATCACTTGGTGCTTAGTGAGTGTTTCTCTCCATTGCCTTGGCCATGGGACCATCCTCACAGGATAAAATACAGTCAGTATCTTCAAATAAAATGCTAAGCAATATCAACATCTGTCCTGGACCCACTGGGGGAAGTGTCATTCTGCCTTTATTCCAGCAGCTCCAGCATCAGGGGAATGGAAAAAACAATAGGCCATCTCCAAGAGGAACCACCTATTAGTGACTAGGTTGTGAAGCCCACGTGACAAGTTTGTCTCACAGCAACACCATCATGGGGCAGCAGGGCCAAGATTTCTCAAACATGACAGTAGTCAGGGAAAGGAGAGAGCAGTGGGCCCCTCAGATAGTCTTAGAGGAAGGAGGACAATGGAGAACATGTTCAAGTCACAAAAGGATGAGTGGAAGAAGCCAAACACAAAACTCACATAGTAAGTTCAAGAGCAGGTAGAGTCCTTCAGTGTTGGTAGAAGAACACTAGTTGCCTCTGGAATAGGGACAGAATTAGCTAGAAGGAAGCTCCACTGCATGGAAGCATACGGTTGTCACATTTACTACTTGTACATGCTTCCTACTTGTGTTTTTTCTTTTCCCATTATAAACAATAGTCCTTGGGCTGGAGAGACGGCTCAGCAGTTAAGAGCACTGGCTGTTCTTCCAAAGACCCTGGGTTCAAATCCCAGAACCCACATGGAAGCTCACAACTGTCTGTTGTGCAGACAGTTGTACAACTCCTGTACAGGAGGAGTTGTAACTCCTCTTCCACAGGATCAAAGTCCCTCATACATGCAGGCACCAATGTACATAAAATAAATGTACACCAATGTACATAAAATAAAAATAAGAACATTATAAAACAATAGTCCTTTAAATTAGTTAGCTGTATGCATGACAAATACATTTTAGCTTTTGTAAATTATACTTTGGAATAGGAAAAGGAAAAAAAAAAGTAGCATGTAGACAGAGGAGGGGTGATCCTCACCCACTATTGGTTTAGGGAATTTAGTGCCAAATCCAGGGCAGCCATGAACTAACATTCCAAAATCAACTGTGGGAGGGAAGGCATATTCTGTCTGGGCTAACCATGTAAACTTGAGCCTATATTCCTCTACATGCAGAAAGTCTTTCATCATTTCCTTCCTTTCTTGCCTAAGGTCATCCTAGAAAACAGGTTTTCAGTGTCCCTCCCAGCTAGAGTCTCTAGACTCCATACCATAATTTTACACACAAAAAGTAACTGTGAGCCGGGCGGTGGTGGCGCACGCCTTTAATCCCAGCACTTGGGAGGCATAGGCAGGTGGATCTTTGCGAGTTCGAGGCCAGCCTGGTCTACAAAGCGAGTCCAGGACAGCCAGAGCTGTTAAACAGAGAAACCCTGTCTCGAAAAACCAAAAAAAAAAAAGTAACTGTGGTTCAGCTAAGTTACAAAAGGCATATGACTGACCATAAAAAACCAGGAAAGACGAGTTTGGGTTCTCAGGAAACACAAGAGAAAAGATGGCTGACAAGCAAGAAAACAGGGCTGGCTGCTGGAGCTAGAACACACATGGCAAACTGTAGAAGCAATGCTGTCTTTAAGTATTTGAATGGCAAATCCCTTCTATGCTGTCTAGGAGAATTTATCTCACAGAATGAAGCTCGTGGGCACGGTAGGCCCTGGCCTGGCATTCAGTGGCTCCAGTTCAGCCTCTTCTCTGCTGTAGAGAGCTGCGACGTGCCGCGCCCTAAAGATGGCGCCGGTTTCCGCCTTCCACCAGCCCGACGGTGAGCGCTCTCGGTGGTAAACAAGTCCATATTTGGCTAAGACCGCTGATCTGGCTTGCTTCCGCATACGTGGGCCTCTAAGATAGCACCACGTGGCTTTACTTGATTGGCTGTTCATATATAGTATTTAGCCTGTGGGTTGGGTCTGCCCGGGCATTCGGAAGACTGTTTTCAAGGGACCTGAATAAACTGCTTGAGAAGAGCTTTTGCGAGTTGCGTCATCCTTGCTGGTCGAGGGGGACGCGACAAGTGGTGGCCCGTATGGGGACCCAGAAAAGACTCAGAACTCCTGCAGTCAGGGGCAGCGCGCTGGTAAGTTCCTGGGATAAATTGGGACAATAAAGTTTCACGGAAATAGCGAACACAAGGTAAAGTTTCGCGGAGATAGCGAACAAAAGGTGAAGTTTCGCGGAGATAGTGAACAAAGGGTAAAGTTTCACGGGAAGTTGCGATCAAAAGGTAAAGTTTCGTGGGTAACTGTGAACCGAAAGTAAATTTTTAATCATGGGATTGTCTGAGTCACATCCAATTTTTCTGGCTCTTCAGGAGCTACTTTTAGCTAGGAATTTGAAAATTAAGAAGTCTACCCTAGAGAGATTTTTGAATGAATGCAATTCCGTGGCTCCGTGGTTTGTGGTGTCCGGGAATCTTACGGTATCCTGCTGGGATAAATTAGGCAGGGACTTGGATTTTGCTTGGGAGCAAGGGACTCTGAAGCATGGAGTAAGACCGATTTGGAAGATGGTGAGGAGTTGTTTAGAGGATCAGAGATGCTGTAACGCAATCAAGGAGGGAGAATCAGCCTTGGAACTGCTGCAAGGGGAAAGATCTGAGCAGGCAGACAGTGAAAGGAAAGTAACAAAGGCGAAAGATTTGAGCAGGCAGACAGTGAAAAGGGAAGCAAAAGGAAGGTCCCTCTCTATCCCAATCATAGAGATTTTAGAGATTTTAGAGATTTTGAGGACTCAGAGGGCAAGGATTCTGAAGGGGAGCTACACGCTCTAATAGAACAGTTGGAGAGGACTGCTATTAGAAAAAAGGGAAAAGAAAAGGGTAAAAGAGAAAGACACGTTGGCAGCAGTCAGTGTAAGTGAAACCGTTGCCACGGCGCCTTCAACTCCCCCTCCATACCCAGAAGCCGTTCAGATAGATCAGCCTGTTCAGTCCCTGAAAGTAGGGAGATCTTTCTGCCCGGGGATGTGGACACAAGTAAGAACAGAATTACAGTTTGCCTATCCGGTATACCAAGACCCACAAGGGAACAGGTACGAGGAACCGCTTGATTTTAAGGTAGTTAAATCCCTTGCAGAGTCGGTTCGTACCTATGGTATTACCGCTTCTTTTACAATGGCTCAAGTGGAAGCATTAAGCAGACATTGTATGACTCCGAGTGATTGGAGTGGCCTGGCCCACGCCTGCTTAAGTCCAGGGCAATACTTAGACTGGAAAGCTTTCTTGATTGAGTATGCCACTGAGCAAGCAGCCATTAATCAGAGAGATGGAAATCCAGCCTGGGATAGAGATATGCTGCTTGGGCAGGGGTGATTTGCCAACCAGTAGATAGGATATCCTATTCAGGTTTATGAGCAAATAAACAAGATAGCTATTAAGGCTTGGAGATCTCTTCCTAATAAAGGGGAGGTGAGTGGAAAATGCAAGGTTTGTGTGTTACTTCCGTGCAGTATCAAAATTTTACAAAGGCTGCTAATTTGTCTAGACAATTGTCAAAGTTCCTCTTACAGGATTGGTCGGCTGAGTTTGAAAATTTGATGAGAGAGCTGAGAGCGACAATCGTCCACATCAATTCCACTCGGGTGGATCTGAGCCTGGCTACTGGTTTGACTTCCTGGATACAGACGGCTATGGATCATCTTAAGGAGTGGGCGGGCGTAGGCTCTTTGGTGATACTGATGATACTAGCCTGTCTGGTTTGCCTATGGTGCATCTACAAAATGAGAGCCACACAAAAGCGTAATGCAGCCATGATTATACAAGCCCTTGTCGCCATTGAGGTGGGCCAGTCCCCTCAGGCATGGCTCGCTGCTGTGAAGCCTTAAATCTTCACTGAGCATAGTCCCTGCCCACTGAGGTATTCGTTCCATGGTATTAGGGTCTGGCAAGTCAATGACGGAGTTGACGGGTAAGTCTCGGCCACCTAAGACAGGGCAGTCCCGAGTGGGGAGGCTGACCCAGAGACGGGTAAGAGTTTGAGCACCGCCCTCCTACAGGCTCAGGCCCACTGTGAGATCCCCAGATATGGGGATTACGAAGCCTTTCCAGGGACTTCTACCAACATTTTTAAAAAACAAAAAAGGAGGAACTGTAGAGAGCTGCGACGTGCCGCGCCCTAAAGATGGCGCTGGTTTCCGCCTTCCACCAGCCCGACGGTGAGCGCTCTCGGTGGTAAACAAGTCCATATTTGGCTAAGACCGCTGATCTGGCTTGCTTCCGCATACGTGGGCCTCTAAGATAGCACCACGTGGCTTTACTTGATTGGCTGTTCATATAGTATTTAGCCTGTGGGTTGGGTCTGTCCGGGCATTCGGAAGACTGTTTTCAAGGGACCTGAATAAACTGCTTGAGAAGAGCTTTTGCGAGTTGGGTTGTCCTTGCTGGTCGAGGGGGACGCGACACTCTGCTGTTCTCTTGGCTTTTCTTTCTTCCCACTGCTTGCTTTCTACAGCTATTTCCGGCATCTCCCTCAGAGCCAACGCCCAGCAGAACAGGACATCTTTCTTCCTGATCTCTTTTATAACCTAGGAAACCTATCTATGGTATCCTGTCATGTATTGCTTCCCACGTCTTTGACTGGCATGGAGTCACAGGACTCTCCCTAAAACCATCCCTGGTAAAAGTGATGAGAAAGAAGTCTGTGATCTGCCAAACACAGAAAGAGCTCAGCTGGCCCAGAAAAATGGAGCCCTGCAGGTAGATTTCTGGCACACAGCAGAGGAAGTTTGTTGGGGACCATTCAGCATAAACACCCGAGGAAGATGAAGTAAGCTGAAGTAGGCAGAGAGAAACTGAACTTCAGTGCAGTCCTGGTCCTGGTCCCAGCTGATCTTTCAGAGGGCTCTGGGACTGAGATGGCTCACAGCTGGTCCAAGTTGGATGAGGGAATGAAGCCTTTTTAATCCGACACCAGCCAGCCATTAGATGTGGCTGCCCTTGCTAATGTGCCCGTGACCTTACGCAAGTTGGCTCTCTTCAGCAAAGAACATTTGTCTGAGAGGGGCTTAGTTGATAGTTCCTGCCACCACCACTGGAGAATGATGGAGGAATGGAGCCCCCTTATCTCCTTATCGTCCCCCTCCAACTTTCTTAGAAGACAGGTCCCTCCAAATGTCAGCTATTACTCTGGTTTTGAAAGGCCAGAGAGAAGGTGGTCGTGTCAACAGAGTTTGGAACAGGACTCAAACCCTCAGACGCAGGGATGTGATGCCCACAAGAATGAAAATCCACAGGATTAGTCGTGAGCAAGCTGAGAGCTCACTAAGCCCTGGAGTCTGCTGCACCTCCCGAGTCCCACACGGGACTGCTCAGTTCCACACACCCAGAGTGTGCTCCCTGCCACGCTTCCCAAGGCAGTTGACACACTAGGAGAACCAGAGCGGGGAGGGCAGTGACAGATATGTGGGTCAAAGACTCGGGGGTTACTGACTTCACCATCAAGGGTATCACCCAAAATATACCCTTGAACAAAGTTTTCACAAAACAAAAGGGGCAATGTTTGCATGTATGTTTTTTTTTCTGTACCACTGAAAGCATTAACATAACATGTTGCCCAGCCTCTCTAGGCTGCCCTGACCCCCTGTCCCTCATAGTCTATTTATTTTCTAGCCCTTCAACATTCCCAGCTGAATTACAATACTGGCTGTAGGGCCAGCTCCCAGTAAGTGCTATGCTAGAGTATGAAAGTCGCTGTCATTGAAAGGAGCTGGGGAAATTACTTTGTACATTATTGTTTACCTCAGTGAATACCCAAGAATTAATGCCACATACATGCGTGTTTGTGAGCACATGCAGGAAACACAGATAGATTATATGTTGCTGAAACCTCACATACTTCTCTTTTTTTTTTTTTTTTTGGTTTTTCGAGACAGGGTTTCTCTGAATATCTCTGGCTGTCCTGGACTCGCTTTGTAGACCAGGCTGGCCTCGAACTTACAAAGATCCGCCTGCCTCTGCCTCCCAAGTACTGGGATTAAAGGCGTGCGCCACCACCGCCCGGCCAAAAGCTTGTTGGAGATAATGACTTTTTTTTTTTTTTTTTGGTTTTTCGAGACAGGGTTTCTCTGTGTAGCCCTGGCTGTCCTGGACTCAATTTGTAGACCAGGCTGGCCTCGAACTCGCAAAGATCCGCCTGCCTCTGCCTCCCAAGTGCTGGGATTAAAGGCGTGCGCCACCACTGCCCGGCTCTCACATACTTCTTTCTCTCTCTCTTTTTTTTTGTTTTGGTTTGGGTTTTTTGTTTGTTTGTTTGTTTTGTTTTGTTTTTTGAGACAGGGTTTCTCTGTGTAACAGCCTTGGCTGTCCTGGACTCACTCTGTAGACCAGGCTAGCCTTTTGAACTCACAGAGATCCGCCTGCCTCTGCCTTCCGAGTGCTGGGATTAAAAGCATATGCCACCATGCTTTTTTTTCCTTCTTAACCTCAAACATCTCAACCATGTCATTGTACAGGACCCCTTCAAGCCAAACAACTGTGATCCTCAGAAGTTCAGCAGTGCCCACATGCAGTCACTCAGCCCTGCTGGGCTTATTGTCTGTTGATGTCCCTTCATAGAAGGAAAGGTAGGGAGGGTTCCAGGATCTTCACCTGTGTACCAGTCATGGAGCACTACATGTTGTGCGCAATTTTTCCCTGATCGCAGGTGGCCTCTGAGAGGGGCAAGATAATGTAGGGGATTCCATCTGTTTATTAATCTATGGAAAAACCCGCTGGGTAGAGACCTTCCACCGTGGCCTTTTGGGGTGGGAAGCACGCATATTCCTATAGATAACCCCTCCCTCCCCCATGCTCTATTAGTAAAGTTCATTGGTCCCCAGTGTGAACTTTGGGGGCATGCTATCTTGGTTTGTCAATGGGACCTTAAGGAGGCAGGAAGGTGCTATGTCTTTCCAGGGAAGGAATTTTAGCAACACATGTGACTTGAGAAGCTGGAATTCAATACTGCCAGCTGCTGTAGAGCCAGGGCTTTAGATCAGCGGTTCTCAACCTGGGGATAATGACCCTTCACAGGGGTCACCTAAGATGCCCCCAAAACACAAATATTTACATTAAAATTCCTAACAGTAGAAAATTATGGTTATGAAGTAGCAATGAAAGTAATTTTATGGTTGGGGGGGGGGGTTGCCACAACATGAGGAACTGTATTAAAGGATCGCAGCTTTAGGAAGGCTGGGAACCAATGTTCCAGATCTTCTTTCTCTTTGTTTGCTTTCTTCTTTCTGGAGTTGAGGCCTCAGGTATATTTAGACAATTGTTGGACCCCACCGAACTGTTGGAGAAGGGTCTTGTGCAGGGTTTTCAGATGCTGGTTTCAGTGCCCTGAGACCTGGTTACTACCCTACCTGAGGCATTCTCTGATTGGCTTTAGTAAAAAGACTGACAGCCTATCACTGTAAGCAGAAGACAGGACTTCCTGGGAGAGAGAAAGGAACTCTGGGAAGAAAGAGGAAAGCCTTTTCGCCAGGAGACACAAGAGGAGACAGATATCACTGTGGGCTCGGAAGGTACAGCCAGCCATGATTAACTTAGGTGAACCAGTTGAGACTCTGCCCAGCTAAGGCCTAAACGCTGCAATATTAAAAGGGCTTAAGGGCCACTTACAGTCTCAAGCCTTTTCACCTGGAGACATAAGCAGCCAGTCTTCACCATCTCCTAAAACAGTCTCTACGGTTGTCCACAACATTGAACCACAGTTTAAGCTCCAACTGTTTTATTAGGAAAAACTTCTTTTGACACCTTGGTCTAGCAACAGTGACACAGGGCCTTCTCAGAAGGGAGCATGGAAAGGTAAAGGCCCCTTGGTGTGTAGGTGACAATTCGTTGCTCTGGAAAAAGGGAAATGAATAAATAGCCTTCCTTCCTTCCTTCCTTCCTTCCTTCCTTCCTTCCTTCCTTCCTTCCTT
>CAJQZJ010032798.1:214963-235660 GCA_907164525.1 Lophiomys imhausi
CTTCCTTCCTTCCTTCCTTCCTTCCTTCCTTCCTTCCTTCCTTCCTTTGTTTCTCCCTCTCTCCCTCCCTCCCTTCCTTTCTCTTTTCCATCTCTGGCCTGACAGAGATCTCTCCCTACTTCTCTAATTTTTTTTTTTTTTTTGGTTGGTTGTTTTTGTTTTTGTCCTGCTATGAAGCCCAGGCTGGCCTCAAACTCATGATCCTCCTGCCTCAGTCTCGAGAGTGCTAACTTACAGGTATGTGCCCCCATATCCCGCTCTTCTTTGCAGTTCTTTTTATTTGTGTTTCAGTGTCCACATTGCTGCAGATCAAGTGGAGATTGGGGTCCTTGCACAGACCTCATGAACCGCTCTTAGCATTGGCCCACACCGGAAGCTCTCTTTGTGACTCTAAAGCCAACAGAGCACTGGAATATTAAAGCTTTTTTTTTTTTCTCAAGATGGCACCAAATTCAGATTTGCTGCAAAATCAGGCAGTAATCTGTGGGATGGTAGGTATGTTTATCAACCACATTTCATTTACACCATGTTCCGTTACATGTATGTTATGTGCTTGATCGAAGACACTAACTGAAACACATTAATATGAATGTAGCGAGGCCTGAGGACAATATACGACATGTATCCCTGATTCCTTCTCTAAATCTGTTAAGTTCTAACTCCTGAATGGGGGTTATGGGTTGGTATTGGACTCTGATGAGGAAAGACCCCAGTGGAAGTCAGAACAGCAGGCCCTGCACAATGACAGTTAAAGTTCCGAGGCAAGGAGGGAAAAGGCATCGTGTACTTCCTGTTACAGTCACAGAGAACACCTGCTGGGGAACCACCTCACATCCAGCCACCTGTATAACTCCGTCTACAAATAAATAAAAATAAAAAATCAGGACCCCAGCCCATCATGTCTTTTGGTGGCCAGAAGCACTTTATTTCTGTTGTGTCTATGTACACATACGTAATACACACACACACACACACACACACGGATATGAACACACATGTTTATGATGAGAACAGAGCTTTTGGAAATCAAACCTAGTTTAGTGGATGGGTCGAAAGAGCAAATCTAGCAAAAGGAAGCTGAGAAGAAACCTCCGAGTGTGGGCCAGCAGCTGCAGAGCTCCTTTTGGCTTGGAGCTGGCTCACTTCATAGATGGAGATGAGCAGGTAGCAGAGGGGGTCCGAAGCCCCCAAATACCTTGTCTCACAGAGGGCTGAGGACATGCTGTTAGCGCATTTTATCTTTTTAAAACATCGAAGAGGGAGCATTCACTCTAGGTTCCCAATAAAGGCATTTTCATTCACTCTATCAATGGCAGCCATAGAGCAGGGGTGGATTTGCTTGTGGGAGGTCTCCATTTGGGACAAAAGGCTGGGAAAACAACAGAAATGAGAAATGGAGAATTTGCTTGCTGCCATGACTAGTTGTAAGTTGTACTTTACTGTTGCAGGATAGTTGATCACACTGCGAACCCCAAGATTATGTACTAGAAAAACCTGTTTCTAGTTGTGTGCCTCAGTCCCAGCACAAACCTTTATAATGTACGAGGTTTCTGTTTATTGTAAACAGGATAAAATAAAGTCAACCATAGGTCAAGAGGCAGAGCCAGCAACCAGTTGACGGAGAGTGAACATAGGAAAAAACCATAGAGAGTGAGAGGAAGTCATGAGGACAGATAGACACACAGGAAGTAGAAAGGAGGGGCACTCAGTTTAAAAGGGTGGAGAAGGAGAACAGGCTTTTCTTTCTGGGACATTGGCTAAGGAGGAAGGTCAGCTGGGTGCTTTCTCTGCCTCTCTGAGCTAGCAGGCTTTCACCCCAACATCTGGCATTGGTAAAATCAAACGTTTGAGATTTTGTTAAAAACAACACTTCTTGCCAAATGGAAGAGTGAGAGATCTAGGTAATGAGAAATGAGGAAACCAGCAGGCTGAGCCAAAAAGAGGAAGAGGCATCCATGGCGGATGAGAAAGTAGTTTAAGGCAATTAATACTTACCCCAGCTTTGTAGACACCTGGGAGAAAGGAAATCAATTGTACTATTCCACAAAAGAAAGAAAGAAAGGGAAAAAACAACAATGAGAAAATCTCTGCAGAGAACAGCTCAGTACTAGCAAAGCCAGGACTCAAATACAAAAGTTCAATACTGGCCTCTTCCTCATTTCCTGCTCATTTCCTTCAATTTGTGAGAATGAGATCTGACAACTGTCAAAATGTATGTGAAATCAGAGGCACTGAAACAGAAGCCATGGCCGACAGGTGCATGAAGGAGATGGGGGTCAAAAATCAGGGTTTCCTCACACCCTGAGAGGGAAGAGTCAAGTCCAACAGCACATTTGTTTAAATGTAGATAGGGAAGACAGTGTGCTCTGCTGTCCGAATGGTAATTATTATTTTCATAATCAACATTCACGGTTGTTTTTAAATGACAGCATGGGCAGTTGGGAATAATGATGAAAGAGAAACAAACTCCGTCAATGTGACCAGAAATTAGCAGGATGTGCCATGGAAAAGCTAGGCAAGGCTCTGTGAGAAGTCAACCTCTATTTCCTTTGTACTTGGTTTGGCTTGAAGGTAAATGTCTGTGTAAGGCTACAACTTGGCTAGGAAAGACACTGCACTTATAAAGGATAAAAATTAGACACTGGGCCGGGCGTTGGTGGCGCACGCCTTTAATCCCAGCACTTGGGAGGCAGAGGGAGGCGGATCTCTGTGAGTTCGAGGCCAGCCTGGTCTACAAAGTGAGTCTAGGACAGCCAGGACTACACACAGAGAAACCCTGTCTTGAAAAACCAAAAAAGAAAAAAAAAAAATTAGACACTGGATGTTGGGGGGGGGGCGACGACGACGACGACGAATGCCTTTAATCCCAGCAGAGGCAGGTGGATCTCTGAGTTTGAAGCCAGCCTGTATTACAGAGTGAGTTCCAAGACAGCTAAGGCTACACAGAAAGACCCTGTCTTGGAAAACAAAAATAAAAAATAAATTAGACACCAGAACATGGCACGGAGGTCCACATTTGTAATCCCAGCATTCAGGAAGCTGAGACAGGGGGACCAAGACTCTGAGGACAGCCATATGGTGAGTATGAGGCCAGTTTATTATCCAGAGAAAGACCCTGTCTGTAAATAAGAGAGAAAAACATTTGAGAATGAGACAAAGCTATATTCCTTTGGGGTAGCACTCAGTGAAATAGTACCTGGTTACTTACTCTGAACAAGAGAAAGAATGGAGCTGGCCCCTGCCCTTCACGTGCACATCTTTGGACTGCTGCCCTGTTCTTCCACGGTAGATATACTGCCTCATAAACAGTAAGACAAGGGGATGTCCGCTCTTCTGAGATATGGCACATTCTTTCCATTTGGAAAGTTTCCCACACATTGTTTCCTCAGACATTTTTAGATACATTATTAGTCTCAGTTGGTGCTCTGTGTTCCCTGATGTCACAACTCAAAGTATTGAAAAGCCACTGTTTCCCCTTTCTTGTAGTCAACACTGCCCTGCTGACCTTTACAGGAATGGTTGTCCTTCAGGTGGCCAGGCACTGTCAGAAGACCAGAGACCCTCACAGTCAACAATGGAGCAAGCAATCTGCCTTGTGACCCAAAGTTAAACATGTTGTTCTGGACCTAAAGGGACTCCAGGTACAGCTTTTCCCATGTTTGCTGGGAGGAGCCTTGCTGGTGTGTTTCAGAAGCAGAAAGCTATTATAATCTGCTCCCAAAAGGCACTTTTAGGTCTCAAAAAGGAACTTATAATGTCTACAGCTTAAAACACACTTCCCAGTAGCTAACAAAACAAAAAACAAAAAGCAACAACAACAAAAAAACAGCCTTGGAAATGTCTCAGGTATTAAGTCAAACCTTCTCCTCCCGCGAGGGTCAGTGCCTACTGTTCTGAGGGAAACTTCACCTCGCTGTCCTGCTGAGTCTCTCAGTGAATGAATCCTCCAAGAACTTGAGATTTGGCTCGGAAAACTGTTGTGTAGAAAGTGCCAGCTATCCTACAAGGGAAGTGATCACTTTCTGTTTCAGAAATTGTAAACCACAAGCGTAGGACAGCCAGAGGGGTTTCTGCCAGAAGCTTTTCCTACAGGCCATGGAGCCATCCTACATCAGAGGATTTTGATCCCTAAGTCCGCCCAGGAGAACCTCTGTGGCACACAGCAGGGAAGCATGCAGCTCACCACCAGAAAGGCTCTGAGCAGACTCCATCTCGGACATTCTCTCCATCCAGTCTCAGTAAACTCATGCCACTGTCACAAAAACATGGTCTCCAAGCACTGTGACCACACTCCACTTGCTGTCTTGCTCCTAGTGCAGGGTATTTCTTAAGAAAGGGAACCTAGCCCTGGTCCAGCCACCAACTGCTGCGAGGCATTTCAGGAGAAAGGGAGCCATCGTGCCCAACAGGATGCATACCTTGATCTCATCGGCCTGTGTGTGGATCAACAACATCCTCAACAAATGTCAAAGCGCTTTGTATTTTAAAAGGTCCTTATGAACAACTAGTTGTACTGAGGTATCTACTTTTAATTTAGGAGGTACTTCATCCAATCTTATTCAGTAAGTATTCCCGGAGCGTCTGGCTTGTATGCAACGGTCCCACATACTATTAACTATTATTATACTATTAGACCAGAACCCAGGCATGTTGGCTACAGGTCCTGCCATGCCTTATATCCCCATTATCTTGGCAGTGACTATCTGTTTTTCCTCTATGGTCTAATACCTTCTCAACTTGATCAGCAAATACTCATCACTTCACAGAGGCAAGGTGGGAGGATATTTTCTCAAACTGGCCTAGTAGGAGTTGAGGGTACTGAGGAGGCAGGAGGGACAGGAGTCACTTCCTTAAAGCCAGGAAATAAAGCCAATATTGTGGTCGAACTCAGGAGGAGTACAAATTCAGGGTCAACTAGGGCTACCTAACCAGTTCCAGCCTGCTCATGAACACACATGGGTATATACACACACACACACACACACACACACACACACACACACACACACACACCCCAAAAACCAATAAATAAATTGCTTAAGAGCCAAGTGCAGAAAGCTTAGCTTGGGGGCTTTCTTCCTCAGAATGAAGTCTAGCTCCAACTGCTTTTAGGCAAGGAAGTTTTCCATCTGAAATAAAATTAGTTACTTTGAATAAAAATGCATTATTTTCAGTGTTTTATTACATGATCACAAAATAATGATCTAAAAGTTTGTCTGGGTAAGGAGTCCTTGGCCTGATCTAACTATCAGCGATTTGCTGGAATTAATGTAGCCTCTGCAGGATGGGATAAAGGCTTTTCTTCTATTCCATTTTCTCTCTTTGATACTGATGAGCTCTCTCCCCAACTGGAGGGCTGCTAGGCATATCAAGCTGTGCTCTTGCAGCCTTGCTGTGGATTAGGAGGTAAATGGACCCAGCAAAATTATTTCTGCAATAATTTGACCTCTCTGAACAGACTAATGGGAAGAAGTACAGTTTAGATCTACTGAGAAGGTCAGTAAGTGGTCTCAGATGATCCCAAGCTTTCTCTTGCCTCTAGAGGTAAAATCTTTTCTCAGCAATTTGGGACATATTATGTCATCTGCCTGAGAATCTGCCAGGCAGAGAGCAGTCTGCAATAGAAACATCAGATTTCTTACCTAAGATGCAAATAGGAAAACACAAGACCTGAATTCAGTTGTGCTCAGCTTTCTCCCACTCCACGATAACGTTTACATAGAGACTCTGTTTGTTTCTTTAGTCCTGGCTTCTGACAGCAACCATTTAAAAGAAAGAGTCATCCAGCAATTATTAATTTTGCATGGAATCAACTCAGCTTTCATTCGAGATGCAGTTACATGAAAACAGCCTGTGTTAATTTCATCCCTCTGGGGTTGCTTGGCAACAAGGCCTTGTTCCAGACCATCTCTTCTTGGCCTAGAGTGATCTCTTTGGGGTGTCACTCAAGCTAAGGCAATCATCACCCTATTGCTGCTACTCTTGAATGTGTCTCTGTGGTTGGGGTAGTCCAGGGCATTGGAAGCTCTGCTTCAGTCATGTTGGCTGAGGACTGTGTGCACCTGGCTATGTCAATACAGAGACTGAACTGAGCCTGGAGGATCTGGAATTTGCACAGTTCCTGTTTGACAGGAAAGAGAGAAAGCCTAAGAAATGGCTAAGGGAAACGGGGAATAGGTGGAATAGAACTAAAGTAAAATAGAATACATTCTTATTTGCAAGTGCTCTAAGCAAGTGCTCTACCTCTGAGCTATGTCCCCAGCAGGATATACTTCTAACTAATCAACAGAAGGTTCAGTATTCACAAGATCCTGGTTTCTAGATGTGTGCAAAAAGGGAATTAAAACTTTTTTTTTTTACTAGATGTGGTGGCCCATGCCTTTAATCACAGTACTCAGGAGTTAGAGGCAGGTAGATTTCTGGGAGTTTAAGCCCAGTCCAGGCTACATAGCAAGACCCTGAGGCTGGAGAGATCAATTAAGAACACTTGTAGCTCTGACAGAGGACCTGGGTTCAATTCTCAGCACCCACTTGATGACTCACAACCATCTGTAACTCCAGTTCCAGGGGATCTGATGCCCTCTTCTGAACTTGATGAACACTGGGCATACATTTAGTACACATACACACATGCAAGCAAAACATTCCTGTGCATAAAAGTAAAAATTGTTTTAAAATATTCAAAAAATAAGATGAAAATATTTTATGTTTTCATAAAGGAAAGTATAGGTGGCTAGCCATAACTGTGAGGCTGAGTGATAAAGGCCAGAAGCTAGAGTAAGAGTTTTCACCTGTTCTTCCTAATATTGTTTTGCTTTAGAAGCCAATTTAAAAAAAAAAAGTTACTTAATATAAAAGTTTTAAAAATAAACATAAAAAAAGTTTGCAAGCCAATGCAAGTTCTTAACATCTGGGGCTTACAACGGTCACCTGAAGGGCATGTGTATGTGGGGAGAGGGGTTGAATTATTTCAAAATTAAAAGTTAAAAGATATTTTCAGTATTAACAACCCAAATGGATTTTGTAAAATTCCCTGTGCTGTCTAAACATTCTTGCTGTTGGTGGTAAAGGAAGTCAGTTTGGCTGTTTTGGACATTTTGAGTGACTTGGTGGATGAACATCATGAGCTACAGAAAATGCCTTAGGCTAAGAGCATTACCTTCACGGAACCACAGTGGGCTCTATCTCTGTCCCACGCGGCTTCAGCTGTGGTTCCTAAAGATAACAAAATACACTTGGCAGCCTCCCCAGGGAACCCTGAGTATAGAACTCTGATAAAAAACACCACTCTTCAGAACTGAAGAGGAGCAGTCTCACCTTTCTGGGTCATCTCTCAGCATGGCTTCCAAATCCCTGCAGCAGTGCCCTTTCCTCCTCTGTCTCCCTCCTTTAGATTTAACTCCTGGAGCCTCATTATCACCATCTATAGCTCCTCTGGTACATACTTTTTTCTTAGGTTTTATTTGAAAAGAATTATACACACACACGCACACGCACACGCACACGCACACGCACACGCACACGCACACGCACACACACCTAATTACAAGCAAAAGTACCTTGGTTCCTTTTTGCATTCCATCCTGGAATTCTTCGACTTTTCAAAGCACTTTAACTTTGCATATATTAACATTTTCTTAGCTGGGCGTGGTGGCGCACACCTTTCATCCCAGCACTCAGGAGGCAGAGGCAGGCAGAGCTCTGTGAGTTCGAGGCCAGCCTGGTCTACATAGCAAGGTGCAGGACAGCCATGACTGCACAGAGAGACCTTGTTTCAAAAAACAAAACAGCAACAACAATGAAAAGATTTTCTTAGGGCTAAGGTAAAGTACTTACAAAACATTAGGACCTCAATTTAGATCCCAGAACTCAGGGAAAGCTGGATGGGATAGTGTTATGTCTGAAACGACAGCATTCTAGACAGGAGACTCCCCTGAAGTCTGTGGGCCAGCTAGCCTGGTGACTGGTGACTGGTGTCTGTTGTGGGGTACAGGAAGCAACTCTGCCTCCAACAACATGGAAAGTGAGACCAACACTTGGGGCTGACCTCTGACCTCCACATGTATACCTGCATGAGCACACACGTACATGAATACATCCTTTTAAAAATTACTTGGGGGGGGGGGCTGGGCAGTAGTGGTGCACAATTTTCCCAGCACTTGGGAGACAGAAGCAGGTAGATCTCTGAGTTCGAGACCAGACTGTTCTACAGAGTGAGTTCCAGGACAGCCTGCCGCAAAAACAAAACAAAACAAAACAAAAAAAAACAACCACATAAATTTAAATTGTTTTTTAAAACAAAAAAAGTAGTTTTTCCTTGTAATATGAAGTTCCATGGGCCTTGGAAAATGTTTAATATCTCATATTCAGTGTCAAGTGTCACACAGACTAGTTTCCCTGCTCTGAAAACATGCACCGGTCGCCTGTTCAAGCCCCAACCTCTGGGGGCTACTACTGTGCCTGTGTTGATAACTTCACCTTTGCAGATTTTGTCTTCTTGGCCTCATACAGAATCTGGCATTTTGCACACCAAATTCCCTCACTTAGCTGTATGTATTGAACACTCATTTGTCCGTTGAACAGTTCTCTCTCTCTCTCTCTCTCTCTCTCTCTCTTGTAATTTTCACTATCAGTTTCTTTAATGGTTGATTAAATATTCATAAAATAAACACAAAGGAAGTCACTGCCTCTTTATTAGTGACCCGTCTGACTTCTAATTAAGCAGAACATGAAAACTTTATCTTTTCAGGGTCCTTACCACTGTCAAGAACACCCAGGCCTGAACAGGTTTTCCTAAACTACAGTAAGAAGTGAGTGTACAGCTCAGTCAGCCCCTCTTACTTCCTAGGTAAAGTAAAATAAAAAGGCAGCGATTTCTCTCAGAAACTTGCAAAGTACAGTCCGCATATACATATGGCTTTGAGAATGATTTAATACATTAGCCTCAAGATTAAAACTATATTCTGAGATTGTTATTTTAAATTCAAAGAAACAAATCCTTGTAAGGCCAAAAGAACCTCCGGGCTATGAGGTTTGTTTATCCCTTTTTTTTGTTTAAACAAAGACGTACCACAATGTTTCAATAAGGAAGACAAATAACATGAACGTGAGAACTGGCATTTGCATGGAACCGTGTTACAACCCAGTGGATCAATTGGACAGAAGTGGCAGTCAAGTCGTTGTAGTTAAACCGCCAGCCAACATCTTGAGAAGTTGGTTTGCAGCCTCAGAAATGGTGAGGTTTGATGGGGTGATGTTATGCAATCTAAATGTTAAATAACCTGCTCCCAGAAGCTTGCTTGCTGTACTTCAAGTAATGTTGTGTTACCTTGCTTATCTCTGATTGGTTAGTAAATGCTGAGGCCTGAGATTGGACAAAGCCCGAGGTAGGCGGGACTAAGGTGCTGGGACTTCTGAAGCAGAGAGGTTCATGGGAAGAAGACCAGAAGAAGCCTCGAGAAGAAGTAGAAGAAGCTTCCAGAAGAAGGAGAAACAGCCTCCAGAAGAAAGAAGAAGCCAGGAGGAGCAGGAAGGAGGACACACACCATGGGTTTGAGAAAAGAACCTCATTCGACATGGCCTGGAACATAAGCATAGCAAGGAGAGTAACAGTCCAAGGGGACGCATGTATATTATATGGGGTCATATTTGGGGAATGGAATTAAGGGCTAGCTTAGATGGGCTAAGATTGTTCAGTTCAGGCCAAGGCTTGTTAAAATCCATCAGGTGTCTCTGTGTGCTCATTTATAGTAGTGGGTCAAGGATTAACACCACCAACCAATTAAATGTAATCTAAATACTGGTAAATAATGCATTACTTCTACAGAGGTTTGTTTTGTTTTCTGTTCTGTTTTGTTTTTCTTCGAGACAGGGTTTCTCTATGTAACCTTGGCTGTCCCGGACTCACTTTGTAGACCAGGCTGGCCTTGAACTCACAGAGATCTACCTGCCTCTGCCTCCCAAGTACTGGGATTAAAGGCAGGAGTGACAACTTTGGGACCTCCAACCACTGCGGTGCACATCTCTTATTCCAGAGGCCTCTGTGTCAACAGCGTGCACTGTCTCTCTACATGAAAGTTTACCACAGTTGTTACTCTGATGGTCTCTAGCAGAATTTTGTGTCAGCTGGATAGCAATCCGAGCTGTGGCAGCAGGGACAGTGTGGCCCCAGTTCGACATGTATGCTGGAGGCACCCTCACGTGCAAGGTCTGTGACTAGACACCACGCACAAACTGGCACCGAGAACATGGGACTCACAGTAGGAGAAGTAGCCTAGGGTCACCAGCTCCGGGCTGCTGCCCTTGAGCTTTTCTGTTTTCTTCCTCTTCTCCTTGAGGTCCTCTTGAGTCATTTTCTACACTGTTCATTTTTTTTTTCCTTGTCGTTACAGAAATCCATGATGTGTGAGCACCAGAATTTATGTTTCTGTTCTCTTGGTGAAGACATCGGGTTGCTTCTACATTTTAGCAACTACGGGAGGGAAAGCTGCTATAAAATTCATGCACAGATTTTTGTATAACTACAGGTTTTTATTAGGAGTGCAATTGCTTGGTCGTATATGATAGTGAATGTTTCAGTTTGTAAGAAATTACAATTTGCTTTTCAGAGCAGCTGTAACATGCGTTACACTCAGCATAAGTCCTTATCCTTGCTAGTACTCTGATCGTCACCAATTCTGTCTTTTTTTTTTAAGATTTATTTATTTATTTTACATAGTTGAAAACTCTATCTGCATGTACCCCTTCATGCCAGAAGAGGTCATCAGATTCCAGTATAGATGGTTGTGAGCCACCATGTGGTTGCTGGGAATTGAACTCTGAACCTCTGGAAGAGCAAACAGTGCTCTTAACGGTTGAGCCATCTCTCTAGCCCCACCAGTTCTGTTTTGACTTCATTTTGAAAAGCTATATGCATTTTAAAAGCAATAGAGACCAGTAAAGTCAATTTGAGTTTTGTTTAAGTAAATCTGCTTCAACAAGTAAGGTAAATGCCAGGAACAAAAGTCCCCAAAGCAATCACCTTAGAAAGAGAACCACCCCTTGGCCCAGTGGCGACACATCAGAGCAGAAGCCAGTGTCAAGGTAAAACCACTCACCTAGAGGCTGGAAATCAAAAGAGAGGAAGAGGAGGCCACCCTCAGTGACCTAAAGCTTCCCAGTAGGCTCGGCTGCTTACAGTTTCAACACCCTCCTCAGACCTTCCTGGGGTGCAACCTCCAATACACAGGCCTTCTCGGAGGTCGGGACAGGGAAACCCATGTAAAGTCCAAGTTACAGAAAGCCAGTAACTACTAGCATCTACTATACACCTGGTTCAAGTTACACCCTTAGAATGTGGGGGAGCCACTCTCCTGCTTGTGAGGACTGGGGAGACAAGCACGTGACAGGAAGCCAGCTCCTCCAATGTCAGCCCCCCCCAGAACTCTGCTAACATCATGAGCTGATATACGTGATGGCTGAGTCCTGAACACCTAACAGGTGCTCAGGCACAGCTTTGGCATGGACCACCCAGCTCAGGAGGAGAAAGCCAACCCTCTGAAAGGGTAAAGAAGGGAACGGCTGCCTGGACCAATGGAGGCTCAATCAGCTGTTTGAAGGGAAAAGGAACAACATTTACTTACTGTCTGAATCTCCAATAAGTTCAGATTAGGTGTGCATTTCACAAAGAGGTAGGATGAGGCTGGAGGATTTCTGCCTGTAGGGAGCAAAACCAGATTAATTTTGAACCTTAAAAAGCACTTTACCCCTTCCCGGTGGATTCTGCTAACAAAGACAACTGTCAGCAAATGAAACCTTGCACCCTAGACTAAAGTTAGACCAAGATCAAGAAAATACAAGGCTAGAGTTGAACATGGGCAAAAGTGCGTTCCTGTGAAATTAACGGGAATGGGTTTCTAGCTCTAAGGAGTAGAAGGGCTTATATCAAAAGAATTCAGTGTAAAATGCAAACAAACAAACAAAAAACTCTTCCTACAAAGGTCAGTTTTGTCTGGAACAGTACAGGACTCTGTGCTCAGGACGTCACAGAGCAATCACGCTTTCAGGAAACTTTCTGTCCTCCAAATACCCTTCTCCACCCAGTCCTGCCTGCTCTTCATCCCAGGGGATATGTATTGTCCTTATTCCAGTTGGACTTTTAAAAAGTATTTATTTGTACTGCACCCTACTTCAAAAAAGCTTTGAAGGAAAAATTAAAACTAAAATAGCTTCCTCGTTAAGCATGACAACAAAAATGAAAAGAAGTTTAAAGGAACGGAAAAATAGATAGGAACAAATAAGCGTTTGCTCTAAAGAGAACTTTTAAGCATCCAACCTAGAAAGACCACAACACTCCATAGGCAGCATTTGACTTTTTCCATGCGATGCTGTCAAAGTTGCTTGTATACTCCCATATTTCCATTTCACAATCTTGCTTTCCAATTACTGAGCTCTTGCTGGCTTACCCACTTAACAAACATTTGAAAAGGGCTTTTCCAGTCTTCTGGCTCCATATGGGCTGGACTTTTATCAAAAATCTAAGGTGAAGCTGTAATCTCCAGTGTGATGGTGTTTGAAGGTGGGTCCCATGGAAAATAAAGGTGAGAAGAGGGAGAGACAGCATGTGGGGGACCTCTCCTCCCGAGGGAGGACCACAAGAAAAACACCACCTGCAAAACAAGAAGAGCCTTTTCCTAGAGTTGAAAAGCTGGTACTTTCTTGATATCAAAACTGTGATAAACAACTATGTATTGTGTAAGCTTCTTAGTTTGTGACACATTGTCACATCATCTGCAGCTAAGACTGCAGAACCAAGCAAGGAATAAACACACTTTGAGTCACTCTTGTTAACACATGGTATCTGAGGGCCTTGTCTCTCTTGTGCACTGCCATTTGGAATGCAGTGGAGATTGAAGTATTGACCTAAATTTGTTGAGTGCTGTGCTGGTTTGGCCCCAGAGTCTTTTATATCTGAATGCTTAGTCACCGGGCAGTGGAACTCTTTGATAGGATTAGAAGGATGAGGGGGCGTGGCCTTGTTGGAGGAAGTGTGACGGGGTGGGAGGAGGGTGCACTTTGAGGTTTCAAAATCCATTGCCAGGTGCAGCCTCTGTCTCTGTCTGCCTTCTCTCTCTCTCTTTCTCCCTCCTTCCCCCTCCCTCTCAGCCTGAAGATCAGGATGTAGCTCTCAGCTACTGTTTCAGCATCATGCATGCTGCCATGATCCTATCCATAATGATAACGGATTAAACCTCTGAAACTGTAAGCAAGTCCCAATTTTTTTTTGTTTTTTCGAGACAGTTTCTCTACGTAGCCTTGGATGTCCTGGACTCGCTTTGTAGACCAGGTTAGCCTTGACTCACAGATATCCACCTGCCTCTGCCTCCCAAGTGCTGGGATTAAAGGTGTATGCCACCACACCCAGCCCAGATAAATTTTTTAAAAATAAGAATTGCCTTGGTCATGGTGTCTCGTCATAGCAATAGAACAGTGACTAAGAAGTTGGTACCAGATGTTGGATATTGTTGTGACAGGTCTGACCATGCTACTAGTTGGCAGAATATAGATTCTGGGACTTTGAACTAGAAAAACAGTTCAGTGCTTTAAGTGAGGTTTAAATGGGCTCTCCTAGCAGAAGCATGGAGTGAGATGCTTGTGGTACTGAGAGTGCTGTACAATAAGATTGCATGGCTTGTGACGTTTCACAGGGGACAAATGTGGCTGGTCAGAGGACATCTTATGGGAGATGTTTCTCTCCTTCTACCAAGTGGGTCCTGAGGATTGAATGTAGGGGTTAGATAAATTAGATTTAGAAAATATATAGGGGTTTCTGATACTGTCTCTTAATTCGGGGCATGAACAGCATTATCAGCATGAAGTCAGGAAAAACAGGAAAGACTTAATAGACTGAAAAACAAGGTTGAAGTCAGGAAAAACAGGAAAGACTCAATAGACTGAAAAACAAGGTTGAAGTCAGGAAAAACAGGAAAGACTCAATAGACTTGAAGAAACAAAGTATCTGGCCTGACATTGTTTTCAGCTGCTAAGTGGGCGGAGCCAAAATTAAGCTGAAACAGAGTTCCTCCTATCTAAGGACAGTGCATGGAGCCCAGAAAGAGAAGAGGCCCCTGATGCTAGAGAGCTCCAAGAGTCCTGCTGAAAAAAGTGCTGGCCATCATTTGATGGCCAGATTTCCCTGAAGCAGAAAGAAGCTGGTGAGCAAAGAAAGCCTGAGCAAGACACCAAAAGGCCAAGGACTAAACCCTGTGGCTCAGCTTTTGCCTAGAGGGGTTTGATCTGTCCGAACAGTGGCCTAAAAGAAATTGTGCCTGGCTTTAAGGACTGAGGCAGAGCAGCTGAGTTCCTGATTCAAAAGAAGTAAGTTGGCCTGCAGACGGCTGGGGTCTCCCACAGAGAAGAAAGCATGAAGCCTTATTTAAGGTGAGACTGCAATAACCAACTTACCCTGACGAACCTGCATCTGAGAGATCCAGAAAAAGGACTGCTAAGTGCCTTAAAGAATCTACAACAAAGCTGTGTTCCTGACGACTGAGGACCTGCCCCAGAGACTGTATCATTCTAAAAGGTTATGAAAGTAGTTGTTATAATTATCAATAGGTTTAGTGGATAGGTTAAAGGGTTGTAGGAATTTATAGGATTAATAGTTAAGAAATTGTTGGTGTTTGTTATAAGTGAATTTCGTAATAAATAAATAAGTGTTAAATAATAATTTAAAAGCTCGGTTACAATTGAACTTAGCGGCAAGCAGCTTTACCTGCCGAGCCATCGCGTGAGCCCAGAATTACTTCTATGCAGATCTATAATGAAAAGGATAAAGCTGGACAAAGAGGAGGAAAGTATAACTCCTGGTACTCAAGGAGATAAAAAGTTAAAAACAAACAAACAAACAAAAAACCCGATGCTAAATGGGATAAAGGGAATGGTGACCTCAGGGCAATACCCAATCCAGCCAAAGTTCCAACTTGTGAAAAAGATTTAAAGAAAAGTTTAAGCAATGAAGGAAACCATCAACAGCAGAAAGATGATGATGACTCAAATATAATTGAAAGAAGAGGTCATGCTCCAGCCCCTGAAAGCAGGAAACTTGGCAGCTTCAGCCTTTGGTTTTGGCTTTAGAGTCAAGGATACAAGAAAGGGGTTGTAGAATCTCCCTCTGAGGCTAAGGAAAGCCACTGAGGCATTCATGTGTCAGGGGTGTCCCTGCATGGTGGCCCAGAGAAGCCATGGTGTGAAGCTGTGAAGGTGAAACCTGGATTTCACTGGAGTCTCAAGATGCTGGAGATGCCACAGTCATGGGATACCTGTCAAGGAGAACTGCTGAGAGGATATAGAACCAGCCCAAGAGGGAGAAGTGTGTTGTAGTCAACAAAGCTGAAAGGAGTGGTAGATATCAGGAGCGCTTTGACATCAGACATGGGGATGCAGAGTTTGGCGTTTGCCCGGTTGATTTTGCTTTTTGATTTTCCTCACTATACTTCCTTTCCTCCCTTTTGGAATGGAAAGGGAGTGCATCCTGTGCCATGATATGTTGGAAGTTTGTGATCTTCTTTTTGATTTTGGTTTTATAGGGAAGCACAGTTAAGAGATTGCATGTATTTCAGAAGAGACTTTGAACTCTGGACTTTTAAACATTGTTGAGACAGTTGGGGACTTTTGCAGATAGACTAAATGCATTTTGGCATTGTGATATGCCTACAAACCTATGGGAGTGTGGTGGTTTGAATAAGAATGGCCTCCAGAAGCTCATATGTTTCAGTGCTTAGTCACCAGGGAGTGGAACTCTTTATAGGGTGAGATGGCTCCTCTTGGTTGTCAGCTTGACTGCATCTGGAATGAACTACAATGGAGGGCACACCTGTGAGAGATTCTCTTTGCTTGCTTCGAAGTGAGTGAATTCACTTCTAATCCAGACCTTTGAGGTAGGAAGACACACCTTTAATCTGGGCCACACCTTCTGCTGGGAGCCTATATAAGGACATGGAGAAGGAAGCTCTCTTGCTCTTAGCCTGCTTGCTCTCCCGTCACTAACAAGTCCACTCCTTTGCTGGCATTGGAGCCTACCTCTTTGAACTTCCAGCATATACAGAAGACCAGCTGAGACTATCCAGCCTTGTGGGATTGAGCACCTGCTGGATTCTTGCATTTTCCTTTCCCAGCCAGATGTTGTTGGACTTTAGCTCACGGTCCATAGTCCCTTGGCCATGTTAGGCCTATGGCAAGGCAGCGACATGAGCAGTGTTTACAGAGGAAACCTCCTCACTTCATGGTGATTGGGAAGTGAAAGTGGACAAAGCATAGAGGTCACCTCTGCCCTTGAAGGCCAATGACCCAGTTTCTCTAAGGAGGTCTACCTCATAAAGTTTCTGCTGCCTTCCAGAAGCACCATCATCTGAGAGCCTGAGCCTGTAGGGACATTTCAACTTATAACACAAAGTCATGAGGGGATAAGTAGTCCTTCATCCAGCCTGGCGAGTGTCCTTCCTAAAGCTGCGGCTCTTTAATACCGTTCAGGCTGTGGTGACCCCAACCATAAAATTATTTTCATTGCTCCTCCGTAACTCTAATTTTCTACTGTTCTCAATCATAATGTAAATATCGGATATGCAGGATATCTGTCATGTGACCCACACGCTGAAAGCCGCTGTATGAAGAGACAGAGAGAACTCTGTGCAAGGAAGGGGGCAGGTTTCAGAGTTCCACCACTATGTGCTAAGGAATGCCAAGGCTGTTCACGGCACCAGCCCAGAGAAAGGAATGGAACAGATTCTCCTCAAAACCTTGGAGATAGTGCAGCCTTCCCCACAGCCTGATAAGTATGAGACAACAAATGTCTGTTGTCTCAAGGTGCCAATTTGTGGTGGTTTGTCACAACAGCCCAAGTGAACTAGAATATTAAATGAAAGATCCCAGACACAAAAGGCCGTGGCCTGTACGCCCCATCTCTACCAGAGGATGGAATGGTAAAGCAGAAACAGAGAAGACCCAGTGGTGTCTGGGGCAGGAGGAGGGAACGACTGCAAGGAGAAGGGAGGTTTGGGTCATGACAGCATGCACTGGGGCTGGGCTGTGGTGACGCAAGTACACATGATGACCGTTCATATAACCAGACTGGGGCTGGCACTCACAGGCACTCACACGAGCGAGGCCTCGGGTGCAATCCCTAATACTAGTGGAAGTTAGCAAGTAAGTCTGTAAACTGACCAGGGGTGACTTTTTATTCTATATAGATTATGCTGCAATAAATCTGACCCTTCCTCCACATCCAAAAACCAAAACCAAAGAAATACTCTTCTGCTTTATGTCCAAATGCAAAGGCAGCAGCTGACTTCTCACATAAGTGACCATGACTGTGTCATTTGAAATAAGTTGCAGGCATCAGGGCAGTTTATCCCGAAACATTTCAATATACACTCTTAGGAATAATATTTTTGGGGGGTTAGAGAGATGACTCAGCAGTTGGGAGCACTGGCTTCTCTTCCAGAGATCCTGGGTTCTCAGCAACCACGTGGTGACTCACAACCATCTATAATGAGATCAGATACCCCTTTTGGCATGTAGGCATACATGTGCAAACAGAACACTAATAGATAAAACACATAAAAATATTTTTCTTCATATCTAAGAAGAGCAACAATAACACCAGATACTAATTCCACCTACTCAAAATGTTTTGGTTTGGTTTTGCTTTTTTTTTTTTTTTTTTTTGTAGTTGCCTCCTTCTAACCAGGTTTTTTGTTTGTTTGGTTTGGTTTGGTTTGGGTTTTTTTGTTTTGTTTTGTTTTTTGAGACCGGGTTTCTCTATGTAACAGAACCCTGGCTGTCCTGGACTCACTTGTTTGTTTTTAGAGACAGGGTTTTTCTGTGTAGCCCTGGCTGTCCTGGACTTGCTTTGTAAACCAGGCTAGCCTCAAACTCAGAGATCCGCCTGCCTCTGCCTCCCAAGCGCTGGGATTAAAGATGTGCGCCACCATGCTCGACTCTAACCAGCTTTTAATCAAGGATCATAAGATGCATTTGAAGCTGAGGGCAGTGCATAAGTGCAGCCCCAGCACTTGAAAGAAAGGTGAAGGTGTGATAACATGAGTTCAGAAGCATTGTGTGTGAGGAGACATTATCTGAAAACCCAGAAGCAAACAAAAATATATTTGGTTGTTAGGTCTCTTCAATTTTTTATTCTAGATCAGTGGTTCTCAGCCTTCCTAATGCTTTGACTCTAATACAGTTCCTCATGTTGTGGAGACTCCAGCCAAAAAATTATTTTCGCTGTTACTTCATAACTGTATTTTTGCTGTATTATGAATCCTAATGTAAATACCTGTTGATGGCCTTAGATGACCCCTATGAAAGGGTCATGACCCACAGGTTAAGAAATGTTGATCTAGAATGATCTTTGTATCTTTTTCCTTACATCATCGTTGGTCTAAAACAGTTGTCTTAATGCCCAATACTCTGCATTTGTCTGAAGTTCTTCATGGTGTTATCAAATGTTTCCTCTACTCTTAGGTTCCCTGTAAGACAGGTGTTAGGACTAAAGGCTTGATTTGATTCAAGGTAAACACTTTGGACAAGAACTATTCACAAGTACTAGAGACTTTATCAGAGTTTATTTCCATCATCTTGTTGTCTTCCTATGGACCATTTTCCCACTCTTTCCTCTTTCATTGCAGAAAGACCTTGTTTATCTGTGCAAATAAACCTTGCAGGCAGCCTGGTATGTCAGCTAGATACGGAGACCTCAAACATCAATAAGACACTTCCTGTCCTAAAGAAGAAGAGTGGATAAAATAGCACCCAATAAATACTTAGTAACTGCTGTAAGGAACCAATCAAGGCAAGCATGGTCCTTGCCTCTAATGAATTTAGACAGACGTTCTTTAAACTAAGAACATCTAGAAATAGCTTGTAATACATTGTCCTGGCTAGTCTGATACCAACTTGACACACCCTAGAGTCACCTGAGAGGAGGGAACCTCGATTGAGAAATTGCGTCAGTAAGACCCAGTATAGGCAAGCCTGTAGGATGTTTTTTTTTTTTTTTTTTAATTAGTGATTAATGTGGATGTGGCCACCTCTGGGTTCTATAAGAAAGCAGACAGAGCAAGCCAGTAAGCAGCACCCCTCCATGAGCTCTGCATCAGCTCCTGCTTCGGGGTTTCTGTCTTGGTTGTGCGTCTGCCTTGTCTTCCCTCTGTGGACCGTGAGTTAGTATGTGTAAGCCAAGCAAATCCTTTCCTCCATACGTTGTTTTTGGTCATGGTGTTTCATTGCAGGAAAATATAGTAACCTGAACTAAGGCATACATGTTATTAAAAAATAGCTTGAGTGATTGCATAACAGGAAGCCTGAACCGAAGGTTTTGCCATGAGGACTGAAGGATGGATGGGTAGGAGTCACAGAGGTGACAGGAAGTGGAGTGGAAGAGTAGAGGGAAGTAGAGCAGCTGGAGAAGGGGTAAACGAGCTTGCTGAAGGACAAGATTGCTTTCAGTCCTCTGGAGCAAAGCCCAGGAGGAAGTAGCCTATGTGTTGGGCCTGGAGAGGCCGCTTCCCTAAGAACCATGGGTAAGCTGGAGCTTGAAGAGTAGTCAGCAAAAGGGTTGAACTCAGGGAAAATGGGGACACCCACAGCCTAGGAGAGAGTTGCCAGAATTAAATCTGTGTAGGAATTATGTCTGAGAAAATGATGGCACATTCTTGACAACAATTTTAATCGAACATCTAACTTCTGGTTTACTGAGGATAGAGGAATGTTGAATCATACTGATTTGATGAAAAACCGTTCCCACGGGCTCATAATATATAGCTCAAAGGGAGAGAGAACTTGCCTACATGGACGAGGCCCTGGGCTTGGTACACATTTCCAAGCTCTAACTAGAGAATTTACTTAGAATCCTCGTCTGACAAAACCAGGTGAGAGGAACTATAGATCCTGCAAGACATGGAGGTGCACTCTTTAATCTCAGCACTAGGTGGGCAGGGGTGGGAGGATCTCAGTGAATTCAAGGCCAGTCTGGTCTACATAGTTTCAGGGCAGCCTGGAGTACATACAGAGACCTGTCTCAACCCACCCCCCAAATCCCCGGGCCCCTAAAAAAGAACTGTGGGTTCTTAAGAGTGTTACCCCATTCCACTTTCCTGAATATTCAGGTTAAACTGAGTGGTTCAAACCAATTCCCCACTAAAATAAATAGCCTTACTATGCAGTTGCTTGTAAGAGTAATTATTAGAATAAAAAAACAAAACAAAGCCTTTCCCTAAGCCTTAAGAGACAAGCGTCAAAACCTAATCCCAACTTTCTGACTCTGCAGTACTTGTTTGCAGTGCCAAGCCAGCACAGCACAGCATGGTGCCACCCTGGTGGTCACAGCGGTGCTGTGTAACACACAGTAAGAGAAAGCTTTTGGTAACAAAGTCAAACAAAGGAACAGAATGCACTCTTTAATCTCCATAAGGCACAGGAGAGACGTCAGCAGGAGCTTAACTGGCCCAGTATGAATGGTCTGGTTATTTTTAGATACTTGAAGGAGGCCTTAGTGGCCGGATTGTTTCATCTCCATCTTTATCATCCCCCTCCCCCCCCCACCAAATCAGGAAAGCAGTTGTGCTAGAACAAGAAATCAAACCTTCTAGGACCCCTGGGAGAAGGCACCTGGACACACACACACACACACACACACACACACACACACACACACACACA
>CAJQZJ010032798.1:236493-256252 GCA_907164525.1 Lophiomys imhausi
CAACTGTATCAACAACTGTATCAACAACTGTATCAGCAACTGTATCAACAACTGTATCAACAACTGTATCAACAACTGTGTCAACAACTGTATCAACAACTGTATCAGCAACTGTGCTTATCAGACTCTCTGTGAGGGAGGATCGCTTATAATTTCCACTTTATCACAGACTGATAACTTTGGAAAGTACGAAATGAAATGGAAACACAGAAAATACAAGTTGGCATTCTAAGTTATTCAGCAGACTGGGTGGTAATGTTCCTAAACATGGACACTTGTACGAATCTTATATACAGCACTAGAACTGACACGCTAGGCAGGAAGGCACAACTGACTCATTTCCTGAACTTTCCTCCAAGCATATGTACCTACTTTTTCACCCCAGATGATCCAGCAGGATTGGCATTTCCAGTAGACATGCCTCAGGGGACTCTGCTATCCACCCATGGTTAAGAACTGCTCACTGGGCACTGAAGAGAAGGCTCAGCAGATAAGACCATGTGGCTTCCCAGCAACCACTTTGGGTGGCTCCCAACCACTTATAACTCCAGCTCTAAAGGATCTCACACCTCTGGCCTCCGTGGGCACTGCATTCACACACACACACACACACACACACACACACACACACACACACACACACACACGCGCGCGCGCGCGCGCCTACCTAGAGACACGCGGACACATGCGTACATAACTAAAAATCTTTAAAAAGAACTATCCATTGCTCTAACACTTTTCCAAAAGTGTTGTTCCCATCTTGGTGTCCAAAGAATCAAGGGACTCCTCAAGACCAGTGGTGGATAAAGGATGGGAATTGAGAGGCTGGGGCAGAAATACTAGGGCACATAGAGATTTCAAAGTCATCTCCCCCCCCAACCTTGGCAGTATTTCCTGGTGCCTAGGCAGTATTTCTGGGTGCTGTTTTGACATCTTTTTGGCTGAATGTTTCTGATGTCTGGGACCATAGGATGGCTCAGCAGGTAAAGGTACCAGGGCTAATGACCTCAGTTGGATCCCTAGGACCCACGGAGTGGAAGTCAAATTCCTGCAAGTTATCACCATCTACATATGCACATACTATAGAGACTGGTGTCTGGGAAGGTTCTAGGAATAGCATATGCTATGGGAAAAAAATACCCATAACTCATCCAAAAAGATGACAGGTGGACTTGGAAGTTACACATGTTCAGGAAGCAACATCTCGGGGAGCAAAAACACTCCACCATTTCAGACCAGGGCCAGCAATGCAAGGTAACATTTCCCTCAGGATCTTAGGGGAAAGGGGCTGAAGGACCGGTCCGAGGTACAGTACTTGCCTGGCTGGACCTACTGACCTCAGTGAGAGCAGGAAGCCCTGATGTGTCTGTCCCTCAAGAAAAAGAATACCAGTGACCTGAGCCATCCCAACAGATCAAGAGGAAGCTGCTTTAAAAAAAAAAAATGACAAATAGACTGTCTGAGCCAAAATACCATCTATTCTCTTCATTACTCCCAGTAATTGCCTCTTCATCAGTATCAGTGGTGCCTGTGTTCAACTAACTCTAGCATTTTATATGAGTGATATGCACACAGTATGTCCTTTTCTCTACTGGGGTTTTGTTGTTAATGATCGTTTTGTTTAGAAATGGGGACTTATGTGTCTCAGGCCACCTCAGACTCTGTATGTAGAAGAGGAAGATCTCAAACTTAAGATCCTCTAAGACGACAAGCCTGGGCACCACAGCTGGTCTAGATTTCTTCCCTATCCCCTTCCTCTCCTCACTTTTTCAGACTAAAGTTTTCTGGGGTTTTCTTTCTTTCTTTCTTTCTTTCTTTCTTTCTTTCTTTCTTTCTTTCTTTCTTCCTTCCTTCCTTCCTTCCTTCCTTCCTTCCTTTCTTTCTTTCTTTCTTCCTTTCCTTTCCTTTCCTTTCCTTTCTTTTTTTTAAGACAGGCACACCTTTAGTCCCAGCACTTGGGAGACAGAGACAGTTCTGAGTTCTCTCTGAGCTCAAGGCCACCCTGATCTATAGAGCAAGTTCCAGGACAGCCAGGATTACACAGAGAAATCCTGTCTCAAAAAACAACAAAACATTGGTTTATTATTTTATGTGTATGAGTGTTTGGCCTGAATTTATGTTTATGCACCAGGAGTATTGCTGGTGTATTTGGAGGCCAGAAGAGGATAGAAGAGGGTATCAGATACCCTGAAACTGGAGTTATCATAGGGGTGCTGGGAATTGAACTAGGGGCCTCTGAAAAAGCAACCAGGGCTATTAAATGCTGAGCCATTTCTACAGTCCTGGACTAAAGACTTCTGGATGGTAATTGTTTCCAGGCTACATTGAGGGCTCCTACAAATTAATAAAAGACTTAAAAAAAAAAAAGGAATGTGCTGGGCTGGAGAGATGGCTCAGTGGTTAAGAGCACTGTCTGCTCTTCCAGAGGTCCAGAGTTCAATTCCCAGCAACCCCATGGGGGCTCACAACCATCTATACTGGAAACTGATGCCTCTTCTGGCATGCAGGGGTACAGATGGATAGAGCTCTCATGCATGTAAAATAAATAAATAACTCTTAAAAAAAAAAAAAAGGCAAGTGGCAGTGGTGGCGTGTAGGACGAGCTGCTGGAGCGGCGCGGTCCTAAAAGCAGAAAATACCTGCAAAAATGTCTCTTTATCCATCTCTTGAAGATCTGAAGGTAGACAAAGTAATTCAGGCTCAAACTGCCTTTTCTGCCAACCCTACCAGCCAAGCGCCTTTTTTGCAAGTTTGTTCTGCCCCTCCTCCAGATGCATATCTCTATCCCAAACTGTATCCAGAGCTCTCTCAATATATGGGACTGACTTTAAATGAAGAAGAAATATGTGCAAATATGCCCATGGTCTCTGGAGCACCAACCCAAGTGCAGTTGGTAGCAGGGCCTTCCGGTGTGAACTATATGGTAGCACCTGTGACAGGTAATGATGCTGGAGTTCGGAGAGCAGAAATTAAGCAGGGGATTCATGAAGTCATTTTATGTAAGGATCAAGATGGAAAACTTGGGCTCAGACTTAGGTCAGTAGATAATGGTATATTTGTTCAGCTAGTCCAGGCTAATTCTTCAGCCTCCTTGGTTGGACTGAGATTTGGGGAGCAGGTCCTCCAGATCAATGGTGAAAACTGTGTGGGCTGCAGCTCTGATAAGGCAGGCACACAAGGAGCTCAAGCAGGCATTTGGAGAGATTACCATACCATTCGTGTCAGGCCCTTTGAACGGACAGTTACTATGCCTAAGGACAGCAGTGGGCATGCTGGTTTTATTTTTGAAAGTGGAAAAACCACATCCATAGTGAAAGATAGCTCTGCTGCCAGAAACGGCCTTCTCACTGATCATCACATCTGTGAGATCAGCGGACAGAACGTCATTGGCCCGAAGGACGCTCAGATTGCAGATGTACTGCCAACAGCTGGGACTAGAGTTACCGTCACAATCATGCCTGCTTTTTATCTCCGAACGTATTATCGAACGGATGGCACCAAGCATTATGAAAAGCCTGATGGATCACACCATTCCCAAGGTTTAAAGACCTCGTACAGGGCACCACAGTTGAATGTGTCGTTTCCCTCTTCGGCAACTTCTCTGTTCCGCACATGAAGCTTTCCCGGAGCCAGAGAGAACGTGCCGCGTGGAGCCCTTTCTATCTTCCACCATGGCTGGGAACCTCACTCTATCTGATGTCTTGATAGGTGCAGCCTTATCCTGCTTTTGCAGATGTGAAACTCTCAAAAGATGTACTGACTTTCATAGACTTGGTTCTTTCCTGGGGGCCTAATGTTTTTGTAAGCCATTGTGGTTAGGATGACCGGCGGCGTAGGCTTAGCTGTGGCTGAGAACTGGTCTGCTTTCTCCGAGACAGAGCACAATGCAGTCATGTCTTCAGTTCTGTGGCATACCTGGATTTTAGTACATCAGCATAGTACATTTAGGACGATTGCCTTTGATACTTATTTTTTTAAGTTTTTTTTTTCTGTGTGAGTGCGTAAAATTCCAGTCAACACTGGTTTCATTCCACAAAAGCATTATACAGTGTAGGTCGCGAGGGGACTGTCATGATTGTCATAAATTTTAACTACCTTCACTTGATACGCTTCAACTGTCGCCTTAACTACAGTAAGCATTTAGAATATAAGCCAAAATAGACTTATTGCTGCCTTCTGAAAGCTGTGACGTTAGCTCTGTTAAGCTGGCCTGTGCTAGCCCTGAGCAGCTCACTGGTAAAGCAGAGCTGCCTGTTTGTATCAAGGGTTCTAGTCACCGCATAAAGGAAATGCCCACAAGCTGCCGCATCGCATCGCTTTCTGAAAAACAAATCGCTACATATTACATGTGAAAGTTGTTTCACTAAGTACAACAGATTTTAGAGTCTCCTTTTCACTTGTAGATTAAGTGGGTAATATTTAATTTGGTGTTTGAATCCTAACATTATGTAACTTAGCTCTGTTGGGGTGGTTTTAGAATGTTCCCTAGTCATTTAAACTTGTTACATTTTCTGACTCAGTCCTGTAAAGAAAAATGGCAATGACAATTTATCCTGATTTTTTTTTCTACTTCTTAGTTTATGCCTGTCCTATTATTTTATCTGATACTATCTTATTAAATGTATAAAACTGTTTAAAAAAAGGAAAGTGCAATTTTGCAAAGAAGAAATAGTAAAGATGTGAAAAGATGGTCAACATCACTGATTGAAAACACAAAAATAAACTTTTGTCTCAAATTGGCAAAAATGCATATTATCAAACATTTTCAAGAGTAAAGGAAAAAAACCCTATAAACTACTTCTGGAAGTATAAATTGATTCGGATTATTTTATAGAGCTTTCTGCTGGCATCTATCTGCACCCCAGGTTACAGGGCCCCTCTCTTCTAGTTTCTGATTGCTGACTGTGTATTAATATCACATGTGTAGCTTGCAGTCAGCCACGGTGGAAGAATTTCACACCAGAGCAATTAGCAAGGGCAACAACCTTTCCCCACTGATTTTGGGAAGACTCCAGCACCAGAAAAACATGTGATCCATGCTCTAGTTTGGCTCTGAAATATTCTCCAAAGTTTTATGTGTTCAAACTTGGTCCATAGTGGGGTGTGCACCACTGGGAGGAGGTAGAGTCTTTTAGGGGTCAAGCCTAGTGGGAGAAGTGAGGCCATAGGAAAGTGCTCTTAAAGAGGACTAAGAGACCCCAGGCTATTGATCAGCTGTCTGTCACTGTGACAAATGCCCAAGACAATCAACACATAAGAAGGAAAGATTTATCTTAGTTTATGGTTCCAGAAGTTGATGACTGCTCGCTTCTGTTGCCATTGGGCGTGCTGTGAGACATGGAGGGGATTATTTACTTCATAGAAACAACACAACAGAAAGAGAGGAAGGTGTCCAGGTCTAATATCCTCTTCACAGGCGTGCTCTAATATCCCAGCTTTCTTTCACAGCTAGCCTCCTCAAGCAGCACTTTCAGAACCATGCACAGTTAATTGGCTAGATTTTCAGGTGCAAAGTAGGTGCTGCATCTGAGCCACAAAGAATGGCCCAGCTGTAGTCAGCATGGCAACCACTTCTCTCTGAGGGCTTTCTCAAGGCAACAGGGACTTGCTGGGTCTTGCCCATCCACCAGTTCCTGTGTTTTGCCCAAAGGGGTTGAAAGTTGACTCTCCAAGGGTTGGGGTGAGGAGATTTCTCCAGCTCTTGAGGGATCTTCAGAACCAAATCCCTTAGCTTTTTGTTAAGTTCTTCTGGGTGTACACAGGGAAAGAAAGGTGCCGTTTGTTAAAGCGTGCATTATCTTTCCTCATTTCAAAATGATATCCATAAGCGTGGCTTAAGGACAGCAGGGAGTAAATGACGCTAAGAACTCTTATTAGACCCCCCAGAGGACCTGTCTATGTTTAACTCCTGATTCTGGGGAATGGCTTCTCCCTAAGTCTCCTCTTCTTCTCAGGTGGTGGTCCAACATTCAGAAAATTTATGGTTTAAACTGATCATAGGTTAACTTGTAAGATGGTTGGGTCACAGGGAAAGGGCATTCAGGAAAGGGACTTCCCCTCCAAGGCCACTGAGCTAAATCCCCAACCACCATAGTACCTTCTTGGTCTGTGTGGGTCGTCTGCTCTGGGACTATTTGGATCCTTATCTGGCCCAATAGCCGGGTCAGTTGGAGGGAAGGAAGCAAAGTTACACATCCAACTGCCTTCTTATGCCATTACTGCTGCTATTGCTAAGTACCAAACCACTGAAGCAAATTTCCGTTTTGCACAGAGTAGCAACCTTCAGTCCTTTTAATTACACAATTGAATTCTACTTTGAGGGAAGGATCTGGAAAGAGTTTTGTCTTTGGAGACAGGATCTCCCATGTACCCAGGCTGTCCTTGAACTCAGCTAAAGAATACTCGGATTTCGGATCCTCCTACCTCTACCTCCCAAGTGCTGGGATCACCACGATGCATCTAGGTGGTTTGTTTGTTTGTTTAGAACTCTTACTCCTTCCAGAAATTTGCCTGGGAGTTATAGACAGGAATCTCTCACCAGCTAGCATTAGTTCCTTTTTTGTATGATCCCTTCTTTAGGGGGTAGGCCTTGGCAATTCTTTTCAAAAAGTAGATAAGGGCTTACTGGAAGAACACCTTTCTTGCCAGTGCAGCTGAAAAGGCCACGCAGCTCCATGAAGGCTGGCATAGAGTTGCTTCTGGTTCCCCTGGGAGGATTCACACCCTGGGGGTTCACTTAGCTTTGGAGCGCTCCACTCTTAGCAGCCGCATGTTCTCTTAGCCAGTTATGTTTGCCTTTGTTTGGTTTCCATGGGAAGACAACTTTTTCTTTTCTCAGTTCTCCATTTATAACAACTTGTCACAGAGACCCTGAGCCTTATATGTTGAACTGGATCCTATGCACACAGATTTGTAAATATCCATCAGGAAAAAAAAAAAAAAAAAAAAGAAGTCCCTTCCACGAAGACAGTGACCCCACTCACTCCTGGGAGTGTACTCCTCTCTCACCTGAAGACCCAAAGACATTTATTTCCACTTTAATTTGGCTTCTTTACCCCAGCTATCCTCAGATGTGTCCTATTTTTAAGACTTTGGCTTAAAGTCTTTAATGAAGGTCTGGGCATATGTGTGTTAATAACTCTTTGCTAGAGAACCTAACTTAGGATGTGCAAGGTCGTAGATTTGATTCCTAGAACAGAAAACCAATCAAACCATCAATCAATCATCAATCAACCTTCCTACCTTCCTATCTTCTAATCAAGCATGGTGGTATATGCTTGTTATCCCAGACCTGGGAGACAGATTGCTAGCTCAAGACCTGGGTTACATAACAAGACCCTTTCAAAACCAATTAAAGCGTCTCCTGGCATCTGAGGTGCCTGACTCTTTGTGAAGCTCTCAAGGCAACTTTACACAGTAGCCTTTAGTACTCAATTCAGCATATCAGTGGCCTCCCAGCTTGTGTTCCCAATGAACACCTCATGTTACTGGTTTGGTTCCCTGAAGACGTTCCCCCCAGGCCAAGCAGCAACAGCAGCAAACACTCACATCTACTGGCTCCAAGTGAGAGACCGCTCAAGAATGGAAATATGGTCATTCGTGTAGACCACACTATACATGAGGTGGGCACTGCTGTATTATCGCTTGTTTGTTTGTGTTTTAAACAAATGAAGAAAAGGGGTCACAGTGCTGCTGAGTTGACCAAAGCCATGTAGTAGTAAATAAAATGCCAAAATTTGACCCAGTTAGTTAGCCTTTAAGTTTCTATGGGATGTGTCTTTTTAGTTGTTGCTATTTTCCTTCTTTGAGACAGGGTCCCATAAATCCCATTCATGCCACATTGCCCAACTCCTGTCGTTCCTCCTCAGCTTGCCTGAGGGGCCTGAGCAGTGCTGTGAAAGAGATCAAGTCTATTGGATGCTGGTACTTTCTTTGCCTTGCCAAATGGAATCCATGGACTTGGTTAATGCTCAGCTCAATTACCCTATGTCCTGATGTCTGTGTTTACAGATCCTCTCAGGAATATGTGTGTGTGTAAAGGGAATTTTGGTGCCCAGCTGTCATGTGGGTGCTGAGAACTGAACATAGGCTCTTTGAAAGCGTATCCAGTGCTCTTAGCTGCTGGGCTATCTTTATATCACTCCACCCATTTCTATTTGTAAAAGAAACTTACTTTTGGCTCCATACAATCCTGTGCTGACTTAAAATTTTAAATCCTTGTTGTCTCATGAGGATGTGCAACTTGGTCATTAAAGTTTCAGAAAACTTGATCACCTTTCCACTGCATCTCAGGTAACCCTTGCTGGGAAATAAGGGCAGAGATGCTTCAGAGCTCACCACAATGGTGCTAGAGCTCATTAACAGCCGAGGTTCAACTCTCAGGAAGCCTGGGAGGATAAGGACAACCCACCTGTACTGCAGACAGCCAGGAAGCCCCATTCATGTTGTACATTGCCCTCAGAGTTGGGTGACATTGAGTGGAAAGAAGACCAAGGCCATAAATAGAACCAGACTGGATAAAATCAGTAGCAGCCTCAAGCACAGAAAGACCGGATATGGACACAGAATGCAGCTGACAACAGGCTCATGTCTGGGCCCGTGTGTCAGTTCACATCCTCACTGCAAGGCATATCTAGACACAATGAGCAAGGACATGGTTTTATTTGTTTGTTTTTATGATAAACATGTCTTTGTGAAGGCCCTGACATGTAGAAAAGAGATGGAAGACAGCAGCCCTGAGATGTCTTCCTGTCTGTCCTGACCAGGCCCTTGTACAAGTTTGCCACCCTGTCTATCCAGATGTTGCCTCATTTTTGACAAAATGCTAGAATAGCTTGTCAGTTTCAACATCAGTCATTCTGAGATAGGTGCCAATTCATAGCCATGGTTCTAGATAGGATATAAATCATATAAAACCTTCAAACTTCTTCAATATAAAAGCAGTTGCCAGGAGGTAGCGGTGCAAATATTTAATTCCAGCACTTGGGAGACAGAGGCAGCAGATCAAGAACAGCCTGATCTATAGATCGAGTTCCAGGACATTGAGGGCTACACAGAGAAACCCTGTCTCAAAAAAAACCAAAACAACAAAAAATGGTATAGTGGCATTAAAAATGTTTAATTTTTAAACCTGCCCTCAGAATCTTTTAAACTAACTTTCACTTCATTCTGCCTATCAATCAAACTCATTTTCCCTCCTCCAGTCCTCCCACCTACATCTTGTAAATCAACAGAATCTGAGTCCCTAACACCCACAGGAAATAGAAAACCAGTTTCTAGCACATGAAGAAAAACAGAGTCACAAACTAGCCCAGTTTATGTGAGTTCCAGGACAGCATGAGCTACATGGTGAGACATTATCCCCCCCCCCCGCCCCTGCCGCCAAAAGAAAAGAAAAAAAAGGGACAGTGGTGACGCACGCCTTTAATCCCAGCACTTGGGAGGCAGAGGCAGGCGGATCTCTGCGAGTTCAAAGCCAGCCTGGTCTACAGAGCAAGTTTCAGGACAGCCAGGGCTACACAGAGAAACCCTGTCTCACACACACACACACACACACACACACACACACACAAACAACCAAACGAACAACAACAACAACAAAAAACCTTTAGTGGGTGAGCACTGGATAGACAGCTCAGTGGGTCAATTACTATGCTACCAGGAGGACCCGAGTTTGGGTCTGAGGAGGAACTGCATAAAAACCTGAGTGTGGCCACGGATGCCTGGAGGGTTGAGACAAGAGCATCAACGGGAGCTTTCTGGCTACCGGCCTAGCTCCAGGTTCAGTGAGAAAGCCTGTCTGGAGGAGATAAGGCTAAGGGAGAAGAGCAATTGACCAGAACACCCTGAGATTCTAGTCTATGCACACATGCACAGGTGTGCACACCTACCCACGTGGGCCTACACCCCACATACACACAAGCGAAAATATAAAAGATTTATTATTTTTAATTATGTGTAACTTTTATATTTAATCATCTGGTCATGCACTGTTTTGTAATTTATTCCGATATTTCTGTACTGAGCTCTCAAACGAGGTCAGTTAGCCCTCTTATTTATTGAACAGGAAGCAGACAAGGGAGGCTCCTTTGCAACAAAAGCTAGCTTGCTGTTTCCTACAGCCGTGATGCAACGACAGACAATAATGGCCACCTCCGTATGAGCAGGAACCAGTCAAACTCAGACGAAACTTGCTACTTCTCAAATTTTGGGGTCAACTAGAGTCCAGCGTAAGCTAAGTTAGTTAGCTGTTTAGACTCACACTACCGTGGCAAAATCCCATTTAAAACATCTTGTCTGTAGCAGTGGGAAGCTCAGGGTTAGTGAGCACTCACCCTGCATTAGGGCGCAGCATCCTCTTAAGGGAGTGCTGTTTCTCTGGGGTCCTTTCTGTATCTTTCCCCCTCTCGCTGGTCTGGATATTAGCTGTGCATGCCACAAGACATTTTCTATCTGTCAACACTCATTTTCCTTTAACTTCTATTTATATTTTCTTCTCCAGGTTTTCAGCCAGTTCTAAAGAAAGAGCTTCAAGAATGAATAGCTTGACACTATTCATTCTTGAAGCTATTTAAGATTTCAGGTGCTCGCGGCAGCCTCTGCTCTCTTCCGCCTTCTTGCATTTGGGGAGAATAGTAGAGCCACAGTTTTTAAAACGCTGTGATTCCTTTAGGAGAGATTACATAAAGGGAAGGCTACAGTGGTGGGATTTAGTCCTTAGTTAAAAATCGTTGGTATGAACCAGAGCTTCCAAGAGCAGCCAGATCTGAGCCAGAGCCTTCACTCATTGATATGAAACCACCAGAGCCTAGCTAGATAGTGTCCTTCTGGCTTGATTCTGGAAGCTAACTCTTGGCAGGGATTCTAATAGATGGATGTTATCACCAAAGAGAGGATGATTCCCATGGGGCGTGGTTCAGGCTGACCGCCATTTTTATTTTTATCTCCTGGTTCCTAACATCAAGATGGTTCTAGGATTACAGACCTAGAAAACCTAATGGGCTCTCTGAAACCTTCCTGCTAATGTTCTTGGCCTGTCCCTCGTTGAGAATTAGTATCCCTGTCAAAACTTTACAAAAACAACCATTCTAGTAAATACATACACAAAGGACACTATCCAGTCATCCAGAAGGGAGTGGTTCCCTCAGACTGTCTGGGGAAGCAGCAGAAGCCTCCAGCAATGCTTTCCCAAGCCTGAAAACCAGACACTCAAAGAACATAGGGAGGAATCACATTATTCTGAATTCTTCTTGCTATCTTTGTAGGTTTGGTTGATAGGTCATTTAACTGTCTTTCTTAGTATGTTTCTATAGCTTTACAATGTGTTATAGTTTATTATTCCTTGTCTTTAATATTTTTTAAAAATCAGAAAATATAAGATATACCTTGTCTAAAACAACTTTTTTTTGAGACAGGGTTTCTCTGTGTAATAGCCCTGCTTGTCCTGGATTCCCTTTGTAGACCAGGCTGGCCTCAAACTCACAGAGAATCCTCCTGCCTCTGTCTCCCGAGTGCTGGGATTAAAGGTGTGAGCCACCACACTCAGCTCTAAAACAACTTTTATTCAGAAGTCTTTAATATAAAATGTGGAGACCATTTTCACGAACCAGTTTTATTTCCTTAAAAAAATTATTTTAGAAAACTAAATATACACGAAGAGCAGTTCTTCTCATGACCCAGGAGACTTCATTTTAAAAGCCCCTACCACTTGTGTGGCTATTACTTGCAATGGCATGACTCAGTACAGGAAGTGGACACAGGCTGTTCTTCCTTGCTTCCACAGACCTCCGCCATGGCCTGTGAGTCAGCGCTAGTGAGCAGCTGCAGGCCTTCCTTCTGAGGCTATCTGGGATCCCATTATCTGATGAAATACTCTCTCCCCCCATTTTACAGCAGGACACATTATTTAAATTCTAGATCATGTGGGAATACCCAGGGAATAGAAAGATGCTTTTATAGCCTTTTGTTCCAAACCACATACTTTTTCTGGATCTACTCTAAGTATCACTTCAAGATGTTTTCTGAGGCTCTGGGTGTTTATGTCTAAAGCCTCCAGCCATTGTTTCTTAATTTCGTCCCTTCAGTAAGGGAAGGAGCCAGTGCTTTCAGAAGAGCTGTTGGAAGCTTTAAAGTGTCTCCAAGCTGATTCAGAACGTTCAGAAGATCTGAAGTAGACTGATCAGAGCTGAAATGCTGTTGTCACAGCACAAAAGAATAGTATTTTTAAAGCAAAACTCAAAGGCAACTAAGGTGTCCACTAGGCAGTATCAGATGACAAACATTTTCAACAAGAACTAAGCCTCCTTCTGCTGCAATACTCTTGGTGTTTGGTAACTGCTTGCAATGGTGGTCCTGGATGTTCCCCAAAAGGCTGTGAGTTGAAGGTTTGGTCATCTGCCTGTGGTGCTACTGGGAGATAGAACTGTGAGGAGTTGGGAGCCAGTGGGAGGCATTTACGGCAGTATGACACACCCTTGAAGGAGGTTGGAACACTCCCTCTTCCATTCTCTCCGAGCTTCCTGGCTGCCCCATTACATGCTTTCTGCCATGAAGCTCTGCCTCACCTTGGGCCCAAAACAAGGAAGCCAAGTGAACATGGAATGAAACCTGTGAGTCAAAATAAACCTTTCCTCCTTTTGAGCTGATGATTCCCCCAAGCATTTTGTCTCAGTAATGAAAGTCCATTAACATGCTTCCTACTAGAACAGTTTTCATTATAATAGTTCCTCTCTGTATACACATGCATGTTCGTATGTCCATGGGTGAATCTGTGGCCTGGTATGTGTGCACATGTATGCACATACTTGTGGTGTCTTTCTCGTGTGTGTGTGTGTGTGTGTGTGTGTGTGTGTGTGTCCGTCCTGTGAGATAGGTGCTTGCTGCCCAGCATGACAAACAAAGTTCAAGCCCTAGAACCCACATTATGGAAGGGGAAAACTAAATTTCCTTGTCTTCTGTTCTCCACGGGTAAACTGTGGCTTGTATGTCCATCCCACATACATACACACACAGAATACAAATGTAATTTTTAAAAAGCTGGAGTATCCCTCCCTACTCAGATCAAACTCAACCTCTGGATTTACACAATACCAACTCACCTACACGAGGCAGCCCCAGGAGAACCTCACTAGGCTCAGGCTAGCCTGGTCTCGATAGGCAGGCTGCACAAGGCCGCAGCTTAGAACACAAAGCACCAGTGAGCGCTACCTGATGACAACAACCCTTTCCTCATTTTCTGAGGAGGAAAACAGCCCAAGTATTACATGATATATTCTGTATCATGTATGAATTACTAACAGCTCTCCCAAGAAAAAACAACAGTTTCAGTTTTATTGAATCTGAGGCCCTGAGGATGGGGCCCCAGAAACTTGCCCCACCTCCATGGCAAACGAGTGCTTTACTGGGGAGCTGCATACCCAGCAGCCTCCTTTTTCACTTCAGTTTCTGTGTTTTCTTTTGTTTTCAGAGACAGGGATTCTCTGTGTAACAGTGCAGGCTGTCCTGGACTCACTCTGTAGACGTGGCTGGCCTTGAACTCACAGAGATCCACCTGCCAAAGCTCAGAAAGCAAAGACAGGCAAGGATTGAATTTGAGGCTTTCCTTTTTTTAGCCACTTTTTAAAATATATTTTCATTTATTCTTTGAGACTTTCATACATGGATACAATGTCTTTTGGTAACACCAATGGGGAAACGGGGTTTAAAAGGTCAGTGGAGAAAGCTCGTGAACACCTTCATTTCAACTCCTTCCTCCATCCCAGTCAGTCAGGCTGCCTGCATCAGCACGTTGATACTCTCCTCCACCTCCGACAGCTTCTTCAGGATTCGCTTGACCTTAACTTCATCAAATTCCAGACACAAAAATTCAGATTCCTGTAAAACACAAAAGGATGTTTCAGAAGAAGCTACAAGAGAGCTGTAGTGGTCTGAACACTGGCTCACATGTCTGCATTACTCTCCACCACGCCAGTCCTCACCTTCCATCTTGTTTAAATGTATTTTATATATTTCAGGAGGGGCAGGGTACATGCTGTACTGTACATGTGGAGGTTGGGAGAAGTTTGTAGGAGTTGCTTCTGTCTTTTTTTAATTTATTTTGCATTCTGTCTTTCTATCATGTGGGTTCTGGAGCTCAGCCTCAGGTCATCAGGTTGGGAGGCAATTGCCTGTACCCACGGGGCCATCCCCATGGGTATTGGCATTTTTTAAAAAGTTGGCACCAGGGACTGAACCTAGGGCCTTACAGTCCCAGCCCTCCATCTTGTTTTGAGACAGGGTCTCTTTGTTGTTTTTCTGTGTATGCTAGGCTAGCTGGCCTGCAAGTTTCCAGGGATTCTTCTGTGTTTTCTAACCCCCTTAGGGATGCTAGAGGTACAAATGCTCACATTACATGTGTGGCTTTTATGTGGGTTCTGGGGATTTGAACTTGGGCATACACTTTTATCCACTAGATCATCTCCCCAGCCTGAGACGAATGTTTTGGTTTTTGCCTTGTTTTGAAACGGGTTTCTCAGTGTCGCCCTGGCTGACCATGGACTCACAGATCCGCCTGCCTCTGCCTCCCGAGTGCTGGGATTAAAGGCGTGTGTTACCACACCTGGCTCAGGTGAATGTGTCTGCATGCCACTTCTGAGTGACAGGCAGTACTTTTCCTCCCGCGCCTTACTTATTTCAGTTAACATTATGTGGCCCAGTTCCATCAATGTTGCAATGACAGGCTTTTGCTCTTTTTCTGATTTATGGCTGATTATAGTCCATGATCCATGTGTACTTCCCTTATCCACTCATCTGTCAACAGATGCGCAGGTTGATTCCACGTCTTGCTTATTGTGATTCTGCAATAAACACAGGAGTGCAGACGTCTGACATAGTGAGTTCATTTCCTCTGGACATAAGCCCAACAGTGGCACTGTAGGGTCATATGGTACAGCTACTTCCTTCTTTTTAGATTCATTTTTATTGTGTGTGTGTGTTTTGTCTGCATGCATATGTGTACAATGAGTGTGCCAGAGTCTATGGAGGTCAAAAGAGGGCATCGGATCCCCTGGAACTGGAGTTAGGACAGTTGTGAGCCACCATGTGGCTTGGTGGGATCCAAGACTGAAAACTAAATCCAGGTTCTCTGAAAGAACAGCTGCTGCTCTTAACTGCTAAGCCATCTCTCCATATATATATATATATTTTTTTTAGATAATATCTTGCTATGTGGCCTACACTGGCCATGAAGTTTTGGTCTTCTTGTCTGGGCTTCCCAGGTGCTGAGATTATGGGTGTGTGCCATCATGTCTAGCTTGGTGCTATGGTTCAATCTGCAGGAAATTTTGTCAGTTTCGGTAAAGCAGAACTAGTTTCCACAAAACAATAGACAAAGTACCCAAAGGAAAAGTGCTGAGCAGTTTAAAGCCGTCACACTGAAGGAGGAGCAATTTCCCTGAATCCTAGCTTGCTACTTTATTTAGAAGCTCAAATTGGGGTGCACCATCATTCCTGATGAGGAACATTTTAAACCAAACTTATTTACAAATAACTTTCAGTAACTGTAATGTTTACATAAAAGGAATTGAGATTATTTCCTCTGCCCCAAAACGAAGCCACTCGACATAGCTTGAACATCACTAGTGATGTAGAACCCTGTGAAATGACACTTGTTTGTGGTGGCACTTGGCAACACACAGACCGAGATCAGGAAATACATCTAACACAAACCAGGAAGGGAAGCAGCAACTCAATGACAGACTCCTGGCAGGGAGGAAAGCAGCTTTTGTCCAGCTACAGGGATTGCCAACTCGCTCTAAACCAGCGGCACCTGTCCCCAGCGTCTGGGTGTGGCTCTGGAGTCATCTATGATTAAGTGAACAAACAGAGCAGCACTTCCTAGGCGTCTCTCTAGAGGAGAAACATAAGGCTCTGTAAGGAGGGAGGAAACATAAATGACAAAGAACAGGGTGGCTTTCAAATTCAGAAAGGCCTGATGGGGAGACAGCTTTAGATGCCTGGGGGAAGGGAGAAGGCTTGCGGGGACTGATTTTGTGGGGTTGCCAATGATTATAGTTTCCCTGCTTGCCTTTCTGTGTTAGTCTGTACAGGTTCTACACTGAAACACCACAGACTGGATGGTACGCACAGCACAGCTGAAAATCCAACATCAATTGGCTAGAAGGCCAGGTTTCTCCTAAAGCCGTCCTTGACTTGCTCTTGGTCATCATCTCACTGGCCTTTTTTCTGTGAACAAGAGTCTATGATGTCTCTATAACCTCAGGTGGACATCAGATACTCTGACTCTCCTCCCCACCTATTAACTTCCCTTTAACATCTTTCTTCAAAACATAGTTATTTCTGAGGTACAGAATATAGAATTTGGAGGGGGCACAATTTAGTTAATAATAATTTCCAGTGCTAAGAGGTCTTGTGTTTATCAAGGGTCTGATATTTGTGGAAGATACAATAAGGTCAACAATCTCATACTTAATTCTTAGTTTCTTGAACATACTATGAAAATAAGAATTTCTAGTAGCTAATCCAAAATAAAACAAAGTCAAGACAAAGCAACCCCCTCAAAAAAATTGTAAACACACACACACAAAGACTGGCCAGGGCTACCACATTCCTACTGACTTTTACTTTGAAATGTTGTTTAATCTGTGAGTATTGCCAGAATAAAAGCTGCCAGGAAGATTAGAAAATGGCACAAAAGAGTTCTCTATTTCCTACTCTTAGATCTTGTTAAATGTCCTGCAAGCATGTTGTGGCCCTGAGTCTAGACTCATGTTCTTGCATACCATTCTCTGAGAGAAAATGTGATCTGAGGGAAGGAGAGGGCTGTGATGTCAGACAGGGCTCTCTAGCTCAGGCAGTTTGTTGCCAGCACTATCGCCAGGCAATAGTAGAAGGTGGGCAGAGGGAGACTTTATCTGTGTGTTCTGACATCAGCCGGTCCCAGCCGGTCCTGGGTATTGTCCAGATACCATGATGAGCTCTCACATTAACATGGTGCTTTATAGACTGGAAACCCTTTCACCCACACGGTCTCATTTGATCCTTTAACAGTCCCTGTTAACTGGAAAGAGATAAAGCCAGAAGTAACTTACTTTGAACAATTGAAGAATTAGCAGAATTTGCCCATCTGACCCAAAGCAGATTGTTTCAGCCAAATCTAGCAAACTTTGTCAGGAAATACAATAGATTTTAGGGGCTTTAATATACTCTAATCTCACTGACAGAAAATTAAGATCTTGTTTACTTAAAATTTTCTATAATTTTACAAACTAGAGTTTCAAAGTTCAGATCTGTGTGAAGGACAAAGGTAGCCAGCTTCCGACTAGGGAAGAATTTAAGATTCTTTCATGGTCACCACCATTCATGTAGTAGGCTTTGAAAGTTTTGGAAGAAGAGATAAAAGAAAAGTTTGTGGGTTGGGATACAGGATTCACTCTTGGTTCAACGATGAAAGGAAAAGCAGGGCTGAGGATATAGTTCAGTTGGCAGAGTTCCTGCCTAGGTGCGTGAGGCCCCGGTTTTCACTGCTAGCACCACATAAACAGGTGGTAACACATGCCGGAATCCCCACTCTGAGGAACTGGAGGCAGGAGGGTCAGAAGTTCAAAGTCAGCTCCACCACCCAGTAAGTTCAAGGCCAACCCAGGCTACACGAGATCCCTCCCGTGTTTCCACTGCTCCTTAAAAAAAAAAAAAAGATAGCAATAGGGAGGATTGTGGGAAAATGCTAATGAATTTGGAGTTCAGAGGAAGGCAAATTTATGTTTAAAATAAGAAAAAATGATAGGAGTAAACAACAAAATGCTACACACCTTATTTCACATTGGTAAGGATAATATATCGCATTTTACAGAAAAATAATGAGTAATTTGTGTAAAGCCACAAAAGTGGTAAGTAAAAGAACCATTTTAAAATACATGGCTGGCCAGGCACAGTTGTTCATGTCTATGATCCCAGCAATAGAGAGGCAGAAACAAAAGAGTCACCATGTAGTAGAAGCCAACCTGGACTACATACTACTACATACATGAGTTCAAGATCACCCTGGGATCCTGAGAAAGACCTTGCCTCAAAACCAAACAAACCAACAAGCCAACCCAGGTCTGTCTGGCTTCAGAACCTGAACCCCTGGCCATTTCATAATCTCAGCTTATATTTCTGCATTTACATATAATGTAATTTCCATCATGATAGTTACTAACATATCCACACCTGAATGTTAGTCTCTGACTCAGTTAACTTTAATAAAAACTCGAAGGAAAGCTCAGCACTGTTAGTACAACACTCACAGTTCACCACCAAGGTCGTCCCCACCCTTCACCAGTCATTTTATAGGGAGCTGAGGAGTTAGCCCAGTGGTGGAGGACTTGCCTGGCCAGGACCCTGGGTTTGGTTCCCAGCATAGAAGGAGGAGGAGGAAAGGATAGGGGTTGAGAAAGGGAGGGAAGGAGAGAGGGAGACAGAAGGGAGGAAGAGGAAGCTGTAGATGAACATGTCCTGGCTGTATCTGGAGAACTCTGAGCATGAGAGTAGCCCTTTGATGGGGAGAAAGCAGAGCAGAGTTAATATGGGCATGGGAACCAGGCTGCAAATAAGCAAACTCAGTTCCTACGGCTTTCTATTCTGACTCCTTCTGTAGGTACGAGGGTTGGAGGAGTAGGGAAGACTTGCTGTCTAGATGCCTGTCAGGAGAGCTAGAAGGAAGACTACCTTTGTTGTTCTCCGGACCGATGCTCTGAACTTCTAGAATGAGGCTCCTTCTCATATCTTAATTTTACGACAGAAGAACTAAAATGCCTGCATGAACCTGGGTTTCTTTTTATCAGTAGTCATAAGGAATTACCAATTTTGTCTTATTATCTAAGAAAATCAAATATTCCTTTTAAAAAATCAGATCAGAAGCCGAGCGTGGTAGTGCACGCCTTTAATCCCAGCACTCAGGAAGCAGAGCCAGGAGGATCTATGTGAGTTCGAGGCCAGCCTGGTCTACAAAGTGAGTCCAAGACAGTCAGGGCCACAGAGAAACTGTCTTGAAAAACCAAAAAAAAAAAAAAAAAAAAATCAGATCAGGTACTTTTGGAATGTGAGAAGATAAATACATTAAATTCTGAACTTAAACTTTTAATAGCCTTCATCTTTGACCCACATCTATCTTCCAGCTGAGCCAAGGGTAAAGAGGATTGAGTAGGATAAAGGGGGAGAGAGAGCCTTTGATGATGTCTCGATCACAAAATCAAGGCTTGAGTGTCAGCCATGTGAAATACAGAACAGGCAGTACATACATTATTATAAATAAAAATAAATAGTTGCAGCCGGGCGTTGGTGGCGCACGCCTTTAATCCCAGCACTTGGGAGGCAGAGGTAGGTGGATCTCTGTGAGTTCGAGGCCAGCCTGGTCTACAAAGTGAGTCTAGGACAGCCAGAGCTGTTATACAGAGAAACCCTGTCTCGAAAAAATAAATAAATAAAATAAACAGTTGCATTCTATCTATCTATCATCTATGTATGTATGTATGTATCTATCTATCTATCTATCTATCTATCTATCTATCTATATATCTCATCTAGCTATCTGTCTATCATCTATCCACCCATCCACCCACCCATCCATCCATCCATCCATCATCTATCCATCATCCATCCATCATCCATCCATCCATCATCTATTCATCCATCCATCATCCATCCATCCATCATCCATCCATCCATCCATCCATCATCCATCCATCCATCCATCCATCCATCCATCCATCCATCCATCCAT
>CAJQZJ010032798.1:259225-319118 GCA_907164525.1 Lophiomys imhausi
CATACATACACAGACAGACACACAGAGACACACACACACACACACACCCCTCACAGGGGGCAATCCCTTGTCTCTGACTTTTACATGCTAGGATAGTAGGCTGCTGCCACTACACCTCTCCAGCTTTCGTGTAGGTTCTCCAGATCCAAACAGTTGTCATGCTTACATTATCTACTGAGCCATCTCCCCAACTCCAAATTCTATTTTATACCCCATTTCCCTTTATAGAGAAGCCCTCCCATCACTATCCACCTCAGGTATCCACGGACCACAAAGCAGTATGGGGGGGGGGTCGTTACGTTCGTTGAGGATTATATTATTTGGATCTACATGTAGCTCCAGCATTACTTACTGCCTATGCAATCTTGGGGGGAAATTAATTTGCTTAAGGTTTCTAAGTGTAAAAGAATGGAAAAATAATACATATTTTATGTGCTGTGACAAAGACTGCTGTCATGCCTGTCCATTTTTTCACGTGGGACAAGCAAACACCCAAGCATCAGTACTGTGTCTTGTATGCAAGTGTCTCAGCGTTAGTCTGCCGCTATATCCTGTCCCAAGCTACACACTTCACACTTGGCTCTTAATGGTGAAAAATAGTCAAATGAAAGATTCCTGGAGCCTAAAACTACAGTAGATAAAAACAAAAGCAACCAAACAAAAAACTGTTCTTACATTGGGAAAAGGCACTAACTCCATCTGGCAACAACAAACGCCAAACGGTAAATCCCTCTTTGCTTGTTTTCACAGATTTAACTCCAAAGAGCTTTTCAGCCTTCTAAGAGTCTTTCTCCTTGCAAGGAGCAGAAACACTGCATGCTCTCTTTTTCCTTCTTAATAGAGGTCTTGATTTGACAAGACCACCCACTGGATTCAAATATGAAGAACTGGAAAAGACCAGGTTCAGTCATAAGGAGCCTGCGAGGTCTCAGGACACACAGTAAGATCTTCTTACCTCTGAAAACCTGTATGTTCACACTCTGTTTTCAACAGTAGCAAAATGTGGTGTTCTGCATGAAAATGGCCTCCCTAGGTCCATAGGGAGTGGCACTACTAGGAGCTGTAGTCTTGCTGGAGGAAGTGTGTTTCATTTCTCTTCCTGCTACCTGCCAATCTGGATACAGAACTCTCAGCTCCATCTCCAGCACCATGTCTGCCTGCACACCACCATGGTTTCTGCCATGACAATAATGGACTAAACCTCTGAACTGTAAGCCAGCCCCAATTAAATGTTTTCCCTTATAAGAATTACTGTGGTAGCCGGGCGGTGGTGGCGCACGCCTTTAATCCCAGCACTCGGGAGGCAGAGGCAGGTGGATCTTTGTGAGTTCGAGGCCAGCCTGGTCTACAAAGTGAGTCCAGGACAGCCAGGGCTACACAGAGAAACCCTGTCTCGAAAAAACCAAAAAAAAAAAAAAAAGAAAGAATTACTGTGGTCATGGTGTATCTTCACAGCAATTAATCCTAAAACACAGAGTTTCTATTTACAACTTATTTCCCTCACTTATTGAAGAATTTTTACCATGTTTAAGACATAACAGAAGTCTATAGTCTCAGCCTGTAATGAAAAGCTAAGAATGCAGTGATCCCTGGGCTGGAGAGATGGCTCAGCGGTTAAGAGCACTGGCTGCTCTTCCAGAGGTCATGAGTTCAATTCCCAGCAACCACATGGTGGCTCACAACCATCCATAATGAAATCTGGTGCCCTCTTCTGGCCTGCAGATATACCTGCAGACAGAACACTGTATGCATAATAAATAAATCTTAAAAAAAAAAAAAAGAATGCAGTGATCCCAATCACTCCCGCTGCAGCACAGACAGACCCTGGCACCTCTGTAAAGCTCTAAGCTAAAGAGCCTACTACTGGTGGGGGCATGGAATACGGCACCCTCAAATCAATGGTAAGAGTCAGTGGATGTCATTCTAAAATATGCCTCTGTCACAGAAGAATTATTCTGAGAAATTCAAAACTCAGAAGCCCTGAAAAACTATATGGTGGGTTTTAATTAACTAATTTGCGTGTGTGTATAACTATACCATGGTATGTTCAGAAGTCAGACAGTGATCTGTGGAAGTCAGCTCTCTTCTTCCCTGTGGATCCGGAGACTCAAATGCAGGTCAGCAGGCTCAGTGGCAGGTGCCTTTACCCCCCAGCCCTGAAAGATGGCGCTTTTGTAAGAAAACTTTACAGTTACAAAGGAAATCTCTTTTTGTAAGGTTAGAAAGACAATCAAATCACTTCAGATTTGTATTTAATCTGCATAATAAATCTAACATTTGTTTTATGTACTCATCCTTGGTTGTTTTAGACAGATCTTTTCCTACTTCCTTCTTTGTCCCCAAGATCAATGGCTTTTAGATTTTGTTGAGATTAGGCTGTGTTCTGCCCTAAGTTACTGAATAGTCTATAAAACTGGTTTTTGTTTTTGTTTTTAGATTGTGCCTTGCCCCAAGAAACTCCATTTTATAAGGAGCATTTGAATCTATTCTGAATGCAGAAGTACCCTGATAACCAGGTGTCCAGGACCACCCAAGAGGCACTGACTGATAAGTAACTCACCCCTGATAGTAGAATGGATGCCACTCTATACATGTACTTATTTACGTATTTATGTATTTATTTACTTACTTACTTACTTAATTTTTTGGGTTTTTTTTTTTTGAGACAGGGTTTCTCTGTGTAGTCCTGGACTCATTTTGTAGACCAGGATGACCTCGAACTCACAGCAGCCTCCTGAGTGCTGGGATTAAAGGCCTGTCCCATCACACCCAGCCCTATAAACTTATTGATGTAAATTGGGACTATAGGAGGAAATGGGCATATGAGATCACACCAGAAAACTAGACCTGAGAACTTACTGGACATACCAGATGGAAGAAAGGGTGCGACTCCTTCACTTAGACCCCATAAGGAAAAGGACACATAATGGTGCAGTGTGATGTCCTCCACAGTCCTGTCATCGGTTACCCAATGTGTTTATCAAAGGACAACTGATAGTCAGTGAACTCCTATCTCAGGAACTTCAGTTGGTTTGGTCCTCACTGATGATATGGTCTGCTTGGATGTTGTCTGTCCATCCACCCAGTTAACCACCTGAATCTGGCCAGCCCTGCCCTTTGTTTCTGTAGCCTTCGAGATCTTTAACTCAACTCTGACTCTACAGCCCGCCTCTAAGGTGGCAGCTTTCTGTTCCTCCTAGCACTCCACAGTGGTAGGATTACAGGCATGCACACTATGCCTGCTTTAGATGGTTTTGCACGTGCTAGATAAGCATTCTCCCAGCTTAACTATATTCCTAGCCCAACATGGACATTAAATAGATTTTTTCATATTTTTCTTTAATTCTTTAAAAATATTTTAACTGTTTTGCACACACATATACATGTGTGCCACGTGTGTGCTTGGTGCCCATAGAGATCAGAAAAGGATGTCAGAGTCTCCTGGAATTAGAGTTACAGAGGGTTGTATGTTGTCATATGTGTGCAGGCAACTGAACCCAGGTCCTCTGCACAAACACAAACAGAACTTAGCTCCTAAACCATCTCCTTAACCCCTTTTTGTTTCCTTTAAATCTATTCGTTACATGGTTTTTGATTGTTTGTTTGTTTGTTTTTGGTTAAAATAATGACCACCATAATACTTCTGACCATTAGTGGAGGCACAGCGCTCTAAACTGCCTCCCAAATTACAAGATCACCAAGGCATATTACTGTCCCTTCCTGTTAATGCAATGGGTCTGCCAATCACCTGGACAGGAAACCAATCCTCAGGAGGCTGGTCCAGAAACTTTAAGAAGTATTTTTTAAAAAGTAAATCAGGCCAACAGTCTCCTCGGTCACTGCTCACGCTCACCCTGGAGAGCATCTCAGCTTTCATTCCGTCTTCTACACTGCACACTTTGTTTCTCTTCTGAATTCGGTGACAGAAAACACAAGGACTAGGGGTCAAGTGCAGATCCTAGAACAGACAAGGAAGAAAAGCAACTCTGCAGAAGGGCAGAGAGAGAGGGAGGCAGTGTGACTGCTGAGCGTCCATCCCCCTCAGAAGGCAGTCACTGCTCAGAAGTCAGCACAGCACTGAGAGAAGGTCTACACAAGGTCAGCCCGTGTGCCAAACACAGTGGGACTTCTGTCACATCAACTGTTTCAACTCCAAAGAGCTCAGGGTCACTATCCACAGCCCTTTCAAGACTAATGATTCCTACAGACCTAAAGGAGAAAGCAGACCTCAGACAGGCCACGAACATCTAAACTGGGCAGTTACTCTGAATGTAAGGATCACAAAACAGCACGTTGGTAAAGGAGCAATAATACACCACGGTTGGTTCTAGACACGGGAGATTCAGTTTTACAAGGCAGGATCTGTCCTCCCATTTTAATGAAGGAAAAGACAACAAATTAAAATGACTTAAAAAGCAATCTGAACGCATCATGTTCAGAATTGTTCATCAACAGTAGACATGTAGAACTTTTTTTTTTAATTTCATGAGAAAACTGTTAGCCACCCCCTTTAAAAATAGTTTATTAAGGGAGTAAAGGAGATTGACTGAATCACAGCTAGAAGCTGACCCAGATACAAAATCCGTATTATTGTCTATTTTCCATAGTCAGCGCCAACACCGCTGTCCTTTGGTAACACACAAAAGCAAGATGACATCATTTGTTGGGAGATAATGAAGACGTAGTATAAAGTTACAGAACACAAGACAAGAAACCAGAGATCCGGCTCTACGCCCAAGTCTGTCAATGAACACTCATGGGAACTGCAATGGGTCACTTAAACTTTTTAGAGCCTGACATTCTTCATCTGTCACATTTCAAAGATTTTTAGAAAGTTTTAATGATACAACAAAAGAATATGAAAGTATTTAAAACACCAAACACAGGTAACTATAATTCCACAATCAAATGTTGACAAGAACACTCGCGTGAGCACAGACGCAGGAATAACTACATTTTTTGACCAGAATAAGTCACCGCATACATATCCCATCTCCAAAAGCTTATCTTGGAGGTCATGAATCCTCCAAAGAGCCCTTTTTAGTGATTACCCTCTACCTAGGCTGAGCCCCAAACCCCACTTTTTGACAAGTATTTTATTAGGGTTGAGGAGATTGTTTAGCCAGTAAAACTGCTCAATGCTCAAACATGAAGATTTTTGATCCCCAGCAGCCTTGTAAAAGCCAGGCGTGGGCCAGGCAATGCTGGCATGTGCCTTTAGTCTTAGTAGTTGGGAGGCAGAGGTAGGCAAATCTCTGTGAGTTCAGGGCCAGCCTAGTCTACAGAGTGAGCTTGGGGGCAGCCAGGGCTACACAGAGAAACCCTGTCTTGATAAACAAAAACAAACAAAAAAAATCAGGTGTGATGTCAACCTTTATATAACTGAACACATACTTACATACAAGTTAACAACAAATAAAATGTTTCATTGTGCTTTAACAATATATTCTATTACAGTTTCATGCTATGTGTAATACACTCTGGCCGCACACACCCGCCCACCCTCTCTTATCCCTCCAATCCCTGCCTGCCTCCTCCACCCTCACCAAGTCCCTATCCCATTTTGATATCTCTTTGTTTTGTTTTTTAAAATCCTTCACCTTAAAAATAAAATGATTTCAGCCGGGCGGTGGTGGCGCACGCCTTTAATCCCAGCACTTGGGAGGCAGAGGCAGGCGGATCTCTGTGAGTTCGAGGCCAGCCTGGTCTACAAAGCGAGTCCAGAACAGCCAGAGATACAGAGAAACCCTGCCTCGAAAAAACCAAAATAAATAAATAAATAAATAAAATGATTTCATTTCTTGCCATTCCATTCCATAATCAAACGTCCTTATTTTCTGAGTTACTCTTGATTATTTGTAATGGGGGGAGAAGTCAGTTGAAGACCCTTCTAACTATTGACACACTGATTTTAAGTACCTGGCTAAGAAGTCTGCTCTTCTGTTTTCTTGGGTATCTCTACAGCCACCGTCTTTTTTCAAGTGCCTGTGGGCCAGGAAGACCCAGGAACGTTACACTTAGGCAGTACTGGGGGAAAGCAATGAAGAGCCAGGGGAAGGGAGGACAGGTGTATTTAGAGGGATGACTATGGCTCACTTTATCCCATTATTCATAGACAAATGAGCTTGACATGGAAGGCTAGGCAGGGAGAAAGGGTTATTTGTTTCCCGCGAGCACTTAGCACATATAAACACCGTAATCCATTGCCAATAACATCCTTTCCAAGCTAGGCAGTGGGTGACACTCATGTCACAGATCCCTTTGGGATGTATGAGCACCAACAGGATGGCATTCTGTGATACAGCTGTGGATGATGATCTGTGATCCCCCTTACAAACTGCTCAGTCAGTGGTTGACAACACCCTTTGATGTAGACAGAGGAGCTCATCTTATATAGACAAGGTCGGGGCCTTCCCTGGTTTAACAAACCCAAATCAGCCTGAAGCCAGAAGGAAGAAAGGAACACACACACCTCCATGTGAAGATGTGGTAAGAATGGGAGGAAGAGTTTACCCCTCTAATGAGATGAGTGCTTAGGCTCCCAGAAACCTCTTATCTTCTAGACCGCCCCGCTAAGCCTGTCAGAAGTCATAACTCTTCCCTCCTTCCTCTCTTTCCTCTGCCTTTCTGGGCAGACATATGCCCAAGTTCTCAGCCCATTTTCCCTGACACTTGGGGTACTGTCACTGTTTCTCTGAAGATGTGTCCATCCTGTCCAGCTTCTCCCAGAATGCCACTGCTGCGCGTGCCTGCTTATTCCAGCTCTAACTCAGAAATGAGACCTTGCTCTTCTTCACTTTTTTCTGGCTGCTGCCGAGAACTACAGATTATCTGGCCTTTTTTGACCTTTTTATGTGTATTAGGGTTCTGTATGTGTGCCAGGTGTGTGCACAGGTTACATTCTTTCAAACCCCAATAAAACTGTCCTAGAGTTTCCTTGTTTAAAAAACAATATTTTATTAATAAGATTACAAAAGAGGACTGGAGAGAGTGGCCAGTGGTTAGAGCGCTTGCTGCTTTTCCACTCTTGTGGAGGAACTGGGTTTGGTTTTCAGATCCTCACAGAAGCTCACAACTTGTGCAACACCAGTTACAGCACTCTCCTCTGGCCTCCATGGGCACTGCACACACCTGGTACATATACATATATGCAGGCAGAACCCTAATACATATAAAAAGGCCAAATTGTTTATTTTAAAGAATACTTATTGACACTGATACAGAATTTATCACTTTCTGCTATAGGGAAGTAAGTATTAAGCTCAGCCTTACAAACTAGAGATGGAAAACAAGACATGTTGGGCCATATAAACACAATGAGCAAAAAACCAGGGTAGAAATGTGCCTGGTAAGTTGTGAGCAGAAAGCAGGGTGGACAGGCTTATTTGTTAAACATTAGATTCCTTTAGGGAAGTGGACCATGGATACGGAAAGCTGTCAAAGACGAAGTCTAGCATGATGCTTGTGTTTTTCTTCCATCAATCTCTGTCTCTCTGTGTGTGTGTGTGTGTGTGTGTGTGTCTCTGGGTGTGTGTGTGTGTGTGTGTCTCTGGGTGTGTGTGTGTGTGTGTGTGTCTCTCTCTCTGTGTGTGTATGTGTGTGTGTCTCTCTCTGTGTGTGTGTGTGTGTGTCTCTGTGTGTGTGTGTGTGTCTCTGTGTGTGTGTGTGTGTGTGTGTCTCTGTGTGTGTGTGTGTGTGTGTGTGTGTGTGTGCGCGCGTTTTGCAGGATATTTGATCACACTGTGAACACACACGCACACGCACCCCTATTCCTGTGTATGAAGGTGGGTATGTTCAAATCATAGTGCATGTGTGAAGGTCAAGGACAATCTCAGCTTTGCATTGCTTATTTTGTTAATGGTTATATTATATTCTTTGCATTTTTGGCACAGCTAAATGTTAGCCTGTGAAACACAGTGCTCTGAAAGTTTTCCCTATGGATGCTAGTTTAACCAAACACACAAAGTTAACCCTGTTGTCAAGACTTTCAAAGCAAATGTTAAGTAAGTTCTAAAAGGCGATTTCATCCTAATCAATTCGCACATTTAGAATTAAAAACAAACAAACAAAGAAAAGGCTACTGGAGAGTTGGCCCATTGTCAGCCTCAGCCTGCCATTTGGCAAGAAGTTGACTGGGGAAGGCCAGGCTCATAACAGTCCTCAGCCAGAAGAAAATCCCAGAATGCACTGCCATTCATATTTATCAAGACATGCCTCCTGTGGCTCATGTTTCAACCTCAGAGTCATTTTTATTTTCTTCTACAACACGGGATTCCAAAGCTATCAGACTAGTTGATAATAGGAAAATTCCTGGAGGCCTCCCGGAACCTCCGCATCTGCTCTCTCTGCCTTTCAGAACACGTCTATATCATACAAATGGCTGATAATTACTACCTGACCCAAACTCAGTCGGCTCTCTCAGTTACAAATCTCTTCACAATCTTACAGCTTCCCTCTACCAGTAAGTCAAAATTAAAACCATTTATTTCACTCAAAAACGAAAGCTGCTCACAAAACCTAAAGATCTCGCCGATGGCCCCAGCACTTGGGAGGAAGAGGCAAGATCAGGGGTCAAAGGCCCGTTCCAGCCACATAGTGAGTTTGAGGTCAGAGTAGATTACAGGAGACCCTGTCCAAAACTGAAACAATCCAAAATTCAAAAACCAAAAGTTACTATCTCTTTCTAGGCAATGCTCATTAACACCAAACTGTCACAAATACTTGTTTGGCCTGTGGCTAGACTCCCCTCATTCACGTTTCTCTTCATCTAACAAGCTGAACAGAGTTGGAAAGCTGGCAGAGTTTGCTATTCACGCAGCAGGAATGTAGGGAAAGTAGCTTCTTTTAGGTCAGCTAGAGTAGCTTTGGGGCTGCTATAACAAAATACCATAGATTCGATAATTTACACAAAAGAAATGCACTTCTTACAGTTCTTCAGACTACCAAGTCTGTGCTGAGGAGTCTACATATGGCACCATCACATGGCAGAAAGTGGGAAGGCAAGAATGCATTTCTGCAGAGGTAGAGGGAGCTCAAGTCTTTTATAACAGGACCTAATCCCTTTCAGAGAACAAACCTCATGATCTACAACATCTTCAGATGTTACACTGGAGATTAAGTTTCTAATACGTGATCTGACCTCCCATTCACATTCAAACCACAGCAATAGCGCAGGCAGGCCATGACATGTCTGCTATAGCTAAGAGCAGAAAACAGCTATCTTGAAAGCTAGTAGAGATAATGGTCATTTACAGTTAACAAACATAACACACACACATATGGCTACTCAGTGCTAATAGAATTACACTGAATATTTGCCAAAATGGTATATATCCCTTGATCTAAGAAAGCTGCCTTGGTATGATACCAGTGGGATATTTGAGTGTTTTCTTCTAAGGGAGTTCATGTTCTTTTAGATACAATCTCATTAGAGCTGTTAGAATGTTTGTGTAGCATGCTTGGCCCTGTGTTTGATTCCTAGCACAGAAAAGAGTATTGAGAAACTAAAATTTTAGAAACTTGATTTTTTTCTAGGTACTTGTGCTTTTAGAATAATATTCATTTAATAAGTCATATTTAAATTTAATAAGTTCTATTTAGGTTTCATATGTTACTACATAATCTGGAGCCTAAACCCTAAGGATTTCAGATTTGACTTAAAACATGAGCTAGCAATTCAGCCTAGACTATGACAATCAAGTGTTCTCTTAGTGTTTTGTACAGGTCACACTGTCTTATGGTCTGGATGGCTGCTTTCTTCCCATGACTGCTTCCTGAACCTAGATCTCCCTGTAGTACTTGCAGACAGATCAGTCTCCTGTAGGTGGCTTCTGACTTGTCCAGGCTGGGGTGAGCTCTCTAGTGATGCAGCTGCCTTCCAGTCACCCAGGATCCTGTGGGTAACCCCAATAAACACATCAGTTCACTGAATTGCACTTTGGTGCTATTGTTACTTTGGTCTGTTGGTAGTTCCTTATCTGGGGTGAGTAGAGTTTCTTAGGAAATTTGAACACAACAATTTACCAATCTTTAATAAGATTGAGACTTAGACAATACATTTTGCTATTTGTAGAACGTGACTTAAGAAAACACACCCATATTAGATTGTTGGCTGATGTGCAGAAATATCTCTTTATCCAAAAGTTGACACTATAAACAACCAGTATCTCACCAAGGCTTGGCTTCTAGGAGCACTGTCTAGACTAGGGAATGTTTATGAAGAAGGTGCTATTTGCAGTGAGGGCACTTGGGTGATAATAAACAACAGGTGTCCAGTGTGTTTGTAAAGTCTCACATACATGGTTTTGAAGTACCACCACTGATTAAGCACCTACTAGAAATGTTTAGTTGGGCAGGAAATGCACAGAATTTCATTTAGAAATTTTCAAGCTCTGCGCAGCGGCAGAATCACAGCCAATGAAGTTCACCACAGTGCGGTTATTGCTAATTGAAAACTTTTCCCATACGACTACAGTATAATAAACTCATGGCTCTATTAAAAACACTGTGGACCTGGAAAGATCTAGAAAGATTCAGACACACTTTTCATAGACCCATCGCCACCTTTACTTTTGTTGAACCCTAGGGGGTTCCCTGAGGTCCCAACGCCCAGAGACCACCAGAGTCCCAGATACGTTGCAATATACAAGAGGTTTATTTTTGCCGACGTGGTGGGGTTCGACTGCCTCTGTGGAGGAGTGAACACCCAAAACAGTTTTCAGGCAGTTTTTGAGCACACAAGTTGCAAACAGGTGGGTGCATAAAGGAGTAACTTTTAGCCTGCTAGACCATAGCCGCAGGGGGGAATAAGGGAACAGAGGGGAGTGGAAGCAAACCAGACAGCTATGTAAGTTTAGATAGTCCCAAGGACCGAGTTCTGTGGAATGTCTCCAGGAGTCGTGAGGTCAGGGTCTCACGAAGGGGGAGAAGGCCTTCCTAGGGAAGTGGTAGTCATTAATTTTTACAGCCTTACACTTTCAGCTGTGTGAAGCTCATCTGTCTTCCCACCAGCACCACAACTGCTTCTGTAAATTGGGGTAATGGCATTTGCCTCACCACTTCAGAGGTGATTTGGATTATGAAACAATATTCTTGACGCTCTTTGAAAGCACAGGTGAAAGGTCTTAATTATCACTGATCAGTGCAATTATTCTGACATCATTTTCCTACTTAGAGTTTTCTAAAGTTTATGCTTAGAAAAGGCAACCAAAACAAACAAAAATTTAAATATAAATCAGCGTGTCTAACCTAGACACAGTCCAATAACAACAATCCCAGAGCACTGAAAATCACGAGTGAGATAGACACACTGAAAAGACAATGGCTCCTGTGTAGGCAATAGGAAACCACTGAAAAGGGATCTGAAGATGGCATAATTTCATCACACTGTTTTTCAAAAATCAAATGAATCTTTCTGATCTGTTGTGTTTTGAGGCAAAGTCTCAAGCTTACAGCCATCCTCCTGTCTCAGCCTCCTAAGTGCCAGGTTACAAGTACAGGCCTGAGCCACCACAAAACAGCCATTTTGGGGAGGACGGGCGGTGTTTGAGACAGGATCTTACTATGTAGCCCTGGGTGTCCTGAAACTCGGTGTTGTAGACCAGGCTGGCATTGAACTCAGGCAGACCCACTTGCCTGACTACAGGGACTTTTGAAGTTGGACTGAATGCATTTTTGCATTATGATATAGCTATAAGCCTATGGGGGCCTGAGAATGTGGAGATGTGAGTTTAAATGAAAATGGCCCATAGGCTACTAGGGACTGGCACTATTAGAAGGGTGTTCTTGTTACAGTAGGTATGGCATTGTTGGAGGAAGTGTGTCACTGAAGGGTGGGGTTTGAAGTTTCAGATGCTTCAGCCAGGCCTAGTGGCTCACTCTCTCTTCCTACTGCCCATGGAACCAGATGTAGAACTCTTAGCTGCCTCTCCAGCACCATGTGTGCCTGCATGCCACCATGTTTCCCACCATAATCATAATGGACTAAACCTCTAAACTATAAGCCAGCCCCAATTAAATGTTTTTCTTCATAAGAGTTGCATGGTCAGCCAGGCATGGTGCCACACACCTTTAATCTCAGCACTTGGGAGGCAGAGGCAGGTAGATCTCTATGAGTTTGAGGCCAGCCTGGTCTACAAATCAAGACCAGGACAGCCAGGGCTACACAGAGAAACCTTGTCTCAAAAAACCAAATGGGGGGAAAACAGAGTTGCATGGTTTTGGTGTCTTTTCACAGCAATAGAACCCTATTTAAAACAGCAGCAGGAAAACTGTGTCAGCAAACCTTCCTGTAGTAATAAATACCATGACCAAAAACAATTTGAGAAGAAAAGGGCTTATTTCAACCTATACTTTTAGGTCACCATCCATAACCAAGGGATATCAAAGCAGGAACTCAAAGCAGGAGCTTTAATAATTTATTTATTTTTATTTTATGTACATTGGTGTTTTGACTACATGTGTTTCATCAGATTGTTTGGAACAGGAGTTAACAGACAGTTGTGAGCTGCCATGTGGGTGCTGGGATTTGAACCCGGGTCCTCTGGAAGAGTAGTCAGTGACCTTAACCGCTGAGCCATCTCTCCAGCCCCGAAAGCAGGAGCTTTAAGTACAAACCATGGAGGAACACACTGCTCACTGGCTTGTTCCCTCTGGCTGGTACTCAGGCAGTTTTCTTATACAACCCAAGACTATCTGCCCAGAGGAGGACCTACCCACATGGGCTGGGCATTTACTAACATCAAATAGCAATTAAGAAAATGTCTCACAGACATGCTCACGAACAAATCTGAGAGATATAATTCTTTGACTGAGGTTTCTTCCCCTCCCCCCCCCCAACAGCAAGTTGGCAACCAAGAGTAACCATCACAGAAGTTAAGGGGACAGAAGTAAAGCAGCAGGGTGCATCACACCTGCAATGAAGGAACAGAGAGCAATGCCTGCTGCTCAGCCCTTTCTTCCTCACCCAGTCCAGGACTCCAGCCAGGGAATGGTGTGATCCATAATGAGTGGCCCTCTCATCTCAATTAACTAAATCAAGATGATCCCAGAGGCCCATCTCCCAAGTGATTCTTGATTCTGCCAAGTTGACAATTAACACTAACCATTACAGCTACCTCTGAACCCTTATCTTAGCATCTCTGTTGGACATTCTTTAGAAGTATATTATTACTATTTAAAGATTCATTGTTCAATTAACACACTAAAAGCATTTATAGTATGATTCCTCTAAACGATATTTCAATTAAATATTTTATTTTGCTATAATACATCCATTGAGGAAAAAGATATTGTTTATATATTAAATCTGATCTTAGTTGGACCTAGATCTAAGTTTGAATACTGTTAAGTTCAAAGTTTCCCAAAATGGCAGTATTGCTGACAATGTCCTGAATGATAGTCTGGTCTCTGTTCAGGCTGGAGTCTTACTGGATAAACAGAAGGATTGTTAGTGAGTAAACAAAATCTAAACTCAGAATTCCTCACAAATCTTGTGAAGCAGGTTTCTGTTTGTCAGGAAAAGCCATTACTTTCCTTATCTGAGCCTGACAGCCAACTTCCTCCAGCAAACAAGCTTGTAACAGATCAAAGTCCGCATGCTGGCCCCCAGGCTGTTTTGGTTCACATACCCTACCCCAGTACCTTTCCTCCACAATGTTACCTGTTCCCTTAAAACTAGCATGGTTTCTTTTCTTTTTTTGCTCTTCTTTGCTCCTGAGAAACGTCCTGGCAGTTTGAATCTCCAATAAACCTTTCTACCCACAGAGTGGTCTAGTTTGGAGGTTTCACTGTACCCTTGGTTAAAAATTTGAAATTCCAGGTAAGGAAAGTAAGCCATGATAACAAACAGCAAGTATAAACATTCTTAAAATGTATTATTTATTCTTTTTGTTAATTTGCATATTTTCTTATTCCCTGACATTTTACAAAGAAAATGAAGACTAGGTGTAGTAGTGTGCCTGTACTACTACATGGGAGGCTAAGAAGACTGACTGAACCTAAGAGTTCAAAACTAGGGGTGGGTGTGGTGGCACATGCCTTTAATCCCAACACTCAAAAGGCAGAGGCAGGCAGGTCTCTGGGAGTTCAAAGCCTTGTCTACATAGTAAGTTCTTGGCCAACAGGGGCTACAAAATGAGACCCTTTCTCAAAACAGACAAAACCAAATGTTGAAAATTGGCCTGGATTACATAATGAGACCCAGAAAGAGGGCCAAAGGGAGGATGGTTGGATCTCACTCAAAAGGGGAGATAAAATAAGCATCAGAGTTGATGGAGAGAAGGAACTGGGTGGAAAGGAGGATGGGGATCAGGTATGGGGAGAGCGGAGGTGGGGTGAGAAGGCAGGGAGAGAGAAGGGAATTGATGGGTGGCACCTCCGGGACAAGATGGAGACCTGGGGTGGGAGGCTCCAGGAGGATATGGGGCTGGCAATAGCTGAGACCCCCAGCAGCCGGGGGTATGGAGACGGAAGTGGCCACCTCCTGTAGACAGGCAGGACTTCTAGTGAAGGGAGGAGGACATCAACTCACCCATAAAACCATCGACCCAATATTTGCCCTGCCTACAAGATGTGCAGGGAAAATGATGGAAGAGAGACTGAGGGAATGGACAACCAATGACTGGCCCAACTTGAGGCCCACCGCTTGGGAGAGAGCCAATCCCTGATACTGTTAATGATACTCTGCTATGCTTGCAGCCTAGCATAACTGTCCTCTGAGAGGCTTCATCCAGCAGCTGACAGAAACAGATACAGAGACCCACTACCAAACAATAGGCAGAGCTCATGGAGTCTTGTAGGAGAGTGTAGGGAATGATTAGGAGAGCTGGGAGGGGTCAAGGACACCACAAGAAGACCTACAGAGCCAACTAACCTGGGCCCATGGGGGCTCACAGAGACTGAACCACCAACCAAAGAGCTCTCGCATGGACTGGCCCCAGGCCCCCTACACACATGTAGCTGATAGGCAGCTTGGTTCTCATGCGGGTCCCCTAAGAAATAGAATGGGCACTGTCTCAGACTTGGACCCTATGGCCTGCCTTTGGATCCCTTTCCCCTAGCTGAGATGCCTTATCTGGCCTCAGTGGAAGAGGATGCACTTAGTCCTGATGTGAGCTGATATGATGGGTTGGTTGGTACTGTGGGGAAGTGGGGGAGCTCCTTTTCTCTGAGGAGAAGGGGAGGGAGATGGGGGAGGAGGGTGGAAGGGTGTGAGTAAGAGAACATGAAGGAGGGAGCTGCTATTAAGATATGAGGTAAATAAATAAATTAATAATAAAGGGGGGAAAAAAGAAAAATGATAGAAAGGAACCTGGGCGTGGTGGCACATGTCTTTAATCCCAGCAGGTGGCTTTCTGTGAGTTCAAGGTCAGCTTGGTCAACAAAGTAAATCCAGGACAGCCAGGGCTCTGTTACACAAAGAAACCCTGTCTCAAAAAAAAAAAAAGAAAAGAAAAAAAAGAAAGAAAGGAAGGAAGGAAGGACGGACAGATAGTTATTTTTCCTAATTCATTTCCCTTATTGCTCTTCTTCTCTGAAAGGGCATCCTTGGCTTTTAGTCAAGCCTTTACTATATAATGAGACTCCTGGTCTCACAGAGCATTAAAATGACTTTCACTCATGCCTGTGACATATGTGCACATGCAAACAAACATGAACGTAAAAAGCGGCTTTTTCACCCAAGGACCTGAGCATCCCTGTGCTACTGTGTCACTCCCCTCCCTGCCAGCTCTCGCTGCCTCTCACCACTCAGCTGCTCCCAGAGTCTGCGCTTCCTGAACCTGAAGGGTCTGATGTCAAAGACTGAGATATTCTCCTGAGTTTTAGCAGATGATTTTTGATTTTGTCATAAAAGAACTGCCATTAAGCAAGAAAAATAGGACTTTTGATTAAATTCTGTCAGTTCTGACATTAATTCTAAAGAATTACTGTTCCTTAATGAGATAAAGAATCAGGTTTCAACATAGTTACCAATTTGTCAAAATCTGTGCCAAGGTTGCTTTCTTGAGAGTGGGACTATGCCAAGAGAACTGAAGTGCAGGAAATAGAAACAGCTCCAAGAATCCACAGGATAAACAAAAGATCAGCAAGATGAATTCTAGAGAGTGCCTTCCGTTTGCTGGACCTTCAAGGATCCAGACCAAGGTCTGTCAGAGAAACAGGACCCAAAGGCTGAAGACTGATGCAGGAATGTATGGAGAGAAAATGGGAACTGTCCAGGCAGTCATTGGTATGTCCTTTCTTAGTTTTGGAAGCTGCAGGCCCTGCACTTCCTATATAAGCAGATATATTTATCCCTCTCAGGTCTCTGAGGTGGTTGAAGAATAGACAGCTAGAGTCTCATAGTTAAATTTTGAGTTGTTTAGGAATCAAGAGGGTGTTATAGATCTAAGAAGATACTCTTAAAAGTGTGTTGCAAGTTAGTATGAATGTTGAGTCAGATATAGACCTTTAAACTCATAGAGATGGTTAGATAGTAGAATGTTAAAGTCAGGGGCCAAATGTGTATAAACTGGACATTGGGAAGGTATACTGGGCCATTTAACTCTCACAAATGTGGCATATTTATATCTGTTGTTTTGTAATACTTACTGCTATAAGAGAAGGAACCATATGTTGGACTGAAAGGGGAAACTTCTGAGGGGAAGAGGGTGGAAGGGCGGGATAGGAAGGGGGAATAGGGAGGGGCTTGTGACTGAGATGTAACTTGAAGAAAAAAAAATAAAGTATTTAAAAAAAATTTAAAAAAATAAAAAATGATACATAAAAAAAAGAATCAGGTTTCAATAGAGTATGGAGAGGACTTGTATATCGTAATTTTTCATTTCTTCTATGGTTCCTTGGCTATGTTGCTTCTGAGCTATGGAGAGGAAGAACATCCAGAGCATCTCCTGCTCATGACTTATCTTCATATGAGTCATGTGCCACTGATAGGTACCAGGGCAGAGCACACAGAATGCCAGCCATTTCTACAGAAGGAGATCTGAAGTGATCAACTATGTACATTTCCCAGGAAAGGAATTCTTAAGACTCAGATTTTATGTGTGTCAGCGGTTTGCCTGAATGTATATATGTGCATCATGTCTATGCTTGGTGCCTGCAGAAGTCAGAAGAGGTTCTTAGATCCCCTGTAGCTGAAGTTACAGACTATTGCGAGCCACCATGTGCATGCTAAGAACTAAACTTGAGTTCTCTGCAAGATCACCACTGCCCTTAGCCACCGAGCCATCTCTCCTGTGCTGGGAAGTAAATTCTGTGGGGGCGCTTTCTTAAGGTCTTTTGTTTTGTTTTGTTTTTTTGTTTTTTGTTGTTGTTGTTTTTTCAAGACAGGGTTTCTCTGTGTAGCTCTGGCTTTCCTGGACTCGCTTTGTAGACCAGGCTGGCCTCGAACTCACAGAGATCCGCCTGCCTTTGCCTCCCGAGTGCTGGAATTAAAGGCGTGCGCCACCACTGCCCGCTTTCTTAAGGTCTTTTGGAAAGATTTTATCATATAAGAAGTATTATGCTTTCATTGAACTCTAGAGCAATGACAAAAATGGAAGAAAATAAACAAGAGCTAAGCATATTGTGTAGCAGTTTTCTCTGACACTCCTTCCATCTTAGATGAAAACTTAAGACAAGATGTTTTCAGGAAGGTGAAACAGATTAATGTTCAAAGTTTACAAAGGGCACAGTGAAATCTCCCAACTAGAACAACTCCATGAGTAGAAAGAAAGGTCTACCGGGGATCAAACTGCCGAAGTTGTCTCTAGGGAAGCAGAGAGAAGCGAAATGATGAAAAAGCAAGCAGATTTTATATGGCAGTCAGCAGGGTGGGGGTCTTTGTGGCTGTAGGCTATTAGGATTGACCATGGGAGTGGGTTAAGGGTGCCTCCTGGTAAACAAAACCCATCTTTTGAGATTCCTGAGGAATGCTGAATTCAGACTTCTGTTTAGGACATCGTACTAGCCTGCCATCTTGGGGGCCCATTTTGTATCTAACACTATAGATCTAACATTAAGGGAAGATCCTTAAGAAGTAATAGCTCAAAAGGGGGAGATGTTGAGGGGGGAGAGACACCTTGAATTAAAGAAAAAAAAGAGGATAGGAGGGAGACAGGAAAGAGGGTAGGAGAGTGGGACTGGGAGAGGAGAAGGGAGGGGGCTGCAATTGAGATGTAATGAAGTCCCTGAAACTGATTGGACTTACTAGGACCCTCCCTCCCCAAGATTATATACACAGTAAAGCTTGCTGAGAGTTACTTACTCTCAGCCAACCCCAGCTGTTCAACAGAATCAGAGACTAACTCAGTTGAAACAGAGACCAGCCAAGTAGCCTGCAAGAAGCGACCTGCCAAATCACTTACAAGAAACAAAGACCCACAGAGCTGCCTAGAAGAGGCGCATTATACCAACTGAGCCACCTGGAAAGAGCACTCTACAAACTGCTGGGCTACCTGCAGGCTGTGCGTTGTGTGCAGGTTTCTAGCTTTCATATACTCATTTCTGCTCTTTAAATAACCCCTCACCTATATTTCTGTAAGGTACCCCAATAAAACTCATTAGTTTACCAATTTGGACTTTGATGGTATGCTTTGGTTTGTTGTGGGCTCCCTATCGGGGGCGAGTAGACATTTGTTCACCTCTCCCCCAGAAAAATCAGTCATGCAAGTAAAAATGTATGCACTGTTTAAAATATTGGGACAGGCTGGGGATGTGGCTCAGTTTGTGGAGAGCTTGCCTAGAGTTTCAGCACCACATAACCATGTCAGTAGCTCATACTTTTAATCTTAAAACTTCAGAGGTGGAAAGAAGAGAATCAGGAATTCAAGTTGATAATCCTTGGCTACGTGGGGAGTTTGGTACCAGCCTGAACCATATGAAATCCCATTCCTTCCACACAAAAGAAAAGAAAAGAAAAAAAAATTGGGGGAGAGGAGAAAAACAAACAAGAAACAAAAAACAAACAGAACAAGTTCCCCATATTGATAAGGCAATTTTGATGACTAACATTTACAGTAGTGAATCATTCTTACTCAAAGCAAAAAGTTTCACTTGGTATCCTAAAGTCAGTTTGTTCTTACTGACTGTCCGTTTTGCTATAGTATAAGATTGAGGCTAATAGAGCCTTGTTCAACTTTGAAAAGCAGCAATCAACCTTTGAAGGAAAAAAAAAATGTGGAGCTGGGCAATCGGAACCATAGTTACAACCACAATGACAAATGTAGCTTGGGCTACAAGGCAGCTGCCCCTCTTCCTCTTTGCTTTGGGCTGGCTCCCTTGTCCTCTTCCAACAAAATTCATACAAAGATTTATCACAGAGGAGGAAATATTTAGATAAACAAGCATTTTACTATCAATCTAAGGGTTGTATAAAGGATGTAGACTCTTGTCTCTATTACAGACTCACCCTGATGCAGGAAACACCCACTGAGGCACTGACAAGGTGGCAGCCTTGCCAGGGTCACTGAGTGTGACAGCTTACCTAGATGGACAACGGGACTGGATTTGGAATCACCATGGAAACAAGGCTCTGTATGACTGTGAGGGAGTGTCTAGGTTCTGTCTATTGAGGTGGGGGATCCACCCTAAATGTGGCCAGTACCATCTTATGGGGAGTTGGGGAGAGAGGGCTGAATTTAAGAAGTGAGTTGATAATGTGTGCTGGTAGTTTCATGTCACCTTTACACGGCTAGAGTCATTTGAAAGAGGAACTCTCAACTGAAAAAAATGTCTCCATAAAATTGGCTCATGGCCCTGGGCATACATGCAACAGTTGTGCAGCTAGGTCTTCATGTGGGACTCCTAAAGCAGGGACAGGGGGCAGGGGCAGGGGCTATCTCTGACTACACTGCCTCCCTTGGGATTCCTCTCCTGTAACTAACTGGGCTGCCTTGTCTAGCCTCAATAGAAGATGCACCTAGTCTTACTGCAACTTGTTATGCCAAGGCTGGCTGATATCCATGGGGGGGGCCTCCTCCTTTCTGAGGAGGAGGGGTGGATGGAGTGGATGGGGAGGCTGAAGGGAGGGCTGGGAGGGGGGCTGGGAGAAGGGGGGGATGATATGATTGGGATGTAAAGTAAATAAAAAAAATTGGCCTGTGGACAAGCTTTGTAGAACATTTTCTTTATTTGTGATGGATGTGGGAGGGCCCAGCCCACTGTGGGTCAGGCCACCCCAGAAAGCGGGCTGAGCAAGCCATGGGGAGCAAACCAGTCAGCATCATCCCCCATGACTTTTGTTTAGTTAGGTTCTTGCCTGCCTAAGTTCCTAACTTGACTTCTTTCATGATGGACTGAGATCAGGACATAAGAACTTTGCTCCCCAAGTTGCTTTTGTCATGGTGTTTTATCACAGCAATAGAAACCTTAACTAAGACAGTGAGTATTCACTGTTTCCTGCTTCCTGGATGTGGACCCAATGTGAGCAGCTGCCCACAATAGATTTCCTTGCAGTGACAAAGTGGAGCCAAAGTAAGCCTTCCCTTCCATAACTCCTTTGTCGGGCATTCTGTCACAGCAGCGAGACAGTAACTAATGCATCAAGGAGATGCAAAGGCTAGCTAAAGGAAACCCGACCTTGACAAACCACCTCTGATAATGAAAACAGTATTTTTTCTCCACTGATACACAATACCAAATAAGGCACGGAAAAAGTTGGATTCTGGAGAAATAGCATAATTTATTACAATACAGTACTTGCAGATCAACCCTTCCCACTAGCCTCCTGGTTCCCTATGGAGCACCTTACCTCCCTGCAGGAAGCTGGAGTGGGTTGAATGCTGCTGACATGGGCAAGACTGTGTCAGGGACCCTAGCCTCAGACCATGGGGATGGCAAGCCCCACCCTGCCCCAGCTCAGAAAAATGGCAATGGCTTCTCCAAAGGTTTGAGTATGGGGACTGGTAGTATCTGCAGAAAGTGCCCACCAATAGCTCCTCCATCTCAGTCAGGCCCGATCCCTGTACAAGACGGCACTACCACCCTTGGTGCATCCAGATGACATGTTGATGACAAAGGACATACCAAAGTGGAACCAGCAACATGCAGCTCAGTCTGACTTTCTATGTTTTCTTCCAACACAAATTTGAAAACATTTGCAAATAATAGATATGCAACACTAAAACAAGTATTCTCTATTATCACAATATTTTAAAGCTTTCAGGGGATAAACTCTTTTAAAACTCATTTGAATACGAATGGCCCCCAAAGACTCATTTGCTTGAATGTTTGGCCCATAGGCAGTGACACTATTAGGAGGTATGGCCCTGTTGGAGTGGATGTGACCCTGTTGGAGGAAGTATGTCACTATGGGGCAGGCTTTGAGGTCTCAAATGCTCAAGCTACACCTAGTGTGGCATTAACTTCTGCTGCCTTTGGATCTGCTCCTTTTCCAGCTACATGTCTGTCTGCACCCTGCCATGATCATACTGGACTAAGCCTCTGAAGCTGTAAGCCAGCCCCAAGGAAATGTTTTCCTTTAAAAGAGCTGCTGTGGTCATGGTGTCTCTTCACAGCAACAAAACCCTAAGACAAATGGTGTCTCCAAGAACAAAATTTAAAAGAAGAATAGCTTGTTTCTGAGTATCTGTGCATTCAATGTGGTAGTTATAGAAACACAAAAGTAAGAACAGGTCTCTGACCTAGAATCTGCAGTCTTCTAGAGGCCAGAAACTGGCAGAGATTCTGTTCATAGCATGGAGCCTTAGGAGGATGAGATTAGTGCCAGAGGCTATGCAAACTGTCTCTGACTTGCGTAACAATGTCAACTTTTCCCAGCAGACAGATTCTAGAAGATCTCTGATGAGAGTTTGGCGGTTTTGTTTTTTTAATCTTTAATCATTCACTTCCCAGAACACGGAGGGGATTGTGAGTAACCCTAAAGTCATCTTTCTGTTTAAAATTCACTATTTTCTCCTCTTCATAATTTTACTCAAACAAGGATACTTTATAAAATTTATAATCTTACTACAGGTTAGAGTAATGTCTTTTCCTTATTATTAGCTTACAGGCAATTTCACTAGGCTCCTCTCAGGGACCTAGCCACAGCTTACATCATCACCTGCCGCCTCCAGGGGTATAAATGGGCTGCACACCACCCCAGCTCTCTCTCTGTTCTTAGTGTTCTCTTCCCACCTCTTCTCTCTGCCTTCACGGCTCACTCGCTGCCTCTACCTACCCCTTCTCCAGGTCCTCGCTCCTCTCCCTCCCCCCAATAAACCTCCTTACACCAGATCTGTTCCATGGCATAATTTCTCAGGGGCATACCTTGGCATGGGCCCGCCATGGTACCCCCGGCTACATTATATTTCATAACATTTATTTTAAGCCTAATTAAGTATGTACTATTAGCTAGCATTTAAACATGATACTGAACTTGGCTAAAAAGGTATTTTTAAAAATAATTTATTTTTATTTTACGTGCACTGGTGCTTTGCCTTCATGTATGTCTGTGTAAGGGTGCCAGATTTCCTTGAACTGGAGTTGCAGACAGTTGTGAACTGTCCTGTGGTGCTGGGAATTGAACTTGTGTACTCTGGAAGAACTGCTGTGCTCTTACCTGCTGAGCCATCTCTCCAGCCCCCTAAGAAAGTCTTAATAAAAATTTTACATCTGTTCTGACAATTTAATACATATATATGTATATATATATATATATAGTAAATTTTGATCATATTTACCCCATTCCCCTTTCTTATCCCCTCTCATTTCCTCTGAACACTGTCTTCTTCCCAACAAGCCCCTTCCTACTTCCAAGTCTTTGGGTGAGTGTGAATACATGCATGCCACTGTGTGTGACCACTGTATTGAGTATAATTCAGGTTGTTTGCATTATTGGGGAGTTATTTACTGAGCATGGGCAACTAACCGTGGCCACACTGCTGAAGAAAGCGACTCTTCTGTTCCCCGGTGACCATTAATTGTGGATCGCTTCCAGGGAAGGGAGGAACCTCACGAGTTCCACGCTTTTTAAATTTTTATTCCTCAAAGGTACAAAGACTCTTCACTTCTTCCTTTCATTCAGCTCCACTCACTGTTCTGCTTTGGATCTCATCTTCCATACTCCATCCTTAGGCTAAAATAAACCAGCGCACTACTATGGTGATTCTCTGGAGTCTGCTAACCGTGGACTTGCAGCTCTGCACTAAACGCCGATGTAAAGCATTTTCTAGATCCTGGCGTACCATGTCTAAAAACATGACGTGTGACACCAGCAGCCCTGGGCTGAAATCCAGCTCTACCGCTATAAAACCCATGAGAACAATTAAATAACTTCAATGCCCTGAGCTTCTTTCATTCTCCATTAAGACATAGATAAGAGCAGTTTCTTCAACAAAGGTTTGCTGAGATGTCTAACTAAATAAGATGTAGATGTAAACACAATGCTTGGCACAAAGAAAATATCCACAGTATATCAGCCGTCTTCCTGCTAAGGTTGTTCGTTATTCATTCCTTACTTCTCCAAAGACCTTCCTATCCTTCCAGTCACCAATCTCAGCTCCACACCTTTCTTTTCACTGTGGCTAACATCTAGTTAGATATCCAGTCTGTTTTCCCAAGTCAAACTGCAGGCATTTATGAAATACTGTGTTCATAGGCACTGCACTCAGCTCACGGGATAGAAAGAAGAATTAAGACACACAACCTGCCGTTCAAGACTCCAGCCAGCCAGGCCTGTCACATACCTGACACACAACCTGCCATTCAAGGGTCCAGCCAGCTAGGCCCGTCACATACCTGCAATCATAGCATTTGGGAGGCGAGGCAGCCAGGCCTGTCACATACCTGTAATCATAGCATTTGGGAGGCGAACGTGAAAAGACCTTGAGTTTGAAACTAGTCTGCATTTTTAAAGCAAACCTAGTCTAACATGAACTACATAGTGAGGGCTAAACAAGGATTAAGGGTATAGAGCAGTGGTGGAAGGCTTCCCTGGCAACCCTGGGTCCTGAGTTCAATCCCCAGACTCGGGGGGAGTGGGGGGGGGGCAGTGTATTTATCTTCAAACACTGACATCCTATGACCTATTGTTTTCTCTCTGCTACAATGGCCACCACCTGATGTTAGGTCTGCACCTTCTACCAGTTGGAGTAAATATTAGTATCTTTTATTAAAGACTCTTGATTCTTTTCAGTCAAATATAAATGTGTACAAGTTACTTGCTATGAACATACAAGCCATAAGTATTTCACTTCTTCACTTACTAATTCTTATGATGCCTTTTAGATAAGGCCTAGCTAACTTTTGCTTTGTTTTGAGACAGGGTCTCACTATGTAGCCCAGGTTGGTCTTAAATTCCCAATCTTCCTGCCTGCACATTTCAAGTCCTGGGGTTACAGTTAGTTTCGGTCTAATAACTTCTTAACTTCCACCTGACTGCAAAGCTCCTCAAATTCCCTTCAAATGTCCTATCAGCAAACAACTTGATGTTCTTGGTATGGGCCCTGCTTTCTGCATCTTTTCCTTTGCTCTTCCTACTTTGGCTTCTGACTCCCATACCCCATGTGTATCGTTCTTCAATGGTTAGACCAAAGACACCCTCATTTATTCCATCCTCTCAGATGCCAATCCCACCCTCTCTTCCTCAGCTTGGTCTCCATCAGTATTCCATCTGCCCATTCTTGCAGAACCCATCCCTTCCTAACAAAGACTTACGAGCATCAGACCTCTCTTTGCTCCACAAGTGTCTGATGCATTATTTTGAACACAGTATTTCACAAACAACTTACCCACTGACACAAAGATTAGTTTGTTTGAGCCAGAGTCCAAGACAATAAGAGAAGTGGAATCCACTGCATAGTCCCTAAGAGCAGCCTGAGTGACTAACAAGGTGGGCGAGGTGTAACAACTACAGGTCTGGTTACTTTTCTCTGGTAAGAAGCAATGAGGAGAAGTTTATGTTGGTTAACGGTGGAGGGGACATAGTCATCATGAAGCAGGAGCAGGGCCATCTCCACTTGCTCACACCTCACAGGTCAGGAAGCAGAGGAGGAGGAATGCTGGTGTCATATCATCTGGCTTTCTCCTTTTTAATTCAATTTGGGACCACAGTCCACAGCTGAAATTTCCACATCACTCCCCAAAATTTATTGGGAAACATCTGTTTCTGGAAACATCCTCACTGATGCACTTGATGGTGTGTTTCACTAACGCCCTTGGTATTTCTTTTTTGTTGTTTTGTTTTGGTTTTGGAGAAAGGGTTTCTCTGTGTATCAGCCCCTAATTGTCCTGTGTGGACCAGTCTGGCCTTGAACCCACAGAGATCCACCTGCCTGCCTCCCAAGTGCTGGGATTAAAGTTGTGAGCCACCATGCCTGGCTTCTTTTCCTTTTTTTAAAGATAGGATCTCAGAGCCTTAGCTGGCTTTAAGTTCACCATATGGCTAAGGATGACTCTGAGCCTTTGATCTTCCCGTCCTCCGTGTAAGGAGAGGAGAAATGAAATCCCAAGTAAACGTGTGCTGTTAACAAGAACATGGCCATGTTAATGACTGTAGCCTCAGACTCATGGGAAAATGGTAAAGACACTCTCTCTCTCTCTCTCTCTCTCTCTCTCTCCCTCTCCCTCTCTCTCTCCATCAAGGTGAAGAAGCTCAGGAGGAAAATGGAAAAGCCTTCCTTTCGGGCCCAGATGTGGATGCTGATAGCATGTGCAGAAAATGTACACTCTAGCTCCCCACCGTACCGCACCCCAGGACATTTATAACCTAAGGACTGCTCCCTACAGAGACCAATCCTACTGAGGTTAGCTAACCCTGCCTCCTTGATCCAGACGTATCCCATAAACACCTGTGTTTGTCTGATGTAATAACGTTCCTCTTTGTTCACTGTATGGGAAAACCTGCCCCTCTATTCAACATGTAATAAACATGCTGAGCTTCCTGGGTGCAGAGCTTTCTCCAGCACAGACCTCCAGATCCCACCATTTTGTCTGTGTGTCCATCTGCCCATCTTTTCTCCAGGCCCTCACAACCCCAGTCAGGAATGGCCCTGGCACCATGCTGGACAGTACCCAGAGTTTGGTATAAGCCAGGCAGGCAGGCAAGCTTTCTACCAACTGCTACCACTCTAACCCCCTGACATTTCTTAATCCAATCAAATTAGCAAGCAATACTGACCATCACAAGGATCCTTTCCACTCCTTCATGATAGCTTTTCCTTGTAGAATTTGAAAGGAAAGTTCCAGAGATTTTGTAGCAAGAATATGTCAGTCCAAGAAACTGTCCAGCTATCAGAACTTCCAAATCATCATCTCAGTGTGAGAACACATGGTTCATATAAATCACTTATCAACAACTTTACTGCTTATTTTCATTTCAACAGACTTCTATTGTACTAACTCACTGAGCAAGAAGTTCTACCAGACACCTAAATACACATTCTTAGTATCTGAAAATTCAGCTCTTAGAATGGGCCTGCGGATAGAGTTCTGAGGATAGGTGAACAGAGCTATAAGCAGTGAAAAGGAGGAGACTCAGCCCCATGGTGGTGGTACATGCCAGTAACCCAACCCCAGCAACAGCAGAAAGACAGGCAGCCTGAGGCCAGCCTGGGCTCCCACACAGAGTGAGTACCAGGCCAGACTGGATACACAGTGAGACCCCGACTAAAAACAACAAAGAGACAGTTATTCTAGTTCTTGCCTATATTATGAAGCTGTGGGAAACCCACCTGAGAAACTCATTTATCAGGTTTCATTTTCTTCAGGTTCAAAATGAAAGTTAAAATAGTTACTTCACATGATTCCATACAGACAGATGGAGGTTTACCAATCCCATCCCAGACTCTAAAAGGTGTTCTATTTTTGTTTTGTAGAGTTGTTTATTCGGGTTTGAGTGTGTGTGAGTGAGAGAGAGAGAGAGAGAGAGAGAGAGAGAGAGAGAGAGAGAGAGAGAGAGAGAGTGTGTGTGTGTGTGTGTGTAGATGAGAGAGCAACTTGTGGGAGTCAGTTCTCACCTTCCACCATGTGACTGTTGGGGCCCAAACTTAGGTCGTGAAGCTTGGTGACAGGCGCCTTTACTCACTGAGCCATCCTGCCAGGTCTAGTAACACATTTTGACAGCTCTACATTGCTGATGTTAAAACTTAAGAATTACCTTTTTAAAAGTAAAACAGAAAATACTTATGTCTCCAAAAGCTTAATGTCATATTGTGTAGGCAAGGAATATAACCAACATGGCTCTGTCCTCCAGGCCCTGGTAGGAGGCAGAGTTATTTACCCTCACCCAGCTTTCCATCCAGGCAGGCTTGGTTCTTTTCCATGCAATACTTGTGGCTGCCATCATCTGAGAAGTATGAGCTCCAGCTTCCTCAGCCTTTGAATGTAGACTCACACTGTATCTCTATAGGATACTGCCAAGCCTTCAGCCTTAGACTAGGCTGCACTATGAGCTTTCAGTCTCTTGGACTAAGCAGCTATTCGTTCCTGCAGCTCTCTAACTTTTAGGTGTGCACGATTGGATGATTGGGTCTCTACCTGTCCTTTTATAATTATCTATACTATTGGTTCTGTTCTATAGAGAATTCTGACGTCTACAGCAGTTTTATAAGTGAAGATAATCTTCCTTTACAGTTGGTAAGTAAATATCTAAGAGTAAAACTGTTGATTCATAAGGTATGTGAAACCCAACCTTTTTAATTATTCCATACGTATTTATTAGTAACTATATTCACTTATAACAAATATAAACACTAAGCCAGGCGTGGTGGTGCACGCCTTTAATCCCAGCACTTGGGAGGCAGAGGCAGGCGGATTTCTGTGAGTTCAAAGCCAGCCTGGTCTACAAAGTGAGTCCAGGACAGCCAGGGTTACACAGAGAAACCCTGTCTCGAAAAACCAAAAAATAAAAAGAAAGAAAGAAAAACCAAATATAAACACTACAAATTCCTACAACCCCTAAGACCTAACCACTAAACCTATTGATAACTATTACAACTATTTTCATAACATTTTAGAAGGATACAGTCTCTGTGGCAGGTCCTCAGTTGTCAGGAACACAGTCTCTGTGGTAGACCCTTTAATGCACTTAGCAGTCTTTCTTCTGGAATATCTCAGACGTAGATCCGTCAGGGTAAATTGGCTGTGGTGACTTCACGAGGGTAAATATGGCTTGAGGCTTTCTTTTCTCTGGGAGACCTCAGCTGTCCGTAAGCCAACTTTGTATCAGCAACTCTGCCACTCTGCCTCAGTCCTTAAAGCCAGCCACAGTTTCATTCAGGCCACTGTTCCGACAGGTCAAACCCCTCTAGGCAAAAGCTGAGGCACAGGGTTTAGTCCTTGGCCTTTTGCTGTCTTGCTGAGGCTTTCTCTGCTCACCAGCTTCTTTCTGCCTCAGAGAGATCTGGCCATCAGTCCACCAGCACTTTCTCCATCAGAGGATACAAACTACTGGTTGTCCTTTCTAGCGTGAGGACTCTCTGGCATCAGAGCTCTCTAGCATGGGGCCTATGGGCTCCATCCACTTGTCCTTAAATAGGATCTCTCCTTGTTCCACCTGGCTTCAGCTCAATCTGGGCTCTGCCCACTTAAAGGCTGAAAACAATGCAGGCCATAAACCTTGTTTTTAGTCCATAGAGTCTCTCCTTGTTTCACCTGACTTCATCCTTGTTTTTAGCCCATAAACTGATAAGCTAATTGCCCACAGCCAAGTTGATCTTCATGCCCCTGATTAAGAGACTGTATCAGAAACCCTTAGATATTTACTAAATCTAATTTATATTAATCTAACTCCTTACAGGTATGTATGTAGATCCATGAGCTTATTGTCACAGTCTGTCATCTGAGAATTACAACCAATAAGGGTTTTCCCTTCAGGACTTGGGGGCCCACACCTACATTTATCACACTTAAGAGATTTGGGAGATAGAGGCAGGAAGATCAGGAGTTCAAGGCCAGCCTGGGCTACAAAAGATTGCCTAAGAACAGAGTGGAAGAGGCTCTAAATAGTTTTATTTTTAACTACTACTATAGCATTTCCAGTTGGACCAGCAAAGTATGAGACTTCCCATGGCTCAGCACTGGGAGAATCAATTTTAATGATTCTAGCCATGCTAATGGGTAGACAGTACCATTTCCTATTGCCTGACGATATTGAGGATCTCTGTGTGTGTTTGTCATTCACACATCTTCTTTGGTGTTCCTTTGCCCATTTCTCCCTTTGCTTGTTATTATTGAATTTTGACAACTCCTTATACAGCCTAAATATAAATAACTTATATGTCCTCTGCAAATACTTTCTTCACCATCTTTGGTTGCTTTTTTTTTTTTCCTAGTCCCCTTAACAGCATGGAGAGTGGATGTTCTACTTTGACGACCTTTACTGATCTTCCCTATGCTACTGTTGTAGGACGAACTGAGAAAGCACATCTTTTCACTGGCATAAAATACAATCACCGTGGCTGGAGAGATGGCTCAGCAGTTAAGAGCACTGACTACTCTTCCAAAGGACCAGGGTTCAAATCCCAGCACCAATATGGCTGTGGCAGTTCACAGCTCTCTGTAATTGCTAGGTGTAGTGGCGAATGCCTTTAATCCCAGCACTCGGGAGGCAGAGGCAAGTGGATCTGTGTGAGTTCAAAGCCAGCCTGGTCTACAAAAGTGAGTCCAGGACAGCCAGGGATACACAGAGAAACCCTGTCTGGAAAAAAACAAAAAACACAATCACCATATTTATGAACATAAAAGAATCTATGTTTCTTCTTCCATGGTTCATGTTTTTTTGCTGGAGATATATAAATATATATTTAACTATATATTTTTATATATAGTTAAAAATATATACACACACACACACACACATATATATAATATCTTGGTCTTCTTTGCCTAAGATTACACACACACACACACACACACACCAGGAGGGAGGAGGGTCCACAGAGACCAAAACACAATGGAAGAAAGCCAGGGCTGGCCAGGTTCTCTTTTTTATCTCTACTTTTGTCTAATTGTACTTCTCTAAATCCCTTTCCTCATCAACTGCAAATATAAACAGTTTTCAGGTCTTCATTTCTGAAATAAATTATATTTTTATAGTTTTCTGTTCTAATTTGTCTTCTTCTAATTTTTTTAAATTAGGGTACCAGCCATTAACCTTGCAATGGATGAGGAAAACAGTCTGCCTTTTCCACTCAGAAATCCCATCCTTTCCCAGGGTCTTTGGGAAAAACAAGGACCGAAACAACCTTGAATGAGCTATATAAATTAGCTCATTCATTCTGATCTTTACATTTAGAAATTTAATTGTTAAAATTAGAAAATTTGTAATTCAGTTTAGAAAGAAAATGCTGTTACTTAGTACAATGCTTAGAGAGCAGTGGGCAGGGAGGTGCCGGAAACACCTGCCTAGCAGGCTGACTTTAAGTCTCACCACTCCATCTCAGGTTGGAGCTTGAGCTAGGCCTACAGCAATAACAAACCCTCATCAGACCTGCAGGGATTTCATTTTGATTTGCATCCCTGATTAGTCATCATGCAAGTTCAGCAGCTGCAGTCAAATTGCCCCCCAGAGTCCCCAGGGGTTTAGGCATTTTCATAATTACTTTCATGGAGACACTTGGCCCTTTCCTTCTTCCTCAATCTCTGCACAGATATTTAAACGTAAACAAAGCTCTTCATGAGTGTTAGAGCAAAGAAAGCTGGGCAGAGCATGGGGGAGAGTTCTTACCAGTCATTTCGGAAATAACTGAGTCAGAAATGATAAATAATTCAAGAATCTACTGTCTTCTCTCCAATTTTATCTTTCGGAAGAAATGAGGACAAGTAATTCAGTCCATTCAAACTAAGCCTAAGTGATGTCAGTTTTTTCACCTATGATCAGGCGCACTGGGTGGGAAGCTCTGCCGTGGTTCTGTAGGGTTGTAAATGGAAAGATCCGATGCATACCCCTGGACCTGCACGGATCACAGACTCCTACTGCAGCTAGCTACTTTCTGTTCTCATCTCTCCTTTTCTCTTATTTCCTTTCGCAGCTTTTATGCTGTACTTTAGTAATTAAAGTGCACAGCGCAATCCAAATCATCACAGGGTTGTTTAGTTAAACGGCTCTGTTTCTCCTCAGTTATTCTGGGAGAGTAGGTTAATTGTTGCCTTAAGTTATTCTCTATCACAGCTTTACCCAGAAGACTTTTATTTAAAAACAAATGAACAATCATACTGAATATCATTCCATCGTTTAAACATTGTTCACGAAAGGACATCTGGGATAAGAAGTAATGGATTCCAGATTCCGGGTCAGGCTAATGCATTCAGCACGACACTGCTGCACTTCCATGTACTGCCAATCTTGGCGTTCTATTAATTAAATCACTTTGTCATACACTTGTCAGGTAAAAACAGTAAGTCCTTTTGCAATGGTGAGCACTTCAAAAATAAATACATAAAAGAGCCAGGTGTGGTGGCACGGGCCTGTAACCCTGTGGGGAAGCAAAGGTAGATCAGGATTTACATAAAAAAGCTACACTGCAATACATGACCCCATCCTAAAAATAAAAGCATTTATACAAAAAAGGACGATCTTCATTTTATATATGTGTAGCCACCCATGCAGAATAGTTTTTTTTTTTTGTTTTTAAGATTTATTTATTATGTATACAGTGTTCTGTCTGCAGGTATATCTGCAGGCCAGAAGAGGGCACCAGATTTCATTATGGATGGTTGTGAGCCACCATGTGGTTGCTGGGAATTGAACTCATGACCTCTGGAAGAGCAGCCAGTGCTCTTAACCGCTGAGCCATCTCTCCAGCCCAAGAATAGTTTTAATAATATCATCTTTGTTAAAGTAGTAGAGTCATTAGTTTCTGAAATCATAATTATCAACATCTCCTGAAACATACCTCTTAGAAATGTTGGATAAATGAAACATATACGCTTTTAAATAAATGGAGTAGCCACAAAAAAGTAAGTCTAGAGAAAGGGGCCAATAAGGGAGAGAGTATATAAAAAATCAAGTTCTTGAACACACAGGCAGAAGATGAAGCTGAGGCCCACACAAGATGCAGATGGAGGTGCCTACAGCCCGCAGAGAACATTCTCCTCACCAAGAGGACAGGTACCTTAAAATAAAATGTCGCACCAGCGTTCAATCCAAAATCAAAAGTGCAGGGAGCAAAAAAAACATCTCTGAGTGAGATGAAGGAAAGACAATAACTTAGATCTCCGAGCCCCACAAAAGGGGACAGCTAGAGACGGAAGATCAACACACTGTTTGAGATAGGTTTTGAAAGATCCAAACAGAATGTTAAGAAACAAAACATAATCACTAAATTCAAGTGGCTGCCCTAATCTCAAAGAAAAATACTACAAATGCCCACACTGAAATGGGAGTTTATACCAAAGAAATTCTCTGTTTAATCTGTAGATAGAAAATCCAAACAAACTCAGGAGGCAAAGGCAGGCAGATCTCTGTGAGCTTGAGACCAGCCTGGTCTACAAAGTGAGTCCAGGACAGCCAGAGCTACACAGAGAAACCCTGTCTCCAAAAAGAAAAAAAAATCCAAACAAGCATTCAGCCCAAATATTTCATTAGACTGTGCTATGAGCAGTAACACCACTTTCAGGAATATGGTTCTGCACTAAACCTGGTAGTTTGACTCTAAGAAAAGCTCTCGTTCACTTCTTCACTCTGTACCTACTATGCTCTAGGTAGGCATCTTTTTATCATCTGTTAATCACTTGGTAATACTTGATTGAAAAAAATAATTCTTTTTTTGTGTCAAGCTTCAAATAGACCAAATGACTGCAAAACATAAGAAAATATGAAAACTTTATTAGTTCTACAAAAAGTTAAGTGGAAATCAGAATATTTATGTGGCTAAGAAACTATGTCTCAATTTCTCATCTGTTAAATGGTAACATACCTTTCTCTTTCCACTTCATACAAATTATGAGGGTAATACCAAAAAACCCAAAACCAAACACAAAACACAACAAGAACTGTAAATTTAAATGTGCTAGGGAGATATAAAGAATTGGCATTTTTAAAAGAAAACAAAACATAAACATAAAACTAAAAAATAAAAAAATAAGTCCATATGATTCTGAAACATTTGCATATGTAGATGTGTCCTTATAAACACATGCTACCAGAGACTGAACTCTTCAGATCTATGCGCGTGGCCCCATGTTGGAAAACAACTGAAAAGTGCAGATCTCATTAGAGGCAGCCTGCCACCAGGTGTGGCCCAGATGTGCTGTGCTCATCCCAACTCATCAGCATCTAACAGGTTTGTGCTGGTGGCACAACCGTACAACATACAAAGAAGCAGCTGTACCATGAGCAACACTGGCCACGGCAAGCTGAAGACCTTAGCAAATGAATTATGAGGCTCTGTCACCCCTCCCCTCCTCGCAAGCTGAAACAAGCTGTAATTTTTTTGCTGTTGTTTACCTCTGATGAAACTCAAGTAACTTAGGCCTAAAGACTGACTTGACTATATAGAAACAAATTTTACTGATATTAATAATGTCTACTTGATCGGGTGTATGCACACTTTGGAAGGTGAGACTGTAAGCATCCACAATTCCGGGGTGCTTCTTCTTTCAGGGGATAGTTTCTACTTCCCAATAAGTACTACTTCTCATTTTTCACTGAGCTATTTGTTTTGTTTTTTTTTTTCTATTGTTATAACTAAAATTCTGTGGATTCATCAAAGGGTATTTCAACATTAACACAAAAGGCCACAAGAGGCTCAGTAATACAGTTCCCAGCACCCCCCCCAAAAAAAAACCCACATGAAAATTAATTAACATTAATGTAATCTAACATTTTAAAGAAACACCATAATACTAGAAGGTACATAGGTAAAGCCATATGACGATATTGCTAAAACTCACAGCTCAAATAAACAGGCACATTTCTGGAGTTTTAGATGAAAATAAAATTGAATTGACCTAGAAATTACAAAAAAACATTTAGTTGGTGTATGGACTGTATGAACCAGACCTATGCTCAGGTTCTCTAGGAGTATGTGGACAACCAGCTCTGCTATCTAATAATGGATGTAAACACTGATTTTATCTGTGTTTAGATTTAACCAAAAGAAATGATGACATGGCATATATTTAATTTATCTTCCACAAAGAAAAGCTACAAAACTACAGACTCGGTACGGACTGCATCTATTGACCAGTTCATCTCATTGATATTTGTTAGATACTACTCCCACGGGTCCACAAAATCTATCAGAGTTGTTCCTTACTAAGGGAGATTGGTTCAGTGTCCAGACACCAAACCCATAGATGTTCCAAGTCCCTCATAAAATGGCCCTGTACTTGCATATAATCTATGCGCATCCTCTGAATCTCTAGATTTTTAAAAGGTTTATATAGTTATGTATTTTTTGTATATGGGCGTTTTACCTGCATGTACACCCGGACACCAGAAGAGGGCGCTGAACTACAGTTACAGATGGTTGTGAGAAACCATGTGGATGCTGGGAGTTAAAGTGATGCTGAGAGGAGAGGGAGAGGAGAGGAGATAGGAGGGGATGGGAGGGAAGGGGGCGGAAGAGGTGTGGGGAGGGGACAGGGGAGGGCAAAGAGAGACAGAGAAAGAAGGAGGAGGGAGATATTGATACATGAGTGTAGATGCCCATCAGAGCTCCCTGGAGCTGAAGTTACAGGCAGTTACAACCTTGATATGGGTGCTGTGGGTGCTGGGTATCAAACTCAGGACCTGGGCAAGAGCAGCACATGCTCTCAACCATTTCCAGCTTCTCTCTAGATTCCTGACAAGGCCTAAGATGACAGACATTGTATGTAAATAGTTGTCATGTCTCATTGCTTAGGGAATAATAAGTGGGGAGGGAAAGTCTGAACATATTTAACACTGGTTCTTAAAACATTTATTTTTATTTTATATGTATGAGTGTTTTCCCTGCATGTACACCAAGTTTGCCTAGTGACTGCAGAGTTCAGAAGAGGGAATCAGATCCCCTAGGTCCCATATCTACAACAGAATGGTTCTGAGTTGCCATATGGGTGCTGGGACTCAAACCCAGGCCCTCAGCAAGAGGAGTGGGTGCTTTAAAGGGCTGAGCTATCTCTCTAGCCCCTGGCGTCAGGCCCTTGATTCTGTCTCTACCTCCCAAGTAGCAGGGTTATGGGCAGACACCGACATGCCAGGATGTGTACACTAAAGTCGGCCATGAAGCCTATGCACTAATTTATACTCTGGCCAACCATTCAGAGAATGGACTATTGAGTTGCAATATGTCCATATAACGGAATACCTAGTAACTTCACAAACAGATAGTTACAAAGCCCTCCTTTATTTGGTTTTGCTTTCTGAAGTTTCAGTTACCTACAATCCCCAAATATAGAAAACTCCAGACATAAGCAATTCATATGTTCTTCAGAGTAGCCTGATGTCTCCTGCCATCCCATTCTTTCTGCTGGGGACATAAACTACACTCGCTTCTGATCAGTATATTCAATGTGTGTGTGTGTGTGTGTCCCTGTGTGTCTGTGTGTGTCTCTGTGTCTGTGTCTATCTGTGTGTCTGTGTGTGTGTGTCTGTGTCTGTGTTTGTGTGTGTGTCTGTCTGTGTCTGTGTGTGTGTCTCTGTGTATATGTCTGTCTGTGTGTGTCTGTGTGTCTGTCTGTCTGTGTGTTGGTCCCCTAGTCATCTTGGCTGTCAAATACACCATCTCAGCATCTCAGTGCTTTTATTCAGTAACTCTTATTTTGCTTAACACTGGCCCAAAAGTAAGAAAGTAGGGACACTGCAATTTTAAAACAGTACATTGTTTAATTGTTCTATAATTGTTGTTATTGATCTCTTAATGTCCTCTAATTTATTATAGGTTTTATGTATAAAAAGAACATATTATATATATGGTGTGGTATTATCCATGGTTTTAGGTTGGGGGTCACGGGATATAGTCTTAATAGATACTAGTGTACTGATAATTACTATATATATGAACCTCAAAACATGCTCAGATAAACCATTCAAAAACAACACACAGTGTACAAATTTTCTAAGGTAATAAAATGTTCTATATCTTGTAAATGTAAGGCTAAAACCAGTATATCCATTTTCCAAAAGTTATGAAAAGACACATCTAAGATTTGAGCACTTAGCTGGGCATGGTGGGGCACGCCTTTCATTTCAGCACTTGAGAGGCAGGTAGATCTCTGTGAGTTCGAGGCCAGCCTGGTCTACAAAGTGAGTTCCAGGACATCCAAGGCTACTCAGAAAAAAACATGTCTTGAAAAACAAAACAAGCAAACAAAAGATTTGAGCACTTTACTACATGCAAATCTTACCTTTAAAATCATAAAGAATAAGCCGGGCGGTGGTGGCGCACGCCTTTAATCCCAGCACTTGGGAGGCAGAGGCAGGCGGATCTTTGCTAGTTCGAGGCCAGCCTGGTCTACAAAGCGAGTCCAGAACAGCCAGAGCTGTTAAACAGAGAAACCCTGTCTCGAAAAAAAACCAAAAAAAAAAAAAATCATAAAGAATTGCAGTTCTATATGTCAGGCTGGCATACAGCCTAGCAGTAGTATGCTTGCCTACCATGAGAAAGAGAAAAATCAATCAATCATTCAATAAATAAACAAATGAAATGGGGGTAGAGAGGAATAGGAGAGGAGAAATACTTCAGAGGACAAATGTACTGGTGTCTGAAAATTACTTTCAAAATATAAGAAAACAATAATATAAAATAACGATATAACCACTTGCAGAAATGCTGTATGTGTGCCCGTGTGTGTTTGCACATATACATGTGGGTGTGCAGTGCTGGACGACAAACCCAGAACCTCATGCACTATACCCAAGTCCTGAAATGTGCTAATTTAGGATACTTTAAAAACCCTTGAAAAACTAAAGTGACATGTCAGACAAAGGGCAAAACAAGAAAAAGAACGTTTGTTGTAAGTTATTTTAGGTTAATGAAATGATTAAACAAAAACTCTGCAGAGTTGAAGTGAATTGCTTGTCAGTCCAGAAGCCTATCAGGGACTGTGTCTAACCAAGGTGAACGGGTTAGGAAGACTTAAAAGGAAAAAAGGCACCATATCTAAGCATGAAACAGAGCTTTTTCAAAAAGGTTCCAGTCTTCTGACTGGAAGGTGCTAGAGCTTGCACGTGCCTTGGCCCCCAGCTTGGTGTTACTGGGCTGTGCTATAAACTGTGGGGTATGACCCAATGCAGACCTTTGGGTCACTGGCATTTGTCCTTCAACGTCACTATGAGACCTCAGTCTCCTCTTTACTCATACCGTCTTACCCACCCCTTCCCTTCTCCTTCCCCCTCCCCCAGCTCTCCTGTCCATAAAGTGAGCAGTTTGCTCCACCACACTGTGCCACCCTAGTGCCCAGACAATGGTGCCAGCAGATTACAGACACAAACACCTAAACCTGGAAGTGCAAATAAACTTTCTTTACAAGTTTACTATCTCAGGTAACTAAATGGGAGGTGGGGTGCTTTCTGCATTAAGTAAAGAGAAAATTGGGTTTCTGATCTTAAGTCACAGATTTTGAGTAATTTCACACAAGTTATACTTTAACTTCACAGTTGGTACTGAGCATCCAAGAAAGGACATTTCTTTAAGAAAAAGTCACTGGCCTGGCGTGGTGGCGCACGCCTTTAGTCCCATCACTTGGGAGGCAGAGGCAGGTGGATCTCTGTGAGTTCGAGGCCAGCCTGGTCTACAAAGTGAGTCCAGGACAGTCAGGGCTACACAGAGAAATTGTGTCTCAAAAAACCAAAAAAAAAAAAAAAAAAAGGAAGAAGAAAGAAGAAAGAAAGAAAAAGGAAAAGTCGCTAGTGCCATGTCCTTGACTAGGTCAAATTCTAGAACAGCGGCCAGGCATTTGCAAGGACCATGGGAGTACAAGGACACCTGTCCATCGGCCTCTCTTCTCTGTTGAAGCGCAGAGACAGACTCCTGCACAGGGTGGATCCCTGCAGTTTTGAATATAGTCCACGGCCCCAGGACGTGACCCAGCTTACAAAATGAACTCTTTACAGAAAGACATGGGGTCCTTGACCTCTCTCAGAGGGCCTCTTCCTGAGTGAAAAAAAAAAATGTTTGCTAAAATGAATTATTCAAAGCTAAATAAAAAACAATAATATAAAGTGAGAAAATATAAATTTTTCTTCCTTTTCTCATCCCAAAAAAGACAAATATAAATGGTATAATGTATACAATATTCTGAGAGGTTTCTTTCTTTGATAAAATAACCAAAATGAGATAAAGTACTAGCAACTTCACAGGGTTGCCAGATATTAGTAACAAATGTTTCTCTGTTATATATTTTGAAATTTTCTCCAGCATTAGTTACTTTCACTTTCATAAATTTTAAAAATTATTTTAGTATTATATTTTATGTGCATGTTTTACCGGCATTTATGTCTACATACCACATGCATGCTTGGTGCCCAAAGAGGCCAGAAGAAGGTGCTGGGTCTCCTGGAGTTGGAGTTACAGGTGTTGTGAGCTGCCATGTGGTTGCTGAGAACTGAGCCCAGGTTGTCTGTAAGAGCAGCCAGTGCCTTTAACCACTGACCCATCTCTCCAGCCCCACTTCTATAATTTAGGGAATGAAATTATAAGTAAGAAGATAGAAAACAACTTAAAATTGTCTGCCTTTGGCTTAAAGGGGAAAACACTTACATTATACTTATTTTGTGCAATGATTTAATTTGTCATCTAGACTTGCTAATCTTTTGGGTTTTTTCTTCTTGGTTTTTTCAAGACAGGGTTTCTCTATGTAGCCCTAGCTGTCCTCAAACTCAGATCCGCCTTTCTCTGCCTCCCAAGTGCTGGGCTTAAAGGCGTGTGCCACCACCCTCTGACTAGTCTTGCTGTTCTTAAATTTAATAGAAATGCAGTGTCTTGGGCTGGATTTTATCCTCAACATCATAAAAACCTGGCATTATTATGCATTCCTGTAACCTAGTACTAGGATGAGGAGACAGAGGCTGGAGAGTGAGAAGTTCTTGATCAAGGCCAACTATATAGTGAGCTTAAGGCCAGGTTGATATATGTGAGACTTTACACAAATTTTTTAAATGGAGGGGGAAAAATCAAATGAGAACTACAAATTTTCTTCCCAGGAAATAGCACTTACTTGTCAAAGGGATCCCACAGCCCTCCCTAAACCACCCAGACTGTTGCCAAGAGTATAAGTTTCTCTCCAAAAACTGACAGCAGGGTCCGGTGGCTGAAGACAACACCCACACAACTCATGGAACGTGGAGAAGTGGAATTGATGTCTACAGAGAGACTTCACCCATATGTTCCAGTGTCTGTGGTTCAGGAAGGTACTCTGCAAGCTATCAAAAGGGAAACAAACAACAAGTCAACCACAAAACCTAGAATGGTGTACTGTCCGCAAAATATGGCACAAAGCATGTAAGAGTAACCAACCAATAACTGATTTGACATAAGGCCCACTCTACAAGATGAAACTAAACCAACACTGTTTGGGTGACCAAAAATCTGACACTAGATAGCCCAGGGATCTAGGGTAAAACCAAATACTACTGGTCCAAAAAAAAGGGGGAAATGTAGCAATAAAATGTCTCCTAATGATATTCTGTTATACTCTTAAATCAGTGCCTTGTTCAGCCATCATCTGAGAAGCTTCCTCCTGCGGCAGATGTGAACAAATACCAAGATCCACAGTCAGACATTACACAAATACACAGCGCCCTTAGAATACCCACCTCTAAATGAGATGTCTTCATCAAATCCCTCTCCTCAGAGCTCAGGGAACCCCACAGAAGAGGAGGTGGAAAGAGTATAAGAGCCAGAGGGGATGAAGGACACCAAGAGAACAAGGCCCTCTAAATCAACATTAGCAAAGCTCATGTGAGCTCACAGAGACCGGAGCAGCCCACCCAGGCCTGCATGGATCTGCACCAGGTCCTCTGTACTTACATGGCTTCCAGTTTAGTGATTTTATGGGATTCCTGAGAATGTGAACGAGTAGGGCTCTGATTCCTGTGCCTTTTCTTGAGCTCTTTTCCTTCTGTTGGTTTGTCTTAGTTTTTTATCTTTTATCTTTTATGGGAGGGGAGGAAGGGGAGGGAGGGGAGAGAGGGGAAGGACGGGAAGGAGGGAAAAAATGCTGTTGGAATGTAACGTATGAGAGAAGAATTTAAAAATTATTTTAAAAAATGAATGGATGAATGAATAAAAACCTAGCTGCAGGCTGGAGAGATGGCTCAACGGTTAAGAGCACTGACTGCTCTTCCAGAGGTCCTGAGTTCAATCCCCAGCAACCACATGGTGGCTCTCAACCATCCATAATGAAATCTGGTGCCCTCCTCTGGCCTGCAGGTATACCTGCAGACAGAACACTATATACATAATAAATAAATAAAATCTTAAAAAAAAACAAACCTAACTGCTAGGGTAAATGTTAACAGTCATTTGTGCCTGCTAGTGGACAAAAAAAACCAGTTTTCTCACACAGAGGAGCACTGGCCCCAGAGCAGCCTCATGTTCAGTAGCTGACCAACACATAACGGACTGCACGGCGTCCATGTGTGCTTTTATTTGGTTACAGTTTGTTAAGTTTTGGTTTTGTTTTCTGGGTAGTTTTTACTGGTTTTGAGAGGTTTTGTTGTTGTATTGGGTTTTTTGTTTGTTTTTTGAGAAAGAACTTAAAGTTGGGTGGATAGGGAAAGGGACAGGATCCAAAAGGACTTGAGAAAAGGGAAGAACATGGTCCAAATATATTAAAGATTTAAATTAAGCCAGCCATGATAGCACACACCTTTAATATCAGCACTCAGGAGGCAGAGGCAGGTGGATCTCTGTGAGTTCCAGCCCAGCACAAAGTGAGTCCAGGACAGCCAGGGCTGCACAGAGAAACCCTGTCTCAAAAACCCAAAAAAAAATTTTTTTTAATTGTTTTAAAGAATAAAAATAAAATAAAATAATAAAGCACTTATATATAATTTTACCCTGTAATTTCAAGGATTTTGTGAACTTTATAAATTGTATTAGTTTATAGTAAGTTTGCTCATTTGTGCATAATAATTTACATTTTGCTATCTATAACATAAAATTCAATAATCAATTTAGTTTCTCATTCAAATCAACTTAAAAATCATGTGGCTTTTTGTATGTCAACTGGGCGGCTTGAATGGTGATTCTGAGATGCTCTTGAAATACAGAATATTTCACAAGTATTTATAAACTGTCAAGCACAAGCAATATACTCTTAAGTTACATGAAATTTTATGTTACAAGTCTCCTAGTATTTTTTGTGTCCAGCAAAGCTGAACAAATATTTCTTAATATCCATTTCAAAGAGGGAGGTGTGGCTTGTTTGTGCAGTTGAGAGCAGTAGTGGGGTAAGCATTTCTTATCTGTGTCCAAAGATAACATGGAGACTAAACTTCTTCCTTCCTGAGAATTCACCTGCTTAGCCTGCCCTGAGCCTCTATGGGTTTCCTTTCTCGCAGACTTGGATACCGCAGCTCCTGAAGACCTGACAGCTTTGTAAATCAGGAACTGGAAGAAGGAAAAAGAAAGCCACTGTTTTAGCAGATTGAGAATCTGCTGGTTCTTTGAATTTTGTTGTCAAAGTTTATTATAAAGCAAAGAAATTCGGTGGATGAAAAGTGAGCAATATTTGGAGGACTGAGGCAGTGAAAAGAAGTCTAAAAGCTAAAAATCATCAAAAGGCAAAGTAAGAAGTCAACCAGGGGCTTGGGTAGAGAGCCCTAGCCTGGCACCCAGCCCTGGGATTGATGCAGGCTGTGCAGGGAAGGAGCACGTGAGATATGAATATGAAGAATAAGCAGGACATAGAGTAGGAAGTTATCAGAAGCAAAGTCCACCCATCAAGATGACAGCTCTCCCCTCGGACACCGTTACACAGAGAAACTGAACAGATGAAGATCTACTCTACAGACCAGACTTGAAGTCCATCTGCACATTAAGTTCTAGCTTGAGCTTGGTGTGTTCGTGCGCACCTCTAATTCCAGCACCCAGGAAGTGGAGGCAGGGGGGTCACAAATTTGAGGCCAAATGGGTATATGGTGAGACAGTTTCAAAGAACGAAGCCAAAACAAAAATCTAGTTTTGGATAAGCAAAATTAAGGAAAAGAGTACACAAATAGCCTTCAAATTTGCCGACAAAATTTACAAGGGTTTTAGAATTTCATTACTCATGCGTTTCACAGAAGAGGTCAAAAGGCAAAGCCACACCTAGAAACAGCAGCAAAGAGGCCATGAGAACAGAACAAAACAGGGTTTTCTTTTAGACAATGTTTGGGTTCCCCTATTGCTCACTGAGAAACAAAAACATATTGGATGTAACAAATATTTCTCAATGCCATAGTCAATGATACAGGACCATCGTTATAATAATACTTATCAAATTACAAACCATGACTTAAAGGATCTGTATGGAAGACAATGCCATAGAAGCCTTCGGAAATGAAGACCCAGGCTAAGCTTTGTATAGGTCAACACTCTTGAATGAAGAACACACAATCATGCAGGAGTGTGACTGAACTGGGTGTGCTGGGATGCCTGACTATCAGGTTCTTCTTGGCCCTTCTCTGTATGTCATTTTTTCTCAAGATAAGGGCAGATTCCTCTAGAATGAAGTCAGAGAAGAAAGGGAACAACCTTTTCTAGACTTTATGATGAGTTTTGAAGGAGAAAGGTTCTAGTTTCTATTATGCATAACAATGAAAAGAAATTCTGATAGGGTGTGAGACAGGAAGATGGGAAAAGGTTAAAAAGCCCTTGGAAAACCAGACAAGATAATTCTTGCCTCTGTCGCAACACTTAAGAGGCAAAGACAGGAGGACCTTGAGTTATGGGCCAGCCTGGGCTACACAGTGAGGTTCTGCCCAAGAAGAAGAAAAGACCTGGGAGCTGAGGCTCTCCCAATTTCCTTGAGTTCAATATACTCAATGTGCTCCAAGCACAATGGGCTCTTCATATAATTATCATGTTCTTTCTGTTTCTCAGGCTGAACCCACACACAAACATGTACACTCTGCTAGTTACTATGATAAAAAAGAAACCTACATTCAATATCTCTTTCATAAATCAAAGAATGCTTAGATGAAAATTATAAGCTAGCCGGGCGGTGGTGGCGCACGCCTTTAATCCCAGCACTTGGGAGGCAGAGGCAGGCGGATCTTTGTGAGTTCGAGGCCAGCCTGGTCTACAAAGCGAGTCCAGGACAGCCAGAGATATTCAGAGAAACCCTGTCTCGAAAAACCAAAAAAAAAAAAAAAAGAAAATTATAAGCTGACACAACCATCAAGGAAAAACTGGTAGAAAGCTTAGTCTACCCAGGTATAGTGTGGCATCTGCCTAAAACCCTATCGTGTGGGAAGAGGCAATAAAGGGATTGGGAGTTTATGGTCATCTTCAGGAGTTCAAGGCCAGGCTGAACTAAATACATAAATCCCTATCTTGATAAACAAAACATAAAGTCCAGAAACCTAATCTGCAAAAATCAGGAAAAAATACACATAACCAAAACAAAACATAGCATAAATAATTTAGAAACACATTAATTTGTTGCTCCTGTGGTTATCAAAAAGCAAATGGTCATCCATCTTATAAAAGCATGTAAGGTCCTAGTTTATAATTGGCCCCACTATGCCTGACACTGTCATTAACATCCATGATTCAAAACGGAACAAGATATTCAAAATAGCATAGTTCCTACTTTTATGCCCTTTAATATCATGTAATTCAGATACTAAACAAACAAGAAGGGGCTAGAGAGATGGCTCAGCAGTTAAAACCAAATAGTACTCTTGCAGAGGACCTGAATCTGGTTCCCTGCACCCACACCCAGCAATTCACAATGCCTATAATTTCAGCTCCGGGAACATCTGAGGACACTGGCCTCCGTAAGCACCTGCACTCCTGTGCACATACCTATGCATGCGCACACACTTAAAAACAAAATAAAGCTTTAAAACAACAAGCAATTACAAATATTCTAGGCCTTATGAAAAACAAGAAGGGGGTGCTATGAGAAATATTATAATGGGGGCAATAACAAAGATAGACTACTCAAGAAAAAAGTCTCCCTGACTGAGAGATATTTGGCACAAGAAGGATAAAAGGAACTGGTTTTCCTTTCAGAACATCCATAGGAAGAATATTAGACTCCTCCACATTCTCTTATACCTGTTTGCCACCTTTAGTTCAAATTCACTGTACTTCAAACCTTACCATACTCTGAATTTTAATAGCTTGCATCTGAGCAAGCAAGAGAACATTATAACAGAGTGTGTCTTCTTCCACAACGGCCAGACATTTGGTCAATAAATTTAGTTAGAGCTAACTTCCAAAAGTAAAATTTAAGTTAATTCAAATTTGAAGTGAGGACAGAGCAAGTAGAGCAACTTTCCATATATGGGATATTACTAATTAAGAACATAAAGCTTTGAAATTCTTTCTAATGACATTGAAAAATTATTCTAAACATATTTGGTTATAACAAGTAAAACTATAAAGACATTAAGGGAAAGCCAGGCGTGGTGGCGCACACCTTTAATCCCAGAACACAGGATGCACAGGCAGGCAGCTAGCTTTCTGTGAGTCCAATGCCTGGTCTACGTAGAGACAGGAGATCCAGGGCGACATAGAGAGACCCTGTGGTAGAAGTCCGGCCTCTTTAGTGAATTTGTATGCAGTTCAGCTTAGCCTCTGGCACCTCATAAGGAGGAGCTGGGCGTCCCTTTAACTTGATGAAATGGACAAAACCCATTTGAGGCCATAGTTCTGTGAGAAACACAGAATGCCTTGTTGAAGGGGGTGTGGCTAAGAAACCACACAAGCCATCAGTTGCCACGAAAAGCCACGGGGTCACTGGATATCAAGAGAAATCTTGGGGGGCCCGCAAGACTGCCAAGGATTGTGAGATGATGTAATGTATAAACCAAAGAGCTCCACATGGCGTTGTCTTCTGCTTCCTCTTCCTGTTGCCCTCATGAGCTGAGAAAACAAGACACTCTGGAGAAGTGTACATCAAGGCATGCCTTTCATCAGTACTAAGACCCCCAATGGTCATAACTGAGAGGTGGAGTCCAAGATAAAAACTTTTCACTGCAAGTCAGCCAGAGAGACTTTTTGCAAAAATAAGGCTGGCAGAAAAGGGGGGCGGAATTTGGAGGCCTTGGTGAGAAACTAGGTCGTGAAACAAATGTGGACTGAGGAGACTATAGAAATGAGTCTCAGTTAATGGAGGAAGTGGAATTCAAGTTTAGTGGTTAAAATAGACTGGTCTCAAAAACCAGCCATAATTTAGCAATTGAAATAAACTGGGCATATGAACTGGAAAGTTAGGCCCAACGTATGCTAAGCTTTGAAAAAGACTGTCTACAGTGACTGCCATACCCAGACTACCAAAATCAAGTTATCCTGTATGGACTTACACTAAGAATATTAATATCCTTTTAAGAAAATTAAAATAGGGTTAGTTAGGTGTTCTTAGATAGGTATTAGGCTTTAGGTTTTAGGTATTATGTTATGGGGATATAAGTGTTTTATAGTTATTTGTTAAGTACTAATAAAAGTAAGTGTTACAAAGAAAAATTTTCTGTTACAAGATCTTTTCTCAAAATGACAGGAGATGGGGGAAAAGACAGCTACCAAAATATGACATGTGGACATGAACTTGCAAACCATTTAAAAAAAGACACCCCTAGACTTTGCCATAAGAAAGTAGGAAGGCTTCTTCAGTGAATGGCAACTGCAATTCCTAATCTCTAATCTCTTTGCCCATGGCTATCTCCACTAGCACCAGCTTAGCTGCCATTTCCAAAGGCTCTGACTCCCAGGCCAATTGTGACACAATGATGAGGCTTGGCATCTTTGAAAGGAACAATGCACATTCAGTAAACGGAAGACTGTGTGCTCAGTCCTTACTCCAAAACTGGAGGATCCTTGACAATCTTCTCAGAAAAATAGGCTTGGAAAATGTTTGACTGTAGAGAGAATAATTTCCACTCCCCATGGACTGACTACCTTTGGGGGAAGGCTATTATTATCAGTTCCCCTGTTCACAGGGCTGTTTCCAACCAGGGTCACCATCACCCCAGAACCAGCATACAACATACATGTAAAAGCTCAGTAAGTGTATAACCTGACAAAACCGAACCTGTCAACTCGACAACTTAACTCATCAAGGAAAGAAAATCAGAAGTGTTTTCACTATAAAGAAATGAACTGGGCCGGGCGTGGTGGCGCACGCCTTTAATCCCAGCACTTGGGAGGCAGAGACAGGCGGATCTTTGCAAGTTCGAGGCCAGCCTGGTCTACAAAGCGAGTCCAGGACAGCCAGAGCTGTTAAACAGAGAAACCCTGTCTCGAAAAACCAAAAAAAAAAAAAAAAAAGAAATGAACTGGGCGTGGTGGCGCACACCTTTAAACTCAGCGCTCAGGAGGGCAGGCAAGTTCCGGGCCAACCTGGTCTACTGAGTGAGTTCCAGAACAGCCAGGGCTGTTACACAGAGAAACTTTGTCTCAAAAAACCTAAAAAACAAAAACAAAAAAAACCTGTAATCATGAATTAAGAAAGTATCAGAGTGAATCCTATCATATGCTCAGTGGTTCTCAACCTGTTGACCCCTTCAAAGGGGTTGCCTACGACCACTGGAAAACATAGTACATTACAATTCATAATGGTAGTAGAATGACACCTATAAAGTAACAAGGAAAATAACTGTATGGTTGGGGGTCACCACAACATGAGGAACTGTATTAAAGGGTCGCAGCGTTAGGAAGGTTGAGAACCACTGTGTTAGGTAATGGTATCTACCGACTTAAAAGAATTATCACATCCCAGGATGTGCTTATCTGGAGGAAGATAGAGTTTCAATGACCCCACACTACTGAGGGAGTCAACTTCTCTAAGAAAGGCCACTTAGATGCTCCCTCAGGTAAAAAGAGCACAAGCCTGAGCTCTTTCGAGCTGCAAGAGTTACTCAGAATACCTTTGTTGTTGAGTTTACAAGTTGTGCGATTTGAATAAATATACAAGATGGGGATGCTTGCCTAAAGAAGAGTTCATTGGTCCAAGGTGTAAAGATATCATCACCAAGGATATTATCCTCCTGGCTTATTTCCCAAGGGAAATCTGTGAAATTCCAATCCTAACATAAATAAGACTAAAAAATCAATAAAATGACCACTTCCATGGCTACTGTATCTAAGGCTTTCATGGCTCATGATGGAAATACAAGTTATAGCCCATGTGCATTATTCCACATGGGGTAGTTACTAAAGGGCTCTTAGGCACTAAATGGTAGGGGTGGCAATACAACCATCTCATTTACAATTCTGATCTTAAATTTCTATCTAACCCATTTGTTTCCAAAGTTAAACATAGATGCCAGTCTTCAAATAAAATCTGTGGAAGGCAGCTTATGAACTATTCTATTAAATGGGGGGGAAAGGTAGGCAAGGGAAGTCACAGAAGCCTCTTGTGGTGGTTTGAGTAAGAATGCCCCCCCCCCATAAGCTCATACATTTGAATGCCTAGTCATCAGGGAATGGCACCACTTGAGAGGCATGGTCTTGTTGAAGGAGCTGTGCCACTGGAAGTGGGCACTGGGGTTTCAAATCCCAAGCCTGGCCCAGTGTCTCTCTTCCTGCTGCCTGTGGTTCTGTATGTAGAGCTCTCTACCTTTCCAGCACATGTCTGCCTGTGTGCCCCTACGTTCCCTGTCATAAACAATGACAATGGACTAAACTTCTGAAACTGGAAGCCAGTCCCAATTAAATGCTTTCTCTAATAAGAGTTGCCAAAGTCATGGTGTGTCTTCACCATGACAGTGACTAGGGCACCTTTACAAAGCCCAGTGCTCTGAAACACTAGACTGGGAACACAGCTGGCAAAAGAAAGTTTATTCTCAAAATGCAAATGGTAACTGGCATACAATACTAATGGGCCAACACGTGAAGCAGACCCACAAGGCAAATTCAGATTTATATACACAGGCAAATGCACTCAAATGCAAAGCACAGCGTACACTTCCTGTCCACAAGAGCAAAAGCATTTCACATCACCACTTCACACACGACTCGGAAAAGTAAAGTATTATTCTAAAAAATCTGACCACAGACTTTCCAGAATTTAATCAGCAACTATCAGAAGACTGAGTTTATTAATCCAGGTGACAAACATTAGCAAATCTCAAATTACTTTGCAAATAGACTTTAAATTCAAAAGACTGATGGAGATAAATGACAGTCTGCATTCAAAACCGAATACAACGAGAGACTACATCTTCAAGGAGCATCAGGAAAAATTCGAATTGCTGTCAAAGTTTAGCTCCCATAAGATGAGTCAGCCTCTGCCACAGCATAATCAGCTCAACCTAAAAATATTACTTGGCTGGGCGTGATGTTGCACACCTTTAATCCCAGCACTCTGGAGGCAGAGGCAGGTGGATCTCTGAAGTTGAGGCCAGCCTGGTCTATAAAGTGAATTCTAGGACAGCCAGGGATACACAGAGAAACCCTGTCTCAAAAAAAATTTTTTTTAATTTTCATTTATGTGTCTGTACTTGAATAAGTACCCACGGGAGGCAGAAGAGGGCACCAGTGCTCGTGAAGCTGGAGTGACAGCTCGTGAGCCACTGGCCGACCTGGGTCTGTAACTGACCTGGGTCTGTGCAAGGGCAGCCAGCGCCCTACCACCCACTAAAGCAGCTTTTGTACCCAGAACTTTATCTTCAAGTTGCAACACACAATGCTTTATGTGACCTTGTCTTAAAGAAAAGGACAGTGAGCTGAAACATTTGGTTCTTTTCTAGTTTGAGTAAAGAATTAGTCATGTGATCTACAGAACAAATAGTTCTTTTTATCCTCTTCAATTATTTAAAAAACAAAACACTAACGCCTTCCTTCCCTACAACACTGCTGTAGGAACACAATAAAATAATGTATATAAAAAAGAACTTAAAGTATAGTACTAAATGTCACACAATGCTCTAACAATCAATCACAGCAATTAAGTTTAACTTGTGCAGCTAAGTGAACTTGAATATGAAAATGAAAAATTACACATTTATCAACGTTGACACAGGAGAAAAATCCCTGTACCTTTATGCTAAGAAACCATTCTATCTGGATAGTCACGTAGCGCACTTAACTCTGGCTTTTTTAACAAATGGGAAACTGAGTTCCTCTTCCATTAAAGGGCAATGTCAGTAACATGTACTGGGATAAGGGGGGACAAGTCGTGCAAACAAGGCACAGTTTTAAATGCCAGGCGCCATCTTTTTTTAATGCATCAATATACAAAAATGAGATACAGTTAGTGTAAATGGGAATGAGCTGCTCCACTCTGCCCCAGGCTGGCAGGTTTGGGCTGTACTGGCTTGGACCTGCAGCCAGTCAAACACAAGTGTGTAACTTAAGCCAAACACTGAAGTCATGTGCCAAACTCCCTGCATGCTTGACTGGGGGAAACCAAAGAACCAAAAAGGTGACAGTTTGGGACCGTTTACAAAAAGGGATGACGGAGCGTGTGATTTGGCCTTCACACTGCTGACAACCTCAACTGCCACTTGGTTTCTTGTTTAGCAGGAGCACAGATGGAGTGCTGGCCTTCTGAGGTATGCCACTGCTGCCCTTGTCTCTACTAAGATCTGAGGCAAGGACACTTGGTATAGTGCTCAGCACCCATGAAGCGCATGCCTGCTGACTGGTGCATGGGCACTACTACACACCTGATAGTAAACACACTTCTTGGTCAATGATATGGCCCTGGTATAAAATGATGAGTTGTGTCCTGAACAATGAGAAACCAGCAGAGAACACTGATGAACTTGTTAGTTGTTAAGGAGTGGAAACGACATTAGTATTACACAAGGAACTTGACAGAGAAGGTGGGGAAAGTCAGTCCAAAGGAAAAGGAAAACCAGTGTGCACAGATGCTCAAAATAACCAGATAGAAAGGGAAGGACAGGAGGCTGGAGAGATGGCTCAGCCGTTAAGAGCACTGGCTGCTCTTCCAAAGGTCCTGAGTTCAATTCCCAGCACCCACATGGTGGCTCATAACCATCTATAATGTGATCGGATGCCCTCTTCTGGAAGCAGGTGTACATGCAGACAGAATACATAAAAATAAAAAATTAATTTAAAAAAAGAAAGAAAGAAAAGGAAGGACAGCAAGAAACAGAAAGCTGAGGGTCAAGGCAAGGCTTAGTTCCAACATCCTTTTATTGTCCTCCATTCCTAGACATAATTAGAATGTGAGTCTTAATAGAAATGAAAAGTCTCCAACCTGTCACTTCCATCCCAACAGGCTAAATCTCTAAATTCACAGTTGCTTTGGATACATTTTCTTATGTCACTTTCATCACAAACACAGAGTACAAAATGGACAAATCACACTCTTTGAAGGTTTTTTTTTTTTGGTTTTTCGAGACAGGGTTTCTCTGTATAACAGCTCTGGCTGTCCTGGACTCACTTTGTAGACCAGGCTGGCCTCAAACTCGCAAAGATCCGCCTGCCTCTGCCTCCCAAGTGCTGGGATTAAAGGGGTGCGCCACCAACGCCCGGCTCTCTTTGAAGGTTTTACGCTCTACAACGTGCTAACATTTTCACTAAGTGAAAAGCTTTCAATGTAAATAATGAGCCAGGCAATTCAAGTAAATAACTCCTACACTATGTAAGACAGCTCTTCATTTTAAGGGAGCTACTTTCTGGTTTTCCCTCTCAAAGTTTGCTTATTAATTCAATGGTTTTCCAAAAATATGTGCTTTTGTCCATTAACCTAGGAAAAAGCAGGAGGAAGCATGACCACAGCGTACCTTATCAGCAGGAATCACTGAGAACTTTTCTTTCCTCATTCATGACTGCATTATCCCTTAAGCCAGGTATTCTTGCTTCAAAGAAAAGAGAGGTATATCTGATCCTGTAAAGTCCTATCTTGTGACTGGCTAGACAGGTCAGATGCCAAAGGACTTCCTGTGCAAGCATGGGAACTGAGTTCAGTCCCCAGAAACCACATAAAAATGACAGACAGAGCACTGGAGAGGCAGAGGCAGGCGGATCCTTGAGTTTGGCGGACAGCCATCCAGCTATCCTACTTGGTGAGATGCCAGGCAATGCAGGCCCTGTTTAGAAAAAAAAGGTGCGCAAAAAGAACCCAAGAGGGGCTGGAGAGGTGGCTCAGAGGTTAAGAGCACTGGCTGTTCTTCCCAAGGTCCTGAGTTCAATTCCCAGCAACCACATGGTGGCTCACAGCCATCTACATTGAGATCTGCCCGGGCATATATGTAGAGCAAATACTGTATACATAATAAATAAATAAATAAATGTTAAAAAAAAAAAAAGAACCCAAGAAACAACCTTTGGCTTACACATGCACGCACACATGTACACACACCCTTTAAGTCAATAAAATTTAGAGGCCAAATACAGGCCATAAATGGCCAGGAAACTAAAAATAAGATTTACAGTAACATATGTTTACTTATACCCTGTTTTAAAGAAGATAAGTCAATACAAAAACTTGCCAAGAAGGCGGCAAGATGGCTCAGCCAGTAAAAGCAAGTGCCACCAAGACTGGTGATCTGAATTCCATCCCTGAGCCCACATGGAGGAAAGCAATCTGTTCCCTGACCTTCACATTCCAGTCATGGTACACACCCTAACCCCAAATGAACAAATAAGTGTCATTTTAAATTTTAAAAAGCTTCAAAGAGCAGCTCTCAGAAGTATAGATGAGAATACTGGGTTTCACTGAAGTAAAGAATTCTGTTTGGGGGCTAGAGAGATGGCTCAGCAGTTAAAAGCATTCACTGCTCTTCCAAAGGACCCAGGTTCAAATCCCAGCACCCACAAGGCAGTTCACAGCTGTCTGTAATTGCCAGGAGTGGTGGTGTATGGTATGAATTTAACCAATTCTGAGAATATTTTTGTTTAATCCCAGGTGGGCTGCTTAAGACACAGGTATAAAGTATTAACGGTCTTATGAGCTAGCAGAGGCGTGGCTTAACCAGCTGAGCAAGTTTAACTCTGAGGACTTGGGAGAGAGAAATAAAAAGCCAGAGCCCCAAGGAGAAGGGGGCTACAAAGAGAAAAAAGAGAAGGAGCTCAACAAAAAAGTAAAAGAGAATGGGCTCTACAAAGAAGTAGGAGAAAAGGCTCTACAAAGAAGAGAAAGGGCTACAAGGTAGAAAGAGGTTGCTGCTCTCCCAGTTGCTGGTGCTCCCCCAAACTGCTACTTGTTCTTCCTGCTGCTGTCTCCTGGTTTGCTGGTCTCCTGATTTGCTGGACTTCTAATGAGATTAGTATTATCTCCAAAGAATCTAACGACCCTAATCAGCAGGAAGTAGCTCAAAGAGACCTATGTCCCTTTCCCCCTCTAACCTTCTTTCTCTCCCACCTAGGGCTGGGAGGGTTGAAGGGAACGAGGGGTGGAAGGGAGGTAGAGGTATTAAACACAATAAATTAAGTACAGTAAAATAAAGCAGAATGTATATATTGGATAATTAAAAAGCTTTGTCTACAGTGGTGCACACCTTTAATCCCAGCACTCAGGAGGCAGAGGCAAACGGAGCTCTATGAGTTCGAGGTCAGCCTGGTCTATAAAAGAGTCTAGGACATCCAGGGCTACACAAAGAAACCCTGTCTCAAAAAAAAAAAAGAGTCCATTTCAGCAACCACATAGTGGAGGCTTTGAACTGCAGATACATGCTTTTACTTTGAACAAATAAGATTCATACACTCTGGTCAATCCTTAATTACATGGCAACCTATCACAGGCATATTCCAAATCATTTCAACCGTATGCTCAATGTGAACTGTATCCCACATACTTCATGCGCTCCAAAAAAGTTAAATGAGAGATATAAGACACTGTGTCGGGGAAGAACGAGCAAACATTAACGGGCTATGAAGTGCTAGGCTGTGCCTGTCACACTGAAAGTCAGGGAGATGAAGACAGAAAGTCCACAGAAACAATACGTGTTGATGTGGTGGCCTTAGATAATTTGGGGTGGAAAAGAACCTCATTGTGGCATACAGACTGTTTGCACTGATCACATAACATGAATCCTCACAAGAGCTCTCTTACGCAGACAAGACAGGAAGAGGAAATGTCTCAGCTTTGATTTACACAGGTCCTGGAAAGCAAGATCTTCAAAAGAATTCATTAAAAAAAAAAAAAAATCAGAAGTTCTCCCTAACTGAACCAATACAAAATACCTGCTTAACTTTCGTGGGACATGACCGTGAGAACTATGGGGACCCGGACTGTCAAACACTGGTCGAAAACTTGCATAGCATTTGGGAGATTCTGGGCTTAACCCCAGTACTACAAATGAAACACAACAAAAACACAGCAAAGTACACTGTATACGATATTAATATATGGATTACAATCATATATGTTATAATAATTCATTAGGTTTATAATTAACATTTTATCAATCTTGTAGGCATTTTGTTTAGTTGAAGAAGATCTTAGGTGTAGCTTCACTTTTAGTAGAATACAAGAAAATTAAAATAGTGCCTCCAACAGATTTAAGTTCAAATACAGTACAAAGTTTATCACACACCAGTAAGATGGCTCAGCAGGAAAAGGGGCTTGCTGCCAAGTCTGATGACCTGAGTCTGGTGCCCAGGACCCACATGGTCGAAAGAGTGAACTGACTCCTGAAATTTGTCCTCTGACCTCCACAGGCACACCGTGACACACATGTGCCCCTGCTACCCACTACCACACAAACACAACGAACAAACACTATAAGGGACCAAAGAGAGCGCTCAGTGGCCAGGAACAAGCACTGCTCCTTCAGAGCACCTGAGTTCAACCTCAGCACCCGCACGCAACTGCCTCTGGTTCCAGCTGCATGTGACACCTCTAGTCTCTGTGGCCCCTGTACGCATATGCACTGCTGTTTTTTAAGATTTTAATTACGATTTTAGTAATTAGGGAAAACAGACAAGATCTGTTTACTGCAGAAATCTTTTTGAAAAGTACAGAGCCTAAGAACTAGAGATCCACTACCCAAGACAAGCACAATGAGCATTTCTCATGCTGCCTCCTCCTCCTACTTTCCCAACCCCACATCCACTCCCAGGCTGGCCTAAATTCACCATGTAGTCAAGGGCAACCTTGAGCTTCTAATCCTCCTACCTCCACCTCTCTGGTGCTGGGAAGACAGGCCTGCGTGGCCACACCCAGCTTGGTGCTGAGACCCAAACCCAGGACTTCGAGCATACTGGGCAAACATTCTACCAATGAGCTCCTCTTTCATGTCTCTTCTTTCCTTTGTTTGTTTTTCCTATACAAGCACACATACATTTTATAACATTTGAATTATGTTTGAACATGTGGTAAAATGGCATTGGTGGTTTTAGGTTATGTGTCTTTTTAAAGATCTTTTAATTTATTTTTTTCATGTATGTTTTGCCTGGACATCTGTCTGTGTACAAGGTGCAGGCATGGTACCTGCAGAGGCAGAGGTGGATGACAGACTCCTTGGAGCTAGAGTTAATTAGCAGCCGTGAGCCACTGAGAACTGTAACTGGGTCTTCTTGACCCTAGAGCCATCTGTCCAGGCCCTATGGGAACCTTTGTAAGTGGTCTCTTAGCTTCACCGGCCCCATACAGTACCCATCAATTGTAACTGGTTATGCTTGGGCCTGCCAAACAAACTTTGGAAGACACATAATAAAATTTTTAAGAAGAGAGTTATCCGCTGGGCGTGGTGGCACATTCCTTTAATCCCAGCACTCAGGAGGCAGAGTCAGGTGGATCTCTGTGAGTTCAAGTCTAGCCTGGTCTATAAAGTGAGTCAAGGACAGCCAGAAATACACAAATAAACCCTGTCTCAAAAAACCAAAAAAAAAAAAAAAGTTATCCTAAGCAAAAAATGGAAATGTCACAAATCCATGCAATTCATTTTCTTTTTAAAAGAAGAAAATTAGTATTGGTTCATCTGTTTCTGAATACACCTTGTTAACAGAACAATGAGGTAATGAAGTTCTTTAGTTTTTTTTTTTTTTTTTTTTTTTTTGGCTTTTCGAGAGAGTGTTTTTCTGTGTAACACAGGCCTGGCTGTCCTGGACTCACTTTGTAGACCAGGCTGGCCTCGAACTCAGAGATCCTCCTGCCTCTGCCTCACACACCCAACAATAAACTCTTTCTATAAGTTGCCTTGGTCTTGGTGTATTTTCACAGCAACAGAAAAGTAACTAACACAGATCCTACTGTAGCACATTTGGGAGCAAACAAGAACGCTTTTAATGTGCAAAGAAGCAACTGCTACCTTGGTGGCCCTCTTTGCCCTCCTCTCTGTCCTCCCAACCTCAGCCCCCTCTCTACAATGGAATCAAATGAACCTATTACAGCACTACTCACACCCCTCCCTGTGTGAAGCTTCCTAATGGTTTCCAATTATACACTCAGAATAAAGTGCAGATCTGTAAGCTTTGCCCCAAGATCTTCCTGAGGTTGTCTCTTTCCTGCTATTCAACACACAGCTACCTCCTCAGAGAAGCCTGAAGCAGCAGCCCTTGTCTAGACAGTGCACCAGCTGAAGCTTTAGAGCCCCTCAGGTGAGCCTGATCCCAGGCAGCGAGAATCCCAGCATCTCCTTATGTTGCCTCTCCTGCCAGCTTACTCCTTCTTACTGCTTAGGGTTGAAGATAGAATAACATGTAGGAAGTGGCAAAAAAGAAATGGCCACTTCCAGAAACCTTTACTAAGTCACCGCCAAAAGTGATAACCATGTTCAATGCAGGGTATATGCATGAGCTCAGACACCTGATTCTGTCTGTGGTGACTCCTTAATTTCCTGGCTCTCAGCTCTGGATCAGAAAGGTGAAGTTATGCCGGGCGGTGGTGGCGCACGCCTTTAATCCCAGCACTTGGGAGGCAGAGGCAGGCGGATCACTGTGAGTTCGAGGCCAGCCTGGTCTACAAAGTGAGTCCAGGACAGCCAAGGATACACAGAGAAACCCTGTCTCGAAAAACAAAAAAAAAAAAAAAAAAAAAAGAAAGGTGAAGTTAGAAAAAAGATCCAATGCAAATGTTAGCTCCTAAAGCTTTGAAGCAGGTTTTTGTCCACAGCGTAGTGTGCACATCACTCAAATGAATCTACTCACCAGGCGGCCAAGGGGGAGGCGACAGAAGACCCAGGGCTCTGCCTCTCCAAGGATGGAGTTTATCTCCAAGGATAAACAAGTGGCTGTGCTTTAAATTATGGGAAGGTGACCAGAAGGGAAACAACCAGTGGTCTGCTTGTGTGTAGTCAACCTTCCCAGCTCCTCACAAGGTGAATGCTGAGAATAACAGCAGTGTCTGCATGATCTCAGGGTAGACTGAAGAAAACCTGCGTGGGCCTAAGTGAAAAGTCTGTGGTTTAAACAAAAACAGTCACTGAAAAATAACCTAGGCAACACTTTGATCTTGGCTCATATGTCAGAAGCACAGATATATCAAAGCTAGTCAGAGACTAGTAATACACGGCTCTGTTGCACAACCTTCCGGATGATCAATGGGGGTAGAGGTATTGTTTAGACAGGGTCTCTCTCTATGTAACCCTTGCTGTTTGGGAATTCTCTATGTAAACCAGACTGACTTGGCAATCACAGAGATCTGCTTGTCTCTGCCTCCGAGTACTAGGATAACAGGTGTGCAACACCATGCCCAGCGAGGTGACTGATTTTTTTTTTTAATGTTCATTTATTACTTTGGGTTACATCTCCATCCCAGTGTCCTCTTTCAACCCCTACCAGTCCCTCCCTCCCACACTCAACCCCATATCCCTTCCATCCCACTCCTCTGGAGTGGAGTGTCCCTACATAACAGTCCCCCACCCCAGTTTAGCAGTCATATGAGGGCCAAAAGCCTCCTCATACACTGGGGGCCTACAAGGCAGCACCACTGGGGCACAGTGTCTCATTAACAGGTAACAAAGTCTATGTTCCTGTTCCCTTTGGTGCATAGGCTGTAGTATAGTTATCCTGTACTATATGGCTAAAATCCGATTATAAGTGAATAGATGCCATGTGCATCCTTCTGAGTCTGGGTTAGCTCACTCAGGATGAGCTTCTCTACTTCCATCCATTTGGCTGCAAATTGCATGATTTCATTGTTTCTGATAGCTGAGTAGTAAGTATTTCACTGTGTGGATGTACCATAGATTTTTTTATTCATTCTTTAGTTGAGGGACATCTGGGTTGTTTCCAGTTTCTAGCTATTACAAATAAGGCTGCTATGAACATAGATGAGGATATGTCCTTGTGGTTTGGTGATGAATCATTTGGATGTATACCCAGGAGTGGTATGGCTGGGTCTTAACATAGAGCTTTTCTAAGATATCACCAGACTGATTTCCATAGTGGTTGCACAAGCTTGCACTCCCACCAGCAATGGAGGAGTGTTCCCCTTTCTCCACAACCTTGCCAGCATGTATTGTCATTTGAATTTTTAATCTTAGCCATTCTGACAGGTGTGAGATGGAATCTCAGAGTTGTCTTGAGTTGCATTTCTCTGATGATTAAGGATGCTGAGCATTTATTTCTTCAAGTGTCTCTCAGCCATTAGGGATTCCTCCTTTGTGAATTCTCTGTTTAGCTCTTTTCCCCATTTTTTGATTGGATTATTTGGTTTCTTGGCATTTAATTTCTTGAGCTCTTTGTAAATTTTGGATATTAGCCCTCTGTCAGATGTGCGGTTGGTGAAGATTTTCTCCCAGTCTGTAGGCTGCCGTTTTGTTCAAATGACAGTGTCTTTTGCCTTACAGAAGCTTTTCAGTTTCATGAGGTCCCATTTATTGATTGTTGGTCTTAGATCCTGAGCTGTTGGTGTTCTCTTCAGGAAGTTGTCACCTGTGCCAATGAGTTCGAAGGTTTTACCCAGTTTCTCTTCTAATAGATTTAGTGTGTCAGGCCTTATGTTAAGGTCTTTGATCCACTTGGACTTAAGTTTTGTGCAAGGTGATAAATATGGGTCTAATTTCATTCTTTTACATGTCGGCATCCAGTCAGACCAGCACCATTTGTTGAAGATGCTGAGATGATTGATTTTTAAAGTAAACAAAAACAAGTGAAACTACACGGGTCAGTAAGGTTTTACCCAGTTTCACTCATAACTGCTTTCCTTACCTTCCTGAGTAAAGATAGCCATTTCCTCAACCTGCCTTCAAACTTGTGGTTCTCTTGCTTCAGCTACTAAAATGCTGGGACTGTATGCATGTACAGCTAGGAAGCCATTACTTTTTCATTTTTTTTTTTTTTTGGTTTTTCGAGACAGGGTTTCTCTGAATATCTCTGGCTGTCCTGGACTCGCTTTGTAGACCAGGCTGGCCTTGAACTCACAAAGATCCACCTGCCTCTGCCTCCCAAGTGCTGGGATTAAAGGCATGCGCCACCACCGCCCGGCTTACTTTTTCATTTTTATTTTATGTATATGGTTATTTTGTCTTCATGTATATCTGTGCATCACATGTATGCCAAGTGCTCACTGAGGCCAGGAGAAGGCACTGGATCCCTACAACTGGAGTTACTGTCAGCTGTGAGCCACTGTCTAGGTGTTGGATATCAAAGCTGGGTCCAATGAAAGAGCAGGCCGTGCCCTTAACCACAGACCCATCACTCCAGCCCTGAGAAGCCATTCCTAAAAAACCCCTGCTAAGGCAGCAGCGGTGAAATGTAGAGGCAGACATCTCTCCCTGCACAGTTCACTCTGGAAATCCGCAGCAAGTATCATGGGGCCTGGGGATTGCACAGAGAAAGGTACAAAGACGCCTGTATCCAAAAGAGAGCTTATGTGTACATAACCTACTACCTTTGTTTCTTTGCTCCTTCAAAAATTATTCTAATTGAAAAGGTAACTATTTTTTAATTGGCTTACACTATACTTTCATAGTGACATATCCAATTAGCCTGTAATACCATCTATTTGGGCAGGGATCACAGAGGTAGGAATCACAAGTTCAAGGCCTATCTGAGCTTATAGAGCATATACCTTATGTCTAGGCAACTTTCTGAAAGTCCATCTCAAAAACAGAAAGTATAAAAGAGGAGAAGGCTGGTATATGGCTGAGTGGCAGAGTGCTTGCCTAGCATGAATGTCCTTGGTTCAATTCCCTATATCACAAAAGCAAGAGACAATGAGGAGAATGTATGAGATTTATGAGACAATAAAAAGACAGAAGAGGAAGAAGTTATTTAGGTTAAAGGTACAGAATATATATTTGATAAATTACAGCAGACATTTCCCAAATATAGGAGAAGAGATGGCCACCCAGATACAGGAAACATTTAGAAACAAAGCCAAATAAACAATACCATGTGTCCTACAGTTCAACATCATATTTACAGGACAAAGAATATTGAAAACTGTAAGAGAAAAGCATCAAATCACACACGAAGGCAAATCCATCAGAATAACAGCACATTTTCCAACAGAAAATCTAAAGGCTGAGAGGGAGGAATAGTGCATCTCAAGCTCTGAAAAACAACTGCCAACCTAGATTACAACACCCAGCAGAGCTATTCTTCACAACTGGAGAGAAAAAAAGTTTCCACGATACACACAAACTAACACAATTCAGCACCACTAATCCAGAACCACAGAAGCTACTGGAGGGAATCCTACACACTCAATGAGAAAATAAAGATATTCATGAGACACAGGAAGCAGTGAACTATACTGGAGCAGTAAGTAAGCAAGGAAATATGAGGAAAATATCATGCATTACCAAAAAAAAAAAAACAAACAAACAAAATAGCCGGGTGGTGGTAGCTCACACCTTTAACCCCTGCATTTGGGAGACAGAGGCAGACAGATCTCTGAGTTTTAGGCCAGTTTGCTCTACAGATTGAGTTCCAGGATACCCAGGGCTACACAGAGAAACCCTGTCTCAGAAAACCACAAAAAGAAAGAAAGAAAGAAAGAAAGAAAGAAAGAAAGAAAGAAAGAAAGAAAGAAAGAAAGA